>CM053791.1:636864513-637464513 GCA_028749045.1 Cupressus sempervirens
TATGTATATCTATATATGTATATATGTATATGTATATACATATATACATATATACATATATATATATACATATATATATACACATATATATATATACATATATATATACACATATACATATATACATATATATATACATATATACATATATACATATATATATACATATATACATATATACATATATATATACATATATACATATATACATATATATATATATATACATATATACATATATATACATACATATATACATATATATACATACATATATATACATATATATATATATATATATATATATATATATATATATATATGTATATATATATTAGAATATGTTGTTTGGAGTGACATAGGTAAGATTCGTAGATAGGTAAATTTAACTTTAATAGGGTTACATTAATTAATGATTTTATTTATTATTTAAGTTATGGTTAGATAAAGATTAAGCTAGGATATAGTAAAAGAAAAATAAATACTAATAAATGGAATTTATTTAAGGGTTGGTTAAATTAGTAAAGTATGTTGTGAAAAAGGTCGAATAGGAATATAATTTAAGAGTAAGAAATTTTTAGAACTCAAACTAAATGAACAATCAAATTATGAAGGTTAGCATTGATGGACTTCAAATTTTATGTCTTTTGGTGA
Source organism: Cupressus sempervirens (assembly GCA_028749045.1). NCBI lineage: Eukaryota > Viridiplantae > Streptophyta > Pinopsida > Cupressales > Cupressaceae > Cupressus > Cupressus sempervirens. The sequence continues at coordinate 636,865,168 of CM053791.1, forward strand.
CATGACATAGTAAATTCAATGATTAATTTAATACATTGACCCATTCTTTCCTTGGGATGTAGGTACTATTGAATAATTTTATAGAAGAATACAATATTAATGGAGATAAAATCAACTAAGTAATCAATACATAAAATTTAAAACTAGAATTAGGTAAATAAATAAATGATAATCAAATAGATAATTATTATACCTAACAGTAGTATATCGAAGTGGTCAAGGACAAAGTAGGGTGAGGTGTAAGGGGTTCAGGATAAATGTTATGCAAATAATGAAATGGATGATTAATGAGGAAAATATGGTTGTGGTAGGACAACTTGTAGTTGAAGCACATAGGTCAATTATAAATATCTCTCATTGTAATCCTTAGTACTTTTACAACTGCATTAATTTGAATCTCACTTGCACATCAAAGTGTCTCAATTTGAGTGCAGAAGATAAGGGCTTATAACCATAACATCTTAATTGAGTTTTTCATTTAGTAACTAGCAACTAGGTGACCACCTCATAGGGAACTTGAAATCTAGATTTTCAAAGGGAGAAAACTTCATTCCATCATCTAACTTTATCTCCTCCAAGTTTAAGGATAGATTATGTATCTTATCTACAAATTTCTTTCTCTCGTTCTTAAAAAAATTTGGTTGTGTTTTTGCCTTGTAGAATTTTGGGCATGAAGTAATTACACCAACGATAATCTTTGTTGACCATCCTATCCATAAAAAACATTCCTCCAACTAAATAAAATCAAATTTCAAACCAATTAGCTATCAAGAGGCCAAATTGCATGTTTGAGCAATATTGATAACATCAACATTCTTGTCAATTTTGTGACTTCATAAATTTTGGGCATTTTAAAAATAATTGGAAACTTTCCATAAAAATGTATTAAGATGGTCCCAAAAAGTTACAAATGAGACATTTAGGCCATCGATGACATGAAAATCCCTATCACCTACATAGGATAGTTGTTGACCATCTTTGATCACATAAGCCCTATGGTCCTACATGTGGTTTTCCAAACAAATAAGTGGCTCGAATTCCTTATTGCACCATTAGAATAATAAATGACCATTATTGGACCTTATTACAATAAAGGACATCCAAAGGAATCCATATATGCCTAGGTTACCTACACCATAACCCCTTGACCAAAAAGAACTTAAATCCCTTGAAATGTCAAGTTTGCGATTGTGGTCTCATTTTGGAGTATGTATGCTTCTAACATTCATATAGCTTTAGACTCTAATAATCCCCCCCATTTGACAAGAAATACTTTCCAACTACAAAGTCTTTCTTGGAGGCAAATCCTTGTGCCAATATTCACCACCTTTTACATTTGTTGGACATGAATCGCCTACAATAATAGAATCCTTAAGAGGAAATATATTAGTTTAAAATTAAAGATGGGTGAGATACCAATTAGATTATGAGGCAACTCAATTTCATAAGAATTTTTTCCAAACTTGTATGCAAGATCTAATATTTTTCATGAGTAGTTTAGTAGGTTGACCCTTTGCCAACTTGCCCTTCTTCAAATAAGGCACAAAAAAATCCCCTACTTTGAATTGAAGATCTCTCCTTTTGACATCTTTGTCTTTGTGCTTGTGTGCAATTTTTTGAATAGTAGTTCAGACTATATCATAGAGTTACTTCATTGTGATGGAAAAATATTCCCCTTCAGCACTCCTACTTTCCATTCCACTAATATCTGTTAGCTTCAAAATACCCATTGGATTCCTTACATACACAATTTCAAAAAGAATTTTAATTGTACTTCAATTAATAGAATCATTATAAGAATACTCTACATGTTTGATATCAAATCCAAAACCATTATATGTTGTTTGTTTAGACATTTGAATAGATTTACCAATGATTTTTTTAGTACCTCCTTTTGAAAATTATTTTGTGGATAAAAAGATATGTGAAAGAAAATTAGGTATCTAACTTCTTTGATAAACTCACCCAAAAGTTTCTCACGAACTTGGAATCTCTATTAGTTACAATTTTGAGAAGAAGGCCATGATTCCTCACTACCTCCTTGAAAAAAATCTTGTAGTGTGAGTTACATCATTTGTACATCTACAAGTCACAAAATGAGCCATCGTATCGAACCTATCAATAATGAAAAAGATGCTATCAAATCCCCTTAGTGTCTTAGGAAGGCCTACCATAAAAATTCATACTTACACTCCCCTAAAGTCAATTAGGAATAGGTATAGGTTGGTATGGTCCTTTATTAGAAGAAACCCATTTTTATCTCTACATAAATGGCACTGTCTTACCTATCTTGAAAATGACCTAAGAAACCCATTTTAATCTCTACATAAATATTTTCTTCAAGGTCTTACCTATCCTAAAAATGAACCCCTAAAATTTCATCATGTTTCTCCCTAATAATGTGCTCCCTCATTTTATTGCTAGACACACAATTGGTTTTTTGCTTGAACATTTATCCATCCTACAAGATATAATATGAAGAATCATTGTGACAAGTGTAGAAAAGTTAGAACTAACTCCATAACTATCATTGAAATCAACATCATATTGTTCTTGTCCTTAAGTGACTCATTTTCCACAATCTACAATTTGATCTCTTGTATGGTAAGTACCATCCTACTCAAAGTTTTTAATACTTTATTGGATGTACCCTTGTTACAATTGATGGTGAAAGTGTATGCCTACAACTTATCAATCCACTTAATGCATCTCTGGTTTATTTTTCCTACTCATTTAGAAATCTCAAAGCATGGTTAACTGTATACACGATTAATTCCTTTGGAAAGAGATAGTACCTCAATTTTTTAAGGTATTGTACCATAACATAGAGTTCCAATCATAGGCATAATACTTTCTTTTGGCCTCATTTAACTTTTCTGAGAAAAATGCAACTAGTCTTTCTTCCTAACTTAAGATTGCTCCAATGGGATGTTTAGTAGCATCACCTTAAACTATAAAAAGTTTGTTAAAATAAGAAACTATGGTAGTAGGAATTTATACAACCTTTTCTTGAGATAATCAAATTATTGATGTGCTTTCTCTTTGCAAAAGAGATTACATTTGTTTCTCCTTTTATAGTGTCAAGAATAGGAGCACATATATGTGACTAAATACCCTAATGAACTTCCTGTAAAAGGTCTCCAACCCATGACAACTTCTTACACCCCCTACTATCTTGGGTGTAGGCTAGTTGAGAATAGCCTCTATCCTAGAAAAGTCCATTTTCAAATATCTTTTAGAAATGATAAAACCAAGATAAATTAATTCTTCTTTGATAAACTCACAATCATTCATATTGATCATCAATTTTGCCTTATGAAGTCTCCTAAAAATTTACTTCAATGTTTCAAGTTCTCCTCCTTGGACCTTCTATAAACCAAAATATCATCAAAATAAACTGAAAAATATTTTCTAATGAAATCTATAATGTTCCCATCCAAAGGAACAAGATGGTGTACCAAGGGGGGAGGATGGCATACTAAGGGGAGGATGGTGTATCGAGGGAAGGATGATGTACTGAAGAGAGGATAGTGTACTAAGTGGATAATGACATACTGAGAGAAAGATTTCATACTTAAGAGAGAATGGTGAACTAAGGGAAGGATGACATGTAAAGGGGATAATTGCATACCAAGGAGAGGATGTCATAGAGAGGGGAGAATGATGTATTGAGGGGAGGATTTCATATTGAGGGGAGGATGGTGTATTAAGGGGAGAATGATATAACAAGGGAATGATGTCATACTGAGTGAGTGTATCGAGGAAAGGATGATATCAAAGAGCAGAATTATGGGGGCTAAATAGAGAAGAATCAAGTGCATAGGGATAACTCATGAGCCATATAAATATTAGCTAGATGGGGGGAGATATACTTGTGCAAAGGACTAAATAATGAAATGTGTGATGTTGAATCTTAGTGCCAACCATGTAAATAGGATAACCATTGAACCCACAAAAATGTGCCAAAAAGAGAGACCAATCATATATATATGCAATGTGTCACCCCAGTCATATTAACATACAAAGATGGTCCTCCAATTTTCTAGATATGAGAAATGTAATACAAAGAATGAAATAGGGTGAAAGTTGAATCCCCATGAAACCATGATAGCCAAGTAGGGGAGATCTTCCACTTCTGAAATGATGAGATAAATAAAATTCCAATAGCCATAATTTTCAATACAAATAAACAAGCCAAATCACATACCAAAATCATTTGATACATCAATCATAAATACACATTAATATTAAACTTTTAATAGTTTACAAAAGAATGTTGACACGAAAAATACCTATCAATAATTAATAAAAATTGACCCCCTTTATTAAATAATTAAAGGTCCATTTATAATATTATTTAAATTTTGAGGAAATTAATTATTTAAATTATTCTATTAAAATTGGGGACATTACAAATCATCCTGCTCAAAGATTTCTTGTCCTTGATCAATTTGCAAACTTTGAGATCCCAAACCATGCACAAACACATATAGTCATATCTAATGAAAACTCTATAGCTCTTCAAGACCACATGTAGATAATTAAGTTCAAATGAGATGAGTAGATCACAAAACTAGGTCCCCATTGTGCCACTTTGATATAAAAATTGATATATCCAAAACTAAAACTACTAGGATCCGATGGAATCGAATTAGAAAACACATATCTTATCTAATCCAAAGCCTTCATGGGATCACACACACAAATATCCTATGGAGTCTCATAATTTATGAAAATATTTACACTTTCATGAGGATGGTGTTGCATCAAAACATATCCAAAAGAATTGCACTTTAGCACTTTAATTGTACATTTATTTTTCGACACTACAATTATACCAATGCAGAGTAACTCTCCATCAAGATTATGTTTCTCTATTCTAATATAAACAACTAGTAGAGATTTCTCATTCAAAGAATCATTGATAGGGCCTAAATTTTCATCAAGTTGATTGATGAGTATGGTTTAATGAAATTAGTGTAGGCATCTTCTTTACCTTAGTCACCATCTTGAAGTTTTAGTGCTCTCCACTTGTAGACATAACCCAAAATTCTTTCAAATCCTCATGTGACTCTTCATTTTCCTCATCACTCTAGCTAACATCACCAACATCCTTAGCCTTGTGCAATTAAGGTGTTAGTTTTTCTTTGCAATGCTTGAATACATTATTGACCAATTTACATGTTGCAATAAAAGGAACACATTCAAGATTGCTAACAACCCATAATATAGATATTTAATAGCTTGGGATATTTCCTCCATCTCTTCGATGCAAAAAATCATAAGGATCTCCATAGTAACTAAAAAATTAGTCTCATGATACTCCTTGATGATGACCAAAAAGTGATGAAACATATCATAGGTCAAATCTTCTAACCCAATATCTAGGAGAAGGTTACTTACTTTGACATTTTTAGAATTATTCAATCTTGTATATCTCATACCAAAAATATCATCACCAATGTCATCCAACCTCTGAAAGTTGTCAATGATCAAGTACAATACCTTTGTTAGAGTGTCATAATTATATAGTTCTCAAGGAGCCAATATTCTCAAAATCTCACTTAGAAATTCTACAATGGCTAACTTGATTTCCTTGTCATGACATTTGAGCAATTTGAGGCATCACACAAATATGTTAATTGGAGAAAGGATCCTTTGAATAAAGCTTGATAATGATTGGCTCACTTGGATCAAACATACTTCTAACATATCTATAGGAAGGTTAGTACCATTAGTAATCTCCTTTCCTATCCTTTTTAGTGCCTTTAACCACCAGTCTCCATAACTAGTGGGCACCATGGTGTGATCCAATTCCCAAACTCTCTCATTCATCCCAACAAGATGGAAAGATCATTGAATCTAATACCACTATAATGTTCACATCTAAAGGGATAGGATGGTGTGCTAAGGGGAGATAGCATATTGAGGAGGGAAGATGGAAAACCAAGGGGAGAATGGCATATGGAGGGAAGGATGACATACTGAGGGGATGATGGTGAACTAAGGTGGGGGATGGCATACCAAGGGGAGAATGTAATACCTTAAGGGATGATGGTGTATCAAGGTAAGGATGATGTATAAAGGGAAGGATGATGTATAGAGGGGAGGATGGTGTATTAAGGGGAGGATGACATATCGAAGGGAGGATGATGTACCAAGGAGAGGATGGAGTACACTAGGGAGAATTTCATACTAAGGAAAGAATAGTGTACCGAGGAGAGGATGAAATATGGAGGGGAGGATGTCATACCAAGGGAAGGATGGTGTACCAAGGGGGAAGGATAATGTACCAAGGAGAGGATGAAATACTGAGGGGAGGATGGCATACCAAGGGAATGAATGTGTACCAAGGGAATAATAAAATACCAAGAGAGGGATCTCATACCAAGGGAGTGTATTGAGGGAAGGATAGTGTATCAAGGGAAGGATGATAAGGGTAAGGTAGAGAAGAAACAAGCGTACAGAGATAACATGCAAGTGGTACAGATAGAAGCTAGATGGGGGAGGATATACTTGCACTAAGGATTGAGTAATGTAATTTGTGATGTTTAATCATAGTGTAAAACCATGTAAATAAGATAATCACTAAACATAAAAAAATATGCCAACAAGAGAGACTAATTATAAATATATGCAATGTATCACCAAAATTATATTAGTAGACAAAGATGGCACTCTAATTTTGTAGATCTGAGAAAATTAATAAAGAGAACAAAATAGGGTGAGGGTTGAGTCCCACCAAAACCATGATAGCCAAGTGGAGAAGATCCTCCATTTATAAAATGGAAAGATAAGTAGAACTCCAACATGAATTCACAATACAAATAAACAAACCAAATCACATACCAAAAAAATCCTACACACTGGTCATAAATATCTCTTTAGAGAAAACTAGTTAGGGTTTACAAAAGAAGCTCGACACAACAAAACACCTATTGATAGTTAATAAAAATTGGGCCCCTTTATTAGCTAATTAAAGGTCTATCTATATTGTTATTTAAATTTTGGGACCATTAATTATTTAAAATATTTTATTAAAATTGGGGACATAACAAAATCCTTCAATACCTCATTCATAAGGTGCATGAAAGTTCTAGGAGCATTAGATAACCCAAAATGTATCACCTTCCATTCATAAAGACCCCTAGTGGTGTTGAATGTCATCTTAAATTCATCCCCTTGTGTAACTCCAGTCTAGTGATAACACGATCACAAATCAATTTAGAAGTAATAAGCCCCTCCTAAGTAGTCTACCAAATCTAATGTCCTTGGAATTCAGAACTAGTACCTTATTGTGATTTTATTTATGATTCTTTAATTAGTATAAAGAATTTATTTACTATCCTTTTTAGGTGCAAGTACAATAGGTACTATACATGGGCTGAGCCTTTTCCTCACTAACCCCCTATCCAAAAGTTCTTGCACTTGTTTGGCTATCTCTTTATTTTGAAACGATGTCATCCTGTAGGAAAGCTTATTAGAAAGCATGAATTCTAGTATATGGTCCATCTGATGGCTTATATCCCTAATTGGGGGTAAGGTGTTTGGTGTTTCCTCTAAAAAAATTCCTTATACCTATCCAACATCATCTAAAGTTCCCATCAACATTGGAAGACTATTAGGAGTTGATTGACATTACCTATTGGAGGAAGTACTAAAGAAGTGGATAACTATATGGTTATTATATGGATGTTGTTTTTGGTAATCCATAGTATTTATAAAAGTTCATGTGGCTATCCATAAAATTGATAGAAGATTACTAAGTTAGCATATCACAACAAGCTAGTTGGTAAAGTCACAAGATAATTGTTTAAAGGGAAGAAACCTATTATGGTTGGTGAACATTAAGTGATGTTTAGTGATTATAAGATAGTGTTTAGAGGATTTACAACGGGTCAAAAAATAATTCGAAAGTAGATAGGTGATCACACATGATGATGTGAAATTTACAAAGTAAAGGAAAAGAGATGTCTATGTTGGATCATTGGATCATTATAAAGAAAAAATGTAAGTTATGATGAGAAAGGTAACACATTTTGAACTGTTGAGGTAGAAGATGGGTAAATCAACATGAATATTGACCCAATCAGGTTAAATCTTTCAGATATATGAAAAAAATGAGAAGATAGATTGGAAAGCTTAACGTTCAAATGAAGGGTCATGATTAAGAGGCAAAAGAGTATTGACAAACATATAGGTTCTAAAGGGAACAAATGATGTTTGATGATGATGATGATGATGAAAAAGAGTGTGTGAAATAAGTGGGGCAAGAAGGTGAAGTAGCAAGAGAAGGAAAGTTAGTAAAAGAAGTAAAGTGATCAAGCGATAGTGATCAAGTTATTAAGAGAAGGAGATGATTGTACAATGGTAGAAGATCAAAGGGTAAAATCAAATATGAGAGGTAAGGAGTTCCATATCTAGATTAGAGGCTTAGTTGTTTCCTAATAGTTACAACTCATAAATCCCTGGATTGGGTGAACCCTAATAAGTTATAGTTGTAAATCCCCTAATAAGGTAGACTCTCGAAATTGTTTTTGAAAATCCTTTAACAAGTTAGATCCTAGTAGATCTATTTGTGCTTCTAACAATGTATAAACTCACTCCTAATAGGGGCAAGGAGTTCCATATCTAGATTAGAGACTTAATTGTTTCCTAATAGTTACAAATAGTAAATCCCTGAACTGGGTGAACCCTAACAAGTTCTAGTTGTAAAACCCTTAATAGGGTAGAATCTTAAAAGCTTTTTTGCAAATCCTTTAAGGTAGATCCTAGTAGATCTATTTGTACTTCTAACAAGGTACAAAGTCACTCCTAATAGTGTGAACCCCCAGAAAGGGTAATTATATGCTCTTAATAAGGCAACTCATTTACTATAGCAGTGAGCTTTGTGGGTATCATCCCCACTATGATTTTTACCTTCTAACAAAGGTTTCAAAGTAACAAAAACTAATTATGTCATGTATTATGCACATGTGGTTATTTGATCTTATTATGCATTATTTATTGATACTAGTCATATGTTTACTATCTTGAAGTTATTAATTCATTTTTATAGATTAATAGTTAAGTTTACAGGTATTTGATTATACTCATTTACTCCCCTAATACCTATAAATCCTAACACTTCCTTTTGAATCCCCCCTTTTGTCTTCCCTTTAGTCTTGTCCTTGGGTTTATAGACTAGAACATACCCTACTTGATCCTCTTCCTTCATGAGTTTCAAAATCTCATGCCCATTTACTAACATCCCATTAGAGACAATGTTTTGCTAAGTTCCTTGACCAGGTAAAGGATCCATCATGAATATTCTCCCATTTTTAGTTATCATGTAACTATTGTGTTCCCCATAATATTGAGCCTTAACATCAAACTACCATGGGTGACATAAAAATAAATTACATGCATCCATACGTATGATATTAGAAAGAATTTATCCTTATCCCCTATTTCAAATTTGACCCCTGATTTCTAATCTACCGTGACATGTTTCCCCTTGTTTAACCATGATATTTTTAAAGGAAAAATGAAAGAAAATATTTTCAATTTCAACTTATCTACCATCTCAACTAAAACAATATTCTTAGTAGAGCCAAAATTTATAATAACCTTGCATATCTTATCATAGACTTTGCATGCTGTCCTAAATAATAACTTCCTTTGGGTGGCTTGGTACCTATTGACACAAAAGTATGCACCCTTGCTTAAGGTATGACTCTCAAGTGACTTTGTATAACACGAAAACAACCTCTAAGTGTGGGACTTATATTTTGAGGTTGAATCTCTAGAGAAGGCTGACTCCCTTACAATTCGGTGCACACTAAACTACTTCTTTCAAGGAAAAAGGGAGAAGGACTGTCTGATCTAAAGCTAGAATGAAAGGAGGCAATGCACCAAATAGTGTTTGATTTTATCTCTACCCAAGACTGCACTACACATATGTATGGATCCAATATGCACAACTCCCTAACCCTATTTACCCTCATAACTCATATGCATATTAGGAACTAGATGAAATGCTACAAGGAAGGAGTTCCATAAGATAACATTAACAAAAAGCAAAGTAGATACACCATATAACTTAAGTGACTAAGAGAAAAACACTAATAGAAGGAAAGGAAGCATGCACAACATTAATGGTGGGAGAAGATAAACTAGGAGATGATATTATTTGCAAGACAAGGGAAATTATAATCACAGAGCATAGAAAGTTACTGTCAAAGAACTAGAGAAAGAGAGATTGATCTGATAAAAAAGTTATAAAACTTGCCTTTATAGGGTGTAGACATAACCCATATACAACCTTGAGCTTAAAATCCAACTACCACAGATTTGGATTGCAGATGAGATCAATAATTGAGACTTAGAAGGGAAATCTGATCATCAAATACATTGCTGCTAGAAGTGATAGGATGAGACAAAAATAAGTGCACCCTACTGTAAGAGATCAAATCACCAAAAAATTGACCATTTGATACATTAAATAGGCATGTAGTGCATTGGTGCCATGCCAATTGAGGCCCAAGAAGTAGCTGGGCATTGAAAAATTGGTCCTAATGGCATGCCATGGTAGAAGAAATTGTAGGGAGAAAAAATTGGTTTTCTTGAAATCAAACACTAACCGTTGATGCAAATCCTCTCCACCACATGGCACAATTCTAGATTTTGAAGTGTTGAAGAAGCATTGTAATGTGAAGAAACTTTGAAATGGAGACATGTGGAAACATCTTATACATTCCATTTGATGAAATAGACCATGATCTTTTAATCTTTTATTGAATTTCATTGGTTGATCTACGCATACATGATGGGATAACTTAGATGCCAGAGATGGGACCCTCCAAAACATGGTAGAATTCTAGGTCTCGAAGCCTTATGGAGACCTTGCAATATGAAGTGGTATTAGAATTATGACACATGGCAACATCTTATGCAATTTTTGAAGATGAAAGATAGCTCATAAAAATGAGAGTTGTTGGATCTCATTGGCCAGGAATCCAACTCATAGAAGGCTTCTCTGATTGGATATTAGTGATGGGTTGAATGAGAAAAAAATGGAAAACATTTTGGTGCATTCAATAGGATGCTTTCCTGCTAAGCATAGATTGGTGGCCTCAAGAATTCCATTGGGCAGAGAGTCACCAAAGAAAGATGCATGATCCCACCTATAACTTCACAAAATTTTGCAACTAGAAAAAACCAAAAGGTGTTTGGAGAGCTTTAGAAAGCTTGGGAAAAATCCAAAATGAGAAAAGTGTACTTGTGCACTTCTTCGAAAGAAAGAAAACTATTCTAATATATACAAAAACCCTTAAACTCCTCTAAAAGAAAGGTTTAAGGTGAATCCCATTGATTAGGATTGGAAGAACTTCATCATCAGGTCTGGATAGTTGAAAAACATTGGGCTCCTTGTAGTTGGTGATAACATATGGGCCACTCTACATAGCATCAAATTTGGAGTGTCTACAAGGCTTAGCTCTACTAGTATCTCACTTGAGGAAAAAGTCTCCTTCCTTGAAGATTCTAGCCATAGCCTTCTTGTCAAAGCTTCTTTTGACTTGCTGCTGATGTGCCTCAAGTGTAGGCATAGCTCATTATCTTTTTTCTTCCAGGTCCATTACTTCAGCCAACCTGACTATCATATCATGATTCTCAACTAGCTCCAATTGATGAGCTAATTTAGGAGAGGGGAACTCAAGTGAAATAGGAAGCCTTGCTTCTTGTCCATATACCAATATGAAGGGTGAGTTCCCAACTGCTCTTTTAGGTGTAATTCTATTAGCCCAAAGGGCAGTCCTCAACTTGGCATGCCAACACCTTTGATTATATTCAATTATCCTCTTAATTATTTTGATGAGGTTCTTGTTGGAGGACTCAGCCAAGCCATTCCCCTGGGGGTAGTAGTTGGATGAAGTATTTAGGTATATGCCATGATCTATTACCTAGGAACATATATGAGTTATAACATAAGACTTGGTGTTATCTGATATGATGGTTGAAAGAATGTCAAATTTGGTCACTATCCCATCAAGGAACTCAACCATTGAAGTCTCTATTGCATCTCTCAAAGCTACTGCCTCTATCCATCTTGTGAAGTAATATGTAGTTGTTAGTATCCGTTTGTGACTAGAACTAGAAGGTGGGTTTATTGGACCAATGAAATCTAAATCCCATTGAGAAAAATGATCTTCCTTAATAGGATGAAGAGGAAAGTAAACCAATCTTTGCTTTCTTGAGAAGAAAGCTCATTTCTCACATTTCCTTACCCACTTGTGAGAATCATTGAACAAGGTTGGCTAAAGTATCGTCTTAAAATGGAAGAACTTCTATGTTGAGAGTGTTTAGCCCTACAAGTAAGTGTTTTGGGGTCATGTCAAGAACCTTGAATGGGTCTTTGCATGGATCTAGCTATTTTCCCCCTATTTTGCTTCTCTCTTTCCATTTCTAGCCTATTTCTGACAACTTTCTCTATGAAATTGAGGAATTTGACTTTCTAGGTCAAGGTTGACCTTGACCTTGACCTAGGTCAAGGACAACCTTGACCCTAAACTAGGGTAGGGTCCACCTCATCCCTGACCCTAGGTCCATTTTTAAATTTTTGGGAGTTTTAGGACATTGGGCTTCAGGAATTTTCTTTGTCCTACTTTTGAGTCAGTTGTTTCGAGTTTCAAAATGGTAGACTCTTAAATTATATTTAATTTAGGTCCACTTCTAGGGGTTAAGGTTAAATGGGATTTAATTCTGCCATGTCGGCCTTCTCTATGAGTTACTACCCTATATCTCTTTATAAGGAAGCCTTCTTCCCTCATTTCGACATCCATATTTTTCATGAGGACATACACTATCTATGAGAAAAGTTATTATCCACCTACTATGAAGTGAAGATCTTCTATCTATCAAGCATTCAAGCATCCAATTCATCAAGGAGGTCCATTGTTAGCTATTAAAGGATTCAATCTCTATGGAGCCCTCTTGTTGAAGATTTTTCCATCCACATTCATTCAAAGCTTCTTCTATGCAAAGAAACATTCAATATTGGTGTTGAAGATCTAATGCCATTGATTTGAGACATCCTACATACATTTCTACATTCATTTAGAGCATCTAAACTTGTGGATTCAAGGATTCAAATCTTCCACAAGGATTTCAATATAAGCAAGGTGAATAGTTCCATTTACTTTGTTTACACATATTGCAATTTTAATTTAGTTTCAAGGTTAATTCCAAACTAGTGTTTGACCAAGAAAAAGCTCCATACAAACAAAAAAACCATTTTTCTTCTAGATACAGGTGTGGAACATCAAATTGAAGAGCAGATTTCGATAAGCTTTTTTGTCAAACTTGTGGGATCCATGAACAAAAATCTTGTCAAAGCAGTACAGGTCAAGGTCAACTTTTAGGGTATAATTGTGCCCTAGGGTAAGATTATGCCTTGCTATTAGGGTCAAGGTCAACCTACCTTCAAAAGAACAAAATTTGTCTAGGTTTTCTCTATCTCAACATTCTAGTCTAAAAAAGTTGCAAAGATCCCCAAAACTATACACAGACACAAGAAATCAGCATTTTCTAGATTTATTCTACTTCAAGGTTAGTATTTTTCTTTTGTCTATTTTAGGACTTAAGAATATAGTTCTCAAATAGGAAGATCATAGGACCTCTTTTCTCTTTATTTTCTATTACATGATCCATTTATGCATTGATCACTCTCTTGTGCTTAATCAATTTGGATCATTCTTATTGGAAATTAGGGTTGAGGATAGGCACTATTTTCTTCCTATTCATTTCAATGAACCCAACATGCTTAGCCTCTTTTCTTTTGTGGAATTAGATGCCCTATTGTGATTTGCGATGTTAAATTTCATTTCATATTTATTAGGTCTTTTCTTGCATTAAGATTAGATTTAGTTTATGCTATTGCATTTTAAAATTCAAAAATACAAAAATAATTTCAAAATCTCTTTCAAAATAAAAATATAATTATGCTTTATGTTTTCTTAGTTTAGTTCATTTACATTGCATTGGTTTATGAGCTTTGTTACTTGTTGAGAATAGATTGACAACAATAAAAGAGGGAGATTGTTTGAGGGAGATTGTTGAGAACATACAAGTATGATCAATATGTTTCAATCATTGTTTTGTCACTGATGTCAAACCTGTTACTTGTTGGTAAGACAACTACTTATATGATTTAAGTACTATTACTTATTTGATTGATGAAGAGGATTTGATCAAAAGGTGTAACAATAGCACCTAGAGGAAAGGTTGAGTTATGATTATGTAATAAAGTTCAAGAATCAGTTAAGACAGTGATAACATGATGTATTCATAATCTACTTAAGGTTGGAAAGGCTGGTTACACTAAGAAATCTTAGAAGAACAAGTTACACAAAGTTTGTCTACCAACCTTGATTGTGTGGATAGTAGGTGCCAAGAAAAGATAGTGCAAGCTGAGTAGAAAATTAGTTGGAGCCGAGTAAAAGTTCATTCTAGTGTATGATGAGTAGAATAAAAGTTCATTCTAGTGTATGCCAAGTAGAATAATGAATGCTGAGTTAAAGTTTAGTTAATGCCAAGCATCAGTGACCTTTAGTTCATGCCGAGTTATTTTACAAAGGATGTTGAGCAATGCAATAAGTGCCAAGAATTAGAAGCTAGATAATGCCAAGCTGCTGAGATCATGAATTCGATAGATTTGAGTAGAAAAGTTTATTTTCTTGGATTATGTGAATTGAGTGGAAGATAAGATTGATGAGCTGGTGGCTTAGAATTCAAGGTAAACCATTTTGAGGTGAATTCAAAGAGAATTCAAGGAGAAGCTTCTAGAAGAGATATGGAATGTGGGATAGATTCATTGTATCCTACCTAATTCATCCAAAACCTAAATTGGACAATGAAGAATGAGCAAAAAAAATATCTTAATTTCCTATTTATGGGAATGACTGGTCAAAAGAAAAGGTTTTTATGTGCAAGAACCTAAGGGAAACAAGGAGTAAAGGGTTTTCCTTCATCAAGTGACCTAAGAGAAGAGACTTCATTGGCATGTCAAGCAATAAGGCTTTAGGGTATGAATTCTTAAAGGGTGAACAAGCTATCAGAGATATAATGTATGAAGACCAAGCACAATTGAGGACTAAACAAAGATCTATCATTTACAAATAAAGTTGTTAGTTGTTATCAGATCAAAGCCTTATTGTTACTCTCTAACAATTGTATCAATCTAGGGTAAATATTTTGGATTAAGGTTGATCTAACGGTCATTTGTAAATCATTTAATCAGGTGAAATTCTAAGGGAATGGTCTAAAGTTCTCTAACAAGGCTCACTCCTAACAGGGTGATTGAAATCCTTTAACAGGGTCACATTTAACAATGTGTATTGAACCTTTAATAGGGTTGGCCTTTCACAGGGCATCACTTTAGAAGAGTGAAAAAGAGTAGCATGTTATTGGTGGTTTTTTCGAAATTGGATTTCCACATAAATCATTGTGTTAAGTGTGTTGATGAATCTATTGTGTTTCATGTTTACATTTCTACAAGTTGATTTGATAATAACCTACAAGTTTTAAGTGATTGCATAATCTTATGCATGCATGATGATAAATATTTTATGGGTTCACTAAGCTATGAAATTTTTTATTTATACATTTGGAACTTGGATAAATAATTCACCCCCCCTTTTAGTTATTCTAAAGTATTCCAACAATTGGTATCAGAGCCATCTGCTTAAGAGGACTAGTTTGAAGGTACTAGAAGTACAAACATCGAGATGTCAAAAAGAGAAGTGTCAAAGCTCAATAGAGATAACTTTCTTGCATGAAATTTTTTGACAAAGCTATACCTTGGAGGACTTAGAGATCAAGAACAATCTACAATTACTGTTGAGAATGTTAACCCTGCTAGAGCCCCAACTACTAAGGATATGGAAAAGAAGAAAGAACATAATTAGGAAATGCTAGAGATTGCCTCTACCCTAAGTTATTCTTAATTTGATGATATAAAAGGTCTTGATAGTACAAAGAAAATGTGGGATGCCTTAGCCACCATATATGGAGGAGACACCGATGTTCTAAGAGCCAAAGCTAAAAGTCTGAGAGGTAAGTTTGATGATATGAGAATGGAAGAAGGTGAAAATATTGCTCAATATGTTGCAAGGATAAAAGAGGTTGTTAATGCAATAAGAGGAGCTAATGGTCAATTAGATGATGATACTATATTAATAAAATTTTTAAGGACATTATTGCCTATATATGCTATTAGAGTTTTTGCAATTCAAGAACTAAGATGCATACCAAGGAATGATCTATCACTTGAAGGACTGGTCGGTAGACTCACTACTTTTGAGCTATCTAACTTTGATAATTACAAAAAATGAAAGTATTAAAATTTCTTTCAAAGCTAAAGTGTCATTGAAGGAACTCGATGAGAAGAAAAAGAAGAGGTATGTGTCTAGTGACAGTGATACAGATGAGGAGGATGTAGAACACCTTGAAGCATTACTGGCAAGAAGATTTCACAAAGGTAAAGGCAAGTTTAAAGGTAAACTACCTATCATTTGTTTCAATTACAATGAGGTTGGTCATATTGCTACTAGATGTCTAGAGAAGAAGAACTACAAAAGTGGTGACAAATACAAGAGTAGGAGAGATGAAGACATCAAGAATTACAAAGACAAAGGCAAAAAATCTTTCTATATTGCTAAAGAGGAAACAAAGGATGATTCTAATGAACATGATGATGAAGTGGTGTATGTTGCAATGAAGGACGAATCTGATGAAGATGAGGCAACTACACTTGTGACTTGTATGAACAAGAATGATAAGTGGATCATTGATAGTGGGTGTTCACATCACATGGATGGAGACAAAAGTAAGTTCATTTCCTTGAATTGTTATGATGGAAATAATGTAAGATTTGGTAATGATGCACCATGTTTGATAAAAGAAAAATGTTCTATCAAGCTCAGTAGATAATATTTTATGTAACAATGCTTACTATGTTGAAGGACTTAACTATAATATATTGAGTGTGTCACAATTGAATAATTTTGGATGTAAGGTTGAATTTGAAAACAAGGTTGCTAAGATTTATGACACAAATGAGAAATTGATTGGAAAAGATGATCAAACTAGAAGTAATCTATTCTATCTTGATATAGGTGATGCTACTTGTCTAATTGTAAAATTTGATGATGTATGGTTATGGTACAAAATGTTATGTCATGTCAATTTTGATAACTTGGTTAATATCAATAACTTGAGAAAGGTTAGAGGTTTGCATAGGTTGAAGAAGCTTGATAATATTATGTGTAAACAATGTCAATTAGGCAAAATGACAAAGTCAAGTTTTAAGAGTAAAAATTATACCTCTAAATAAATATTAGAGATTGTTCATACTGACTTATTTGGACCAATGGATGTGCAAAGCTATAAAGGAGATAAATACATTATGCTGCTTGTTGATGATTATTGTAGAATGATGACAACTATGTTTCTAAAAAAGAAATTTGATGCTTTCCAAATATTTAAGTGGTACTTGGAAAGAGTTGAGAAGGAAACAAGTAAAAATATAAAGTGTTTAAGATTTGATAGAGGAGGAGAATTTACATCAAATGAGTTTGAGATGTTCTGTAATAACAGAGGAATCAAAAGATAGACATCTACTTCTAGAACCCCTCCACAAAATGAAATTGCTGAAAGAAGGAACAAATCTATAATGGATTGTGCTAAAACACTCATGATGGAGAAAAATGTTGATTTGAAATACAAGAGAGAAGCTATAAGTACATCTGTCTATACCTTGAATCATGTACAAGTCAACAAAGGTACTCATTCAACAACTTTTGAACTATGGTATGGATACTCACCCAATGTAAAATACTTTAAGGTATTTGGAAGCAAATGTTACATTCTTAAAGATTTTAGGAATGGTAAATTTGATGCAAAAAGTGAAGAAGGTATATTCCTAGGCTATTCCATAGGAAGTAAAGCTTATAAGTGTTTGAATACTAACACTAACAAAGTTGTGGAAAGTACAAACGTGAACTTTAATGAATATAAAGAAGTACATGAGGCTAAACCTATGAAAGAACTAGAAGAGTAAAAATTATTTGTATACTCTTGTGAAGGTATGCCTACTGAAGAAGATGTTACAAATCAAATTTCAAACCAACAAAAAGTTTCAATGACTGCTGAGTCATAGACCATGAACACCGAGTTGCATTCTAGAACCAAGCTATATTTAGATGCCGAGTTGTAGAATGAAGTTGAAGCACATTCTAATTCTGAGATTAGTATACATGAAAGAGATGTTGAATTACCTAATAGAAATATACACAGTGATGCTGAAGTTGAAAGACAAAATGAAGAAACTATAGCTGAACCAAGAATGTCTAAATATTTCAAAAGACATTATCTAGCTACACAAATCATTGTAGATAAAGATGCTAGACCAATGAAAAGAAATAGATTAATAAGTGAAATATGTTTTCTAAGCCTAAAGGAACCCAAATTAGTGAGAGATACATTAGAAGATAAAGACTGAAGTAAGGCCATGGATTAAGAGATTGAAAAAATTGAGAAAAAAAGACACAGACTCTAGTTCCTAGAGCAAAAGACAAGAATGTGATTGGAACCAAGTGGTTATTAAAAAATAAGCTAGATAAAAATGGTGAAGTAACAAGGAACAAGGAAAGATTAGTTTGCAAAAGATATGCACAAGAAGAAGGAATTAACTATGGAGAGACATTTTCCCCTACTACTAGGTTGGAAGGAGTAAGAACTTTACTTGCTTATTTTTTATACAAAGGTTTCAAAGTTTATCAAATGGATGTTAAATCTGCATTTCTGAATGACATATTAGAGGAATAATTTTACATCGAATAGCAAGAAGATTTTGTTGATGTTAACAATAAGAACATGGTATGAAAATTACACAAAGCTCTATATGGTTTGAAACAAGCACCAAGAGCATGGTATGAGAGACTTCATAAGTATTTTGTGAAGATTGGATTTGAAAGGACTATTGATAACAAAAATCTATACATAAAGACAAAGAAAGGAAAAGGTATTTTCTTATCTAAAATTTTTGTTGATGATATCATATTTGGAGGTCAAGATGCCTTATGTAAAGCTTTTGCAAATGAAATAAAGGAGGAATTTGAAATGTCTATGTTTGGAGAGATCGAATTCTTTGTGGGTTTCCAAGTATATCAGATGAAATATGGTATATACATCACTCGGTCAAAGTATGTCAAGGAAATACTATTTTTTTTTGGATTGAAGAATTCCAAACTAGTAAGTACACCTATGGTGATAGGACACAAGTTGTCAAAGAATGATGATTTAGATGAGGTGAATCAAACATTGTATAGGTCTATGATTGAAAAATTGTAATATGTAATACATAGTAGACCTAACATTGCATTATTTGTAGGGATAGTTTTAAGATTCTCTACTAATCCCAAGGAGAATCATTTGATGGATGTAAAGAGAATTATGAGATATCTGAAAGGAACATAGGAGTTCAGTCTATACTAAAGAAAAATAAAAAAATTGAATTAAGAGCCTACACTGGTGCTGATTGGGCTGGAAACATTAATGATAGAAAGAGCACTAGTGGAGGAGCATTTTTCTTAGGCAAGAGACTAGTCACATGGACTAGAAAGAAATAAAATTGCACCTCACAATCTGCTGCTAGAGCTAGATATGTTGCTACTGCTATAAATTGTACAGACATTGTATGGATCAAACAACTACTCAAAGGAATGAAGGAAGAGATCATAGAACCAATGATACTTTATTGTGATAATACAAGTGCTATCAATATATCAAAGAATTTTGTGATGCACACAAAGACTAAGCACATTGCAATCAATATCATTACTTGAGAGAGTTAGTTCAAGATAATGAGGTGAATATGGAATATGTTAACACAAAGGAGCAAATTTCTAACATCTTCACAAAAGCATTACCTAAGGATACTCATGAGTATCTAAGAGGTAAACTAAGGGTGGTACCCCTATCAAAAGCTATCTAACTAAAAAAGAGGAGTGCCCTACATCAAACAAGCTGATTTTCATCTATTTCAAATTGATGTAGAGGATCTTACTTTAGGAGTTGCCTAAAGTAATCAAAGAGCTAAAACTTCAAATCAATCACAAGTAAGGTGACAGAGGGAGAAATTGAAGAAGCACTATATCTGCATGTTAAGATGACAAGTCTTTGGCATTATTGTCAAAGAGGGAGAGATTACTGATAAAGAGAGATATTTTCTGATCAAGCTAGTATAATTAGTAGGGAGAGGTTTATTTATCAGAGGGAGAAATATAAAATTGATCATAGAATGAGATAGTTATTGATCAGGAAAAAAAATAAAAAGAAATTCTAACATCTACCTAGTAAGAGGGAAATATAAGAAGAAACTCAGAGTAAGTTATAAGAAAGAGTATTGTAACCTATTCAGAAGATGGAAGTTGCTGATAGAGGGAGAGATTTCAATACAAGGAATTATTTTTCTTTTTGGTACTGTCTTATTGTTTTAACCTAGTCAATTTGGTTGAACAAGGTGTTTTCCATTTGGTTGATCATTTTGGTTTGCCATCAATGTCAAAGAGGGAGATTGTTGAGAATATATTGAAAACAATAAAAGAGGGAGATTGTTGAGAATATACAAGTATGATCAATATGTTTCAATTATTGTTTTATCACTGATGTCAAACTTGCTACTTGTGGGTAAGACAACTGATTATATAATTTAAGTACTATCACTTATTTGATTGATGAAGAGGATTTGATCAAAAGATGTAACAATAGCACCTAGAAGAAAGGTTGAGTTATGATTTTTTAATAAAGTACAAGAATCAGTTAAGATAGTCATAACGTGATGTACTGATAATCTACTTAAAGTTACAAAGGCTAGTTACACTAAGAAAGTTTAGAAGACAAGTTATGCAAAGTTTTTCAACCAAGATTGACCGAGTGGATAGTAGGTACCAAGAAAAGATAGTGCAAGCTGAGCAGAAAATCAATTGGAGCTTAGT
This sequence comes from Cupressus sempervirens, assembly GCA_028749045.1. Lineage (NCBI taxonomy): Eukaryota > Viridiplantae > Streptophyta > Pinopsida > Cupressales > Cupressaceae > Cupressus > Cupressus sempervirens. Next base: position 636,886,203 of record CM053791.1, read on the forward strand.
AAAAGTTCATTCTAGTATATGCTGAGTAGAATAGTCGATGCCAAGTAAAGTTTAGTTAATGCCAAGCACCTATAAACTTTAGTTCATGTCGAGTGATTTTATAGAGGATGTTGAGCAATGCAATATGCGCCAAGCATCAGAGCCTAGATAATGTTGAGATGCTACATTATTTTAAAGATCACGAATTTGATGGATCTGAGCTAACAAGTTTATTTTCTTGGATCATGTGAAATAGGTGGAAGATAAGATTGATGAGCTAGTGGCATAGAATTCAAGGTATGACAACCTAAGAAAAAATGACTTCGAGAACTTTTGATTACCTTTGATGATTCTAAGACTATTAAAGCTCATGATGGTCCCCTTTATATTTATGCTAAGACTGTTGAGATATCCACTCATGGTTGTCTTGTTGACTCTACCTCCTTAGTTAACGTGATTACAGAAGAAAATCTTTTTATGAAAGGTTTGCAACATGATTTTTATGATACATCGGATGTGTGGATCAAAACCTATAACGATTTTCTTTATCCATCATTTGGTTCTATTAATTTACCGGTTGACCTTTGTGGAAAAATTGTGAGCACTAACTTTTTTGTTGTTCCTACTACTAATCAATTTCAAGTTAAGCTTGGTTTACCATGGTTAAATTTCATGCATGTTGTTGCTTCACCTATTCATAAATGTCTTAAGTTTATTTATGATGAAAAAGTGAAGACAATTAGTCATAGTTTATATCATACTTCTAGGCCTAGGGATTTTTCTACCATTAACTTCTTTTGGCCTTCATTACCTAATTCATGTCATTTTTGACCTGATCATCTTTTCCATTCATATCAAGTCTATAAGCATCATAAGATTTTTGAGTTAAGTTTACCTCCTATGGATCTTAATCACGGTCTTTTTCCTACACTTTCCATACCTCTATTTATGGCTTCTACATTTGTTAATCAAGATCCTCCTATTGCTTTCCAATCTCTTGTTAATCCTATCAATCCTACTACAGAACCTATGAAGGATCTAGTAATTCTATTCTTCAAAAATCTTTACATTCTTTGAATACAACTATGCATCACTTTTTAGAACAAGTTGTTCCTAATAATGATGTTAAGCTGCATGATTATGATGATTCTATTCCTATCTCAGATCCTATTTTGATTAATCTAGATAAATAAGATACTCTTGATGATGTTGATGATGTTAATGATGAATATGAAACTATTGACATTGATGTTGATTTACCTAATATGCTTTCCTCATAATTAACACTTACACCTAGTATTGAACACTGTGATTTCCAAGAGGATCCTTTTTTGGAACTGGCTATCATTCCTACAATGTTGGATATAGTTCCTCTTGTGAGTTACCCATGTTCCATAAATGATATACAACAAGATAGGGAGAGTAGGCAGTGCACTTGATTGGCTAGTCCTTCATGGTAGCCCTTTTTGTGTTTGTCTATTGTATTGTGCTTCTCCCATGATATGTTTGCTAAATGTTGTTAGATTCTTTTCTAGGATCTTTGTTGCTCTATTGGTGCAAGGTGATAAAAGTATCAAACCTATTGTATTATTCCTCTATATGTATCTCATTCTTACACACGTTGTTTCATGTTATGTTGTACTTGTGATATTGTTCATACATGTTTCCTTTTGTAATCTACTTGGATTCATGACTTGGTAGCACCGATTCTTTCTGGTCTATGGGTAATGGTCCAAAAAATATTATTCTTTGTATCTCTTATGTGATATTTCCTCCTTTGTGATTGTAGTTCTACTTTCTTTGGGGAATGATGTCAATTCATTTTCAATAGTATCATTATCTTATGATAATATTGACCACATAATACATAGATCCCTTCTGTATTCTCTGTATGTTTATGTACTAATTCACTTAAGTTGTCTTTGTCTGGGGGCATCTTGTAGTGGAAACATAATCAGTGGAGTTGCTTATGTTTCTGTCAAAGACATTGCTCTAGTTAAAGTGTTAGCAATGATTTTAACATGGAGGAATACACTCTGCTCACCTATAGCACAAATGCACTTTTCAATACATATATATTATTTTTCAAGATAATTTTTTCTCCCTTTTTGGATTAGTGACTAATCCTTAAATCATGGATTTATATTTTAGGATCTCTTAATCCCTCTAGTTTCAAATAGATTTTTGATCCCTTAAGGTCAAAGGTGTCCTTAGGATTGGCTCTCTTTTTAATTTTATGTTTTACTCTTATAGAATATAATATTCCTGAGAGTGAATGCTTAATGGGTTTACTAGTGAGTATTCACATTCATTAGGTAGCTCAATTCTATCTTTCCAGTTGTGTAGTTTCCTCGTGTGGTTCACAATGAGACATAAGTTCTCATTGGGTGAGATAATCACACTCTTTTTCTAGAGATGTCTCTCTTATTGTGATCTTAGAGTTGATGAAGACTTGAGTCTCTAGGGGCTTGAGGGTCTCTTTCTCTTTTTGATTTTAATAAGATTATCTTTTCATTACGATCTACTTTACCAAGAGTTTTCATCGAGTCCATACTCTTGCTAAAGTGGGGGCTAAATATATCATCTTAAAATGGAAGAAATTCTATGATAAAAGTGTTTATCCCTCCAAGTGAGTGGTTTGGGGTCATGTCAAGCCCCTTGAATGGGTCTTTGCATGGATTTGGCTATTTTCCTCCTGTTCTACTTCTCTCTTTCTATTTCTAGTCTATTTTTGCAAACTTTCTCTGTAAAACTGAGGGATTTGACTTTTTGGGTCAAGGATGACCTTTTAGGTCAAGGTCAATGTCAAGGTTGACCTCAACCTTGACCTAGGTCAAGGAAAACCTTGACCTTGACCTAGGGAAAGGTTGACCTTGTCCCTGACCCTAGGTCCATTTTTTAATTTTTGAGAGTTTCAGAACATTGGGCTTCAAAAAGTTTCTTTTTCCCACTTCTAGTAAACTTTTTTAGGTTTTGGAATGGTAGAATCTAAAATTACATTTAATCTAGGTCCACTTTTAGGGGTTAAGGTTAAATGGGATTTAATGCTTAGATGTCGGCCTTCTCTAGGAGTTATTGCCCTAGATCTCTATATAAGGAAGCCTTCTTCCCTCATTTTGACTTTCATATTTTTCATGAGTGAACACACTATCTATGAGAAAGGTTATTATCCACTTACTATGAAGTGAATATCTTCTATCTATCAAGCATTCAAGAATTCAAGAATTCAAGTGTTCAAGCATCCAATTTATCAAGGATGTCCATTGTTAGCCATTGAAGGATTCAATCTCTATGGAGCCCTCTTGTTGAAGACTTATCCATCCACATTCATTCAAGCCTTCTTCTATGCAAAGAAACATTCAAGATTGGTGTTGAAGATCTAATGCCATTGATTTGAGACATCCTACATACATTTCTACATTCATTTGGAGCATTCAAACTTGTGGATTCAAGGATTTGAATCTTTCACAAGGATTTCAATATAAGAAAGGTGAATAGTTCCATTTACTTTGTTTATATATATTGCAATTTCAATTCAATTTCAATGTTAATTCCAAATTGGGGTTTGACCAAGGCAAAACCCCTATATAAACAAACAAACCATTTTTCTTCCAGATACAAGTGTGGAACATCAAATTGAAGGGAAGATTGGATACCCTTTTCATTGAACTTGCATGATTTGAAAATAGAAACTTCATTAGAGAAGTACAGGTCAATGCCTTTTTGGGGTATAATTGTGCCTTGGGGTAAGATTGTGCCTCACTATCAGAGTCAAGGTCAACCTCCCTTCAAAAGGACAAAAGTTTTTTGGGTTTTCCCTGTCTCAACATTTCCAATCCAGAATAGGTTGCATAGATCCTTGAAACTGTACACAGACACTAGAAATCAACATTTTCAAAAATTATTCTACTTCAAGGTTAATATTTTTCTTTTATCTATTTTAAAATTTTAGCATATAGTTCTCAAATAGGAAGATCATAGGACCTCTTTTCTCCTTATTTTCCATTACATGATCCATTTATGCATTGATCACTCTCTTATTCTTAATTATTTTAGATCATTTCTATTGGGAATTAGGGTTGAGGATAGGCACTATTTTCTTCCTATTCAACCAATAATTACCAATCCTTATTATCTTCACTGTTGTAACTCTAGCTGAGAAATGACTGCCAACTAGGACATCTCGAAACTCTTTTAACAACTTGCTGATTTGATTCATATTGATACACCTCAATAGGACTTCATTAGAATCCTTTTTGAATAATATTCTATCCACCAAGACATAGGGAATAAACTATAATCTAAATTATCTTCTCTTGGTTCTATTTAAAAATTGGGGATATCTTCCTTCTACTAGGAAGGTAGTCATGCCATGCAACTAATTGTTCTGATTTTCATTTTCTACTAGTTTTTCACCTTGTATTAAGAGGGAAATCTCCTTAGGTATCTCAGAACATGAGACCATTTTCTCACAGAATCCTTTACCCCTCACAAGTTTGGTGATCTTAATTTTAATGTCATATTCCATGACCATGGTGATCCATCTAGCTCTCTTTTCATTGATATCCTTGTTCAAAAGGAACTCCTTTACATTTGCATGTGGAACTAAGAGCTAGACCTTGGTATGGGATAACAAATGTTTGAAATTTTTGAGAGCCCTTACAACAATAAGAACTTGCTTCTCTACATAGCTATATTTTCTCTCATAGCCTATAAGTCCTTTACTAATGAAATTAATGGGATGCTCCAAACTCTCTTCATTCAACTATGTTAGAACAATTGACATACTTGATTCTCCTCCAAGAGAATAGAGAATGAAATCCCTATCAAAGTTAAAGTTGATAAGAGTGGGAGATGATGCAATTGATTTCTTGATTTCTTCAAAATTGGCCTTCCCTTCCTTGGTCCAAGTGAACATCATATTCTTCTTCAACATGGCTATAAGAGGCTTCACCATACAAGCAAGATCAGGGATGAACCTTCTCATGAAGTTGTTCATACCAAGAAAACTCTATAAACCCTTCTTGTGGCTGGGAAGTGGGAGATATAAATTGCTTCTACTCTTTCCAGATTTATCATTAGTCCATCTCCCAACACAATGTGTTCCAGGAGTTTTCCTTGATTAGAGATAAACACACATTTTTTTGGATTTAGAGATAGATCATACTCTCTACATTTGATGAACACTTGCCTTAAATGATCAAAGTCATTTGTTGCATGCTTTGAACAAAAATTTATATCATCAAGATATATCAACACAAAATTTTCCAACACACCCTTAAAAGCCATCTCCATTGCTTTTTGAAATGTAGTACCTACATTGGTTAGTAAAAATGGCATTTTACAATAGGCATAAGTACCCCATTTGGTAGTGAAAGTTGTCGTGTATTGGTCTAACTCTTGGGCTAATACTTGGTTATAACTTGAAAAACCATCTAAGAAAGAAAACCTCTCTAAGCCAGTAAGCTTGGATAGCATTTGTTCCATAGAAGGAAGGGGATGGTGATATTTAAAAGAAGCTTTATTAAGGTCCCTAAAAGCTACACATAATCTGATTCCTCCACTCTTCTTTCTAATGGGAACAAGATTGGATACCCATGAAGAGTGCTTAATGGGAAAAATAATATTGGCTTTTATAAGTTTGGATAGCTCTCTTCTCATCAAAGGTTCAATCTTAGGGTTCACTAGTCTTTGCTTTTGTCTCACATGCTTTACATCATGGGTTAAATATGTGGTATTATGAAATGACCTTGGGTCAAAACCTTTTAAGTCTTCATATGTCCAAAAAAGTAACATCACTGAATTCTTGGCATAAATTAATAAAAACTTTTTATTCAGTCTCAGTGCATACCTTTCCCAAGTTAAGAGTCTTCCCATCAGTAATAGTGATAGGCATATGGTCATCTTTGTTTGCATCTAGGTTCAAACCTTTGTTCTTTGTCTAATCATCAGAATTGAAGATGCCTTATAGGGTGATTATACCCTTAGGAAACTTGTTAGAACTAAGGTTTATGATTTTATTTGATATTAACTTTGTAGCTTGGACAAATTTCTATAAGAGAACTCTACTTCATTTTGCAGAAAATTAACAAATTGTAAATCAGAATCAAGAAATTTTCAATTTATGCAAGTTTTTGGGACAACAAGCCTTGCAACAAGTTAGATCTATTGCTCTCTTTTGTCTTCAACATGCTTTGATATATTGTAGTGAACACCTATTATTGCAAGTCTATCGACATGTTTGTTCTCTCTTCTAGGGACACTTTGGATATCAAATGCTTGGAAACCTTTGAGAAAATCCCAAAATCTATGTTGATATGATTTGAGGAGGTGATTACTTATGATGTTCTAGCTTTTGATTTGATTCACAACCAACTCATTGTCCCTGAATACCTTCAAGAGTCTTATACCTCTTCTTTGTGCAAGTTGGAGACCTTAGTTTAGGGCTTCATATTCCACTACATTGTTAGTGCAACTGATTTGGAGTCTATACAAAAAGTAGTATTTCTCCAAAATTGGAGAAACAAGCATTACACCAACACCTAAACCATTCTTATTTCTTGAGCCACAAAAACACATGCTTCATAACCCGTTGGTGCCTTCCTACAATTTTATGAGGTTAGGAATAGAAGCATCCTTTTCCAATATAGAATAGGTGCCAATGCCTATTTCTATATATTCATGTATTGGATCAAATTGAAAAGAAGTGGCCCATTCATCTAAAAGATAATTAGGCACCTCTATTAGGGAAGTAATCTATCTCTTGATCAATCAATTCATGTTTATAGGGCTAGGTGTGTAGGTCTCTATGTAGTCAAGGTATAAAGGTTCTGCCCTTATGGAGGATTTTGTTCTATATCTTGTCCTAAAGAAAATTTAGGACCAGTCTAATGCAATATAAGAACCTATTTGTGTAGTGAAATCTCATGAAAGACAGATAGAAAAATGTGGGGGAAGCTCAACTATTGATATATCTTGAGTGACAGTAGAACCAGAGCATGCATGCAATGCCATTTCCACAGTCTTAAGTATTTCTACCATTGTAGTAGAGCTATCATCTAATTGCAGTACTCCTCTAGCCATTGGCTCATATTTAACACTTAATGGAGGTTAGCTATACATTTAGGCATCACTAAACTACTAGATTTGGAATATATCATACAATTATGAACTAGTTTGTCTCCTATAATCAAAGAGACATAAAAGGGAGGGGCTTGCATTTCTTACTCGTGTCTCCCTCTCTTGTAGGTTGCACAAAACTCTTCACATCATCCAAGGTAGCTGATTGGCTTGATGCTCTTATACTCTTTAGCTCTTGTTGTAGTAGTTCTAGATGTGGTGACATAGTGAGAACATCCCACATAGGAAAATTTATACTAATCCTCTTCATCTAATCTACTATGTTGAGAGGAGTGTTGGTTGCTTTGACTAGAGCCTTGGGGGCCATAGGAACTGGTAACTAAAATGGAGTAGCTTGAGGTTCAGTAGACTTCCTATTGCTTAGATTTTTCTTTTGTTGGGAAGTAACATCCAGTTGTGCACTTATAACTGGAACATGAGAAGTAATACCTAAAGTGGAAGCCTGATTAGATGGAGGAGGTGTAGCATCTTCCTTAACTCTTCTTTTACTTCTATTATTATGAGCTATACCATCATGGTTATCATGGTTGACATGACAATGCTCCCTTGGTTGATGGTTCATGAAAGAATGTTCCCCTATTTTGGTTAGTGCTTGGGATGGTTCTATATGATTTTGGAAAGGTCTAATGTTTTGAGCTTGTTTCCTTTCCAAGGTCACCAACTTATTATTCATTTTGAACCATTGAGGAATGGTCTTGAAACCTCTTATCCATATCAATGCTCTGATCCTTGACCTTGTCAACATTTTGCATCAAAGCTTGCATCATGTTCTTCAACTCTCCTAACTCATTAGAAGATCTAGATTCTATTGGAGTTATGGAAAGATGTTAACTTGTGGATGTGGTAGGAATAGGGGCTACTAAAGGTTGATGAATAGGTATCTTAGGAAATAGAGGCACTGGGGGTCTTAGGGCTAATTTCCCTCCTTGAATCAAAGTATTCTCAGCTCTAACAACAATCTCATATGTGACTGGCAAGGTATCCCCTCCCATGATTTGTAAAGTAGTGGCAATATCACTATTGAAAGCTCTTATGTAATATTAAAAGGCAATACTAGGGGAAGGTTTTACTGCAACATGAATTATATCCCATGTTTTTTGGAATTTATAATTGAAATCTATCATAAACTCACGAGTTTCTCTCTTGATTGTAGTTAGCTACTCTAAAAGTGATAGATGGTCACTCTAGTCTTCAAAATGTTTGCATAATTTTTCTCATAACTCATCCTATTTATTGATAGAGTTATGTGGTAATATCCTAGAGCATTATAAATATTTTCCCTTTAATGATGAGGCTAAAAGTCCAACAACAACATCATCCTCTATAATACCACATATATTGTAGATGTTTGAAACTTCCTAAATGTGTTCTATTGGGGAAATAAAAGTTTTACTAGTAGAACCTAGTAGAATTTTAAGAGCAAACACTGGGATTTCATGTCTTTGGGATAAGATGAGAGGACTCCCTCCATTGAAGGTAGCAAAAACCTGATTCCTAGGGAGGGACATATGGAATAATGATCTATTCAGATGAAAATATGATACTATAGGTTGTGATTTATCAATTGGAGGAGTAGATAAAGATCTAGTAAGCATATGTGCTACTTTTGAAATCCTAATTGGTGATAGAGAGAGTCTACTTATTTTTCTTCTAGGATTTGAAAATGAAATATTAATAAACTAAAAAATACCTCTAGAAGATGCCCTTGTTTAAACCTTGGGCATGAATTACAACACTTTTGGTCTGGAAACCAAGATGTAGAGATGGAGTTGCGAAGTGCTTGAATGTGAGCCTTTGAAGGCCAAAATTCTAAAAGAAACACTATCTTCTCAGCATATAATTTGAAGTTATTTAATTGACACCAACAAACTAGTAGACTTCTTAGTAAGCTTGAATGGAGTCCTAGTGGGTGTGCCAAAAATTGTTGACACAAAATTCTACACCCTTGCTTAAGGTATCACCCTCAAGTGACCTTGTGTAACATGGAAATGACCTCCAAGTGTGGGATTTTTTTTTTTTTTGGAGGTTGAATCTTCAGAGAAGTTCCACTTCCTTACTATTAGGTGCACACTAAACTACTTCTTTGAAAGAAACAGGGAGAAGGACTTTCTAATCTAAAGCTGGAATGAAAGGAGGTGATGCAACCCAAGACTACTCTATGCATTGATATGGATCCAATATACAAAAATCCCTAACCATAATTACCCTTACAACTCATATGCAGATCAAGAACTAGATGAAATACTATGAGAAAAAGGACCTCCACAAGATATCATTAAAAAAAAGCAAAGTAGATACAACATATAACTTAAGGGAATAAGAGAAGGAAAGGGAGCATGCACAAAATTAATGGTGGGAGAAGATAAACTAAGAGGTCATATTATTTGCAAGGAAAGGGAAATTACAATCATAGAGCATATAAAGCTACTGTTAAAGAATCATAAAAAGAGAGATCAATCTGATAAAAAGATACAAAACTCACCTTTATAGGGTATAGGCATAACCCATATACAACCTTGAGCTTAAAATATAACTACCATGGATTTGGATTGCAGATGAGATAAATAATTGAGAATCATAAGGGGAATTTGATCATAAAATACAATTGCTGCTAGAAGTGATAGGATGAGACCAAAATAAGTGCACCCCACTGCAAGAGATCAAATCGCCAAAACATTGATCATTTGAAGGCAAGGGAGAATGAAAAACATTAATGGTGGGAGAAGATAAACCAAGAGGTCATATTATTTGCAAGGAAAGGGAAATTACAATCATAGAGCCTAGAAAGCTACTGTCAAAGAATCAGAGAAAGAGAGATCAATCCGATAAAAAGATACAAAACTTGCCTTTATAGGGTATAGGCATAACCTAGATACAACATTGAGTTTAAAATATAACTACCACAGAGTTGGATTGTCGACAAGATCAATAACTGAGAATCAAAAGGGAAATTTGATCATGAAATACAATTGCTGCTAGAAGTGATAGGATGAGAGCGAAATAAGTGCACCCCACCACAAGAGATCAAATCGCCAAAAAATTGATCATTTGATACATTAAATAGGCATGTAGTGCATTGGTGCCATGCCAATTAAGGCCTAAGAAGTAGCTAGGAATTGAAAAACTAGTCTTGATGGTGTGCCATGGCAGAAGAAACCAAGGGGAGAAAAAACTTGTTTTCTTGAAATCAAATAGTGACTGTCAATGCAAATCCCCCCCACCACATGACACTATTCTAGATTTTGAAGCATTAAAGAAGCATTGAAATGTGAAGAAACTATAGAATGGAGACACATGACAATATCTAACATATTCTATTTGATATAATAGATAGTGATCTTTTAATCTTTTATTAAATTTTGGTCATCGATCTACGCATACATGATAGGCTAACTTAAACGTCAGAGATGATACCCTTTGCAATGAGGCAGAATTCTAGATCCCAAAGCCTCATGGAAACCCCACAATATGAAGGGGCACCAAAATTATGACACATGACAACATCTTATGCAAATTTGGAAGATGATAGATAGCTCATAAAAAAAATGAGAGCAGTGGGATCTCATTTGCCAGGAACCCAATCCATAAAAGGATTCTTTGATCCGATATTAGTGATGGGCTGAATGAGGTAAAAATGGCCAATAATACCTTTAACAATGTTCTCTTGATCATAAAAATCTCTCCATCATGAACTGGTCCTGCCCTTCCAATGGGTGAAGTAACACTTTGTCTTCCTACACTATTTGAGATCATTTTTCTCCTCCTTGATGGTCTGTGTTAGAGGCTTGTCTCTTTGAGCATCATCTTTATGAATGATCCACTTGATTATAGTTATAAAATATTCTAGTAAAGATGGTAGGTTCCCTTCCTATCCTCCAAATCTACCCCTTCCATTGTGTCTCCTTCCTTTGAAGTTTCCTTTGAAATTATAATTTTTAATAGGAAATGATAATTCAATGATGAGATTTATGAAGTAACTTCATACACTATTGATTTTTTAATAACAATAGTCCATGTATAATCAATAGGGATATTTCCCAAGATAACCCTAATAGTGGGGACATTAAAATTAGGCTTAGCATTGCCTCTTCCAAAATTATTATTTCCTCCAATATTTTATCTCCTTTTACCAATTTGTTTCTTTCCTCCTCTTCCTCTATTGTCTTTCCCCCCTTTTCTTCTCAACTTCTCTTTAGCCCTTATAACCAACTAAAAGAATTCATCTAAATTAACAGGAAATGCCAAACTCATTTCATCCTATATATTGAACCTCAACTTGTTCAAATATCTTTCAACTATGTCTTTTTCATCCTCAAAATGGTTGGTATTAAAACTTAACTTGTGAAACTCCTCTATCTAAGTAGCTACATCCATATCCTTTTGTCTTATATTATGGAGTCTTCGTATGATATTTACATCATAATCTGTCAGCATGAACTTTCCACTCATTAATGTCACCATTATATTCCATGAATTAATCATATTCTTCTACATCTTAAGCCATTCATTCTAAATGTAATTCCACTGGGCTAAAGAATAGCTTTCCAACCCTATCTTTGCAAACTTCACATTTTTATCTTCTACAATTTCCCTATATTCAAAGGAATTTTCCATGGTTTCTACCCACTTAAAACATCATCTCTTTTCAACTTCCCATGAAAACTAGCAACATTTTGTTTTTCTTTAGTTTGAATTACTTTGAGGGTGTTTATAAACATGCCCTTACTTTCTTTACTTCTCTCTCCTTGTCTTCTGAATCTCTAAATCCACTTTTTCCCTTTAAGTTTACTAATTTTTTCCACCATTGTGGCTTGTCATTCTTCTATTATCCTTTTCTCCATCTCTTGGATCTCTTGTAACCAATCTACCTTCTTTGGAGGCATTGTACAAGCCTCACCTTCAAACTCTTCTATTGACATACAATGATCAATCACCTAATTGGCTTTGATACCGATATGATGCAAAGGGCCTAGATTGCCTTATAGTTTATTTTTAGAATATAAAATTTCCTTGTCATCTTAAGTAACCATCCTATGGTCCATTGAAGTAATTTTTAATGCTTTGGGTTAACCTCCTAGTGACCCTTCAAAGAGAAACCAAAAACTCATTTGAGAGTTCCCAACTCTCTTCCCAAGGGTTGACTTGTGATCTAATCCCTTACTCAAAATCAAGATCTTTCCACAAAATATGTCATGGAAACATTGATGGAATATTACACATTCACAACATAATTTTTTAATAAACTCCCACCTTTTAATTTGGTTCTAGATCCCTTAAGACCAATGGTTACAAAGTTGGCCTATTAGAAGACTCGATTTAATTAGCCTTCCTTTTAATGTTTCATGTCATAACTCCTAATCTTCCTAAACAAGCATATAAACTAATCCTATATTTGAGTACCATTTTGGCCCTTCATTGGTATTTCACATTTTTGGCATATGGGTTTTTCTATTGAATTGCTCAACTAGAAAACCCTTAATTGAGCCTATTTTAAACTTCAATACCAATTTGCTCCAATATTTCCACCAAAATTCCATTTTGAGTAAAATCCAATGTTTGATTATGTCTACACACTCTTAATGGGTCTTCTAAGACACTCTCTTCACACTAGTTTTCCCAATTTCCTCTTCTAGAACATGAATTGCTTAGTTTTAGGCTTGTTACATCCCTTATGCCAAGCCTAGGGCATCACCTTGAAAATAGAATATCTAAAAATTCTTCTTCCCACTTTAAATATTATAGTAAATGTTCATACCTAACATTTTCTAAAAAATTAGCTAGTTTTCATGGCAAAATGTTTGGGGAAATACATATCTGCCCAAAACCTTAGGGTTTGGCAAAGTTTTAGTCTAGTTTTGGGAAATCAGACGGATATTTCTTTTTTCAACACCAAAATGGACTAGATCACATACATTTGAAAGTTAAGACATTGAACTACACTTCCTTGATTAGCTCCTCATAAATTCAATCAATACACAAATAGAAAATGAATCAAAACTAAAAGTTGCATGTTTCTTGCCAACGTATTAAAAATAGATATTCATTATTTCTCTACACATCTTCAAGGTAAAATATTAATCAACCATATTGGTCATAAAAATATTCCTTTAACTAATTACAATTGAATTTGAAACCAATTATACATATAGAGGCCTAATTGAAAGTTTGAGCAACATTGACAATGTTGCCAATCTTACAAATTTTTGACTTTTATGCGTTTTAGCAACCTTTGGAAACTTTCCTAGAAAAAATACATTAGGACCATCCTACTAGGTTACAAATGAGCCATTTAGTCCATAGACAACATGGGACTCCCTATCACCTACCTAGGATGGTTCTGACCATCTTTGACCACTAGGACCCTATGATCCTACATACTATGTGTCACACAAATAAGTGGTTCAAAGGTCTAATTGCATAATTGGAATTAGAGGATGGCCATTATGAGACATTATTAGTTCCTACCAAAGGCAAATAAACTATTGGATATCTTAGATTTCTAAAACTAATTAATTTGTCCAATCATATTTTAGAATTATTCTCAGATCAAAATTTATTATAAAGTTCAATTTTTCTTCATATTTATTGAAATAAAAAAATAAAAAATTGCCATTAAACTCAAATCTTATTGGTTGGTACTGTAAAATACAGTGAAGAAATTATATTTAATTAAAAAAATACTTAATTATATAGTGTTAGTGACAACTAATGACATTATCATATTTCAGGGCAATAAATGTGTCCTTTAATGTTTTTCCTATAAATTTAATGTGTATTTTCATTTCTGCATGCCATGAGTTTAGCTCATATTTTATTAAAACCTTGGGATCTTGCCTATTTTTCAATCCTTCATACATGTTCATCTTCTCTTGTGGGATAAAAAGATAGTGATTTTCTCCTCTAATTTTTTGGGATAGAAAGGCGGTAATTTGGTCATCCACTACGACGTTTAAAAGATTTTGACATCTGCAATTTGTGGCCAGAGGTAGATTCAATGAACTATTTCAAAATTAAATCTACTATTTTGGTTCATAGTGAATTCTTTTGTAGAATAAATCTTTTTAATTTGGAAGTTCTATGAAAGTTCTATCTTTTAGGGTATTGGTGTGTTTGAGAGTAATTTCTTTTCACTTTTCTAACATTTCCTTTGCATAATTTTTTTCCACTTTCCTAACATTTGGATACTAATATGATACTATTGTTTATATATTTTTTTGTTTAAAAATATTTGGGTATTGAATTCAATAATTTTGTCTTCCTTCCCTACTATTTGAGTAGTCATGTGGGTGATTTATTTTTCCTTTTCTAACATTTGGGCAATGCGCATTATATTTTCCTTCTTGAAGATTTGGACATTGTCAACAATGTTCTTTGACCTCTATTCATTATAGTCATTGTCATTGTGATTAGGAGCCATTAATAGCTTCATCATGAATGTATAACCAACTTTATAACCAACTTTAGTCGTATACTATTTGATGGAATCATCACTTGTTGTCCTGTTAATTTGCCATGCCTGTCCTATTATTAAGAATTTATGGTTCCTTCTAGTTCTTAAAATCAAAATCACATGCCTTAAGAACATTGCATTCCTTGTTGCATTTGAGAAAAAAGATTTGTGGTTATGATATTGGTTGGTGTGAGAGAAATGTCTTCTTTACCGAGCGCAATGGAACCCCTTGACTAAAACTATAAGGACTTTAAAGCCCATTTCTTCTCTTGTTGTGAATGTCTTGATTTATCCCTCATAGATCTATCATAACAGTCATCCCCATCTTTTTTATTCCCCAAATAATAAACACAGTTATGATGTTAGGAACTTCTTTGCTCATTTAATTTATAGCATTGGCCGCTTTGATGTTTTTATAGATTTGTGAGAACTATATTTAAATTAATATTTATTAGACTTTTAAAAAATGTTTGAACTATATGTTTCTCTTTATCATTTATTTTATTAGATTTTCTTTGAGATCAGATAGAGCTGAAGAATTTACTTCAAGAGTTTAACATCTTGTGTGAAGAAAATGGTATTAAGAGACAACTATCAACACCTAAGACCCCTGAGGAAAATGGGATTGTTGGAAAAAGAAATAGGTCTGTAACAAAAGAAACAAGAGCCATGATGTTTGAGAATGATGTATCTAATACATTTTGAGAGAAATAATCAATAAAACAATATACACCATGAACAAAGTGTTAGAATTAACCTTAGACAAAAATAATAGTTACATGCAAATATAACCAATACCAAAAAATAGTAGATCGCATAAAAGAGAACACCAGACACCAAGATTTAACATGGTTCACCCAATCCTTGGGCTACGTCCACCAACAAAAAGTCCAATATTATTATTATCTAGTGACTACAACCTGATTACAATCTGTAATCCCTTCCAGCTCAATACTGCCATAAGAAGCTACAATATCACAATTTATCATGAAATCCCTAACCCTAAGCCTTTTTATACAAGCTTTTGCCACTTATAAAATTAGGGCTAGAATAATATAAAAATAGTAGCTGACACCTTTTACAATATAAGGGCATTTTTGGCTTCAAGGGCACTACCCTGAAAACCCCTGCGGGGGTGTTGTCCCTTGAGCCCACCTCATACATCTTAGAGGCACTACCCTAAACCCTCGTAGAAATAATCTGGAGGAAAATTACATTGAATAAATTTTTAAGTCTAATTAGGCTCCACATCACAACAAATCCCACTTAGAGACTGATCATATTCCACAATAATAACCTCTCACTTGGAGACTGATCATAGCACTACTAAACTTGTAACTCCCACTGGAATATCAAACCACCTTGGACTTTATTATTCTTTTATTTTGTTCACTCTAGAAGACCAACTGAAGTGAAGAGGAATTCAAATTCTCCATTGTCATAACCTTTGTAAACATATTTGCTAGATTATCATTTGTATTTATCTTCTCCAGCTTTAGCTATCCATCATCCAAATCTAACCAAATGAAATGGTACCACAACTATATGTGTTTTGTCTTTGAATGCAAAGCTGAATTCTTTGCAAGTTGAATGGCACTTTGACTATCTATAAAAAAATAATTATCCTTCTAAGGGTGTCCCAATTATTTCAAGAAGAATTGAAGCCATATCATCTACTTAGTTGCCTCTATAGCAACAACTTACTCTGCCTCTAAAGTGGATAAAGCATTAACCTTCTATAACCTAGAAACTTAGCTCACAGCTACCCCACCAATAGTAAATACATAACCTATAGTACTCTGCCTAGTATCCATATCCCCTACCAAATTTGAGTCAAAATAGCCCTATAAATTAGTAGTAGATCCCCCAAAGTGTAAACACTTACTGGATGTTCCTCTCAAATACTTGAGAATCCATTTAACTACATTCTAATGCTCAATTCTTGGATGACTCATATACCTACTAATAACTCCACTACATGTGCAATATCTGGCCTAGTACATACCATAGCATACATCAAGCTTCCTATAGATAAAGCATAAGGTACCTTAGACATCTTGCCCTCCTCTTTTTGTCTCTTGGACACATCTCTATAGTCAACTTCAAATGACTAGGTAAAGGTGTGTTGATAGCTTTAGCATTCTCCATAGAGAAATGTTGCAACACCTTCTCAATATGATCAGCCTGGGATAATCTCAATTTCTTTTTCTTCCTATCTCCACAAATCTTCATACAAAGGATATGTTTTTCTACCTCCAAATCCTTCATATCAAATGCATGTGCTAACTGGCATTTCAACCCCTTAATATGAACCTTGTTAGACCCAACTACAAGCATATCATCAACATATAAACATAAAATAATGTAGCTATCATAATCTAACCTCTTAAAATAAAATAATAATATGAATGACACCTACTATATCCATGCTCATGCATAAAACAATCAAATTTTAGATACCACTGCTAAGGTTCTTGCTTCAAGTCATATAAACTTTTCTTCAATTTGCACACTAAGTTCTCCTTACCTTTGACCTCAAATCCCTATGGTTAAGCCATATATATCTCTTCATCCAAATCACCATGAAGGAAGGCTATTTTAACATCAAGCTACTCCAAATGCAAATCTTCAGTAGCCACAATACTTAAAATAGTGTCAATAGAAGTCATTTTGACAACATGAGAGAATATCTCATCAAAATCAATGCCTTTTTTTTTCTGTACAAATCCTTTTACAACTAAAATGGCTTTAAATATTTTCTTGCCTCCATCCTCTTCTATCAACCTATAAACTGACTTATTCTATAAAGCCTTTTTACTTGTAGGCAACTTGCATAAATCCCATCTCTTATTTTTTAGCAAAGAGTCCATTTCTTCTTTCATTGTAGACTCCCTCTCAATCTTTGTATTCTCCTGCACAACTTCATCATAACATTCAGGTTCACTAGCATCAATAAGTAAAATAGAATACAAGGAAGAAAAAAATCTTTCTAGAGGTCAACTCATCCTTGTTGACTATCTAACATTCATTGGGCTGTGTGGTATTTGTTGTTGCATTTGTTGCACTTTATAAGGAATTGCTAGAACATTGGCTTCTAGCATATCATCCAACCCTACATAATCATTTTCTTTCTTCTCATGTTGCTGCAATAGATTTTTGTACAACTCTTTCTCATCAAATATGACATCCCTACTTCTTATAATTTTATGATTTTCAAAATCCCAAATCCTATAACCAAATTCATTAATGTCATATCCAATAAATAGAAATTTCTTTGAGTTAGCTTCTAGCTTGGTTCAATTTTTAGAATCTATATGAGCAAATGCTTCACAACCAAAGGTTTTGAGAAAAGAATAACTCACCTTCTTACCAGTCCATGCTTCATCTAAAATAGCACAACCCAAAGGAGTAGAGGGATCTCTATTAATCAAATATACAATATTAGTAACAGTCTCCATCCACATGTTTAAGGGCAACCCTAGATGCAACCTCATACTTCTTGCATGCTCCATTATAGTCATGTTTATGTGTTCAACCACTCCATTTTCCCATGGAGTCCTTGGAATAATTTTTTCATATGAATACCATTAGTGGAGCAATAATCTTTAAATTCATAACTGCGATACTCACCACCATTATCAGATCTAAGACATTTTAATTTCTTTCCAATCTCATTTTCAACCAAGCATTTCTATTTCTTAAAAGTTTGAAATACATTAGATTTCTGTCTAAAGGAAATAAAACCATACTTTTTTAGTTACATCATTAATAAATGTAACATAATAATGAGATCCACCAAGGGAAGATACTTGAGTTGGTCTCCATACATATGTATGCACAAGTTCTAATTTCTCGCTTTTATTTTCCTTCTCAGTCTCCACAAAAATCACTCTCTTTTGTTTTCCATACGTAGCTTTCACTAAAATCCATATTAACACATTTCAGACCTGGTAAAACTTTCTTTGAATGAAGTACTTTCATACCTTTCTCACTCATTTGCCCAAGTCTATTGTGCCACAACACTGTATCAGAATCTACAACAACTATTTGTTCTCCCTGCTCAATTGTAGCGACTATTCCTGAACATTCATTTTTCTCTGAAACAATCAAAGTAGAAGGAACAATATGACCTATGCAAAGATATAAGGTACCTACTTTCACACCTTTTGCTACTACAAGGGAATCTTTTGAAACCTTCCAATTTTTATCATTAAAAGTAACTACACAACCCTCATCACCGAGTTTCCCTACTAAAATGAAATTCTTACTCAGCCTTGGAGCATGTCTTACCTCATGTAGTAGCTAATGATTCCCATTCCACAACTTAATCTTAACTTTCCTTTCCAAAAATCTGACAGGGTTCATTATCCCCCAAATAAACAAGCCCAAAATCCCCTTGGACATAATCAATGAAATAACCTCTATGAAGTGTAGCATGAAATGAGGCACCATAATCTAAAACCCATGAATCATCAATAGTTTCTAAAGATAGAAGCAAAGCATCCTCTTCAAATTTGTTACTTACTATATTTGCCTCCTTGTTCCCTTCTAGTTTATCTCCTTCATTGTTCTTTCAAGTCAAAGAATCTTTCTTCTTATGCCCTAATTTTCCACAGTACCAATAATTTATTGGTCCTCTAGATTGAGACCTCTTCCCCTTTGACTTTACTCTTTATTTCCTATGATTTTCAAAATTATTTCCTCTCTTAGTCATTTTGCCTTTGGTTTGTGTGTTCAAAGCACTTCTTAATGTAGATCCACCTAAAGTTTTCCTATGAGTTTCCTCACTCAAAATAACATTGATCATATGATCATATTTTAGGGTATTAGATCTAGAAAAAAAATTACTCATAGCCATTACCAAGACATTCCAGCTTTTAGGAAAAGAACACAAAATCAAGAGAGACCTAATTTCTTCATCAAAATTGATACCCAAAGAAGATAACTGAATAGTAATAATATTAAACTCATTTAAATGATCTAAAATAGATCCAAATTCTCTTATTTCATATTAAATAAATTCTTCATGAGAAATATCTTGTTTACAACAGAGTG
The DNA here is from genome assembly GCA_028749045.1 of Cupressus sempervirens. Taxonomy (NCBI): domain Eukaryota; kingdom Viridiplantae; phylum Streptophyta; class Pinopsida; order Cupressales; family Cupressaceae; genus Cupressus; species Cupressus sempervirens. The sequence goes on from CM053791.1 coordinate 636,905,827, forward strand.
CTTTTCATACAGTTTTGCAATGGTTTGCATCAACTCTTCTATCATCTTCGCTTTTGTAATATTAAATGCCACCAATAGTGCCAGGCATAATAAAATGCTTCCAAGTGCCTTTCTATCTAAAAAGTCCCAGTCATCATTTGTCATAGATCCTTGATTCTTAGTTTTTCCTTCCAATGGCTTCCACAAATCCTTTTGATAAAGATAGTCCTCCATTTGCATTTTCCATAACTAAATTTTTTTTCCATTAAACTTGTCAACACTTAGCTTACCCTTGTCTACCATTTCTCCCACTCAACCATGAGACTCCCACTTAATTGTGAGACCTTCTTGCAGAGGATTGCTAAAAAAAGATGAAGGTCTGGCTAAAAAAAATGATGATTGTCTAGCTTTGATACCACTTGTTAGGATTAACCTAGATAGAAATAATAGTTACATGCAAATATAACCAATACTAGAAAATAGTAGATCGCATAAAAGAGAACACAAGACACCAAAATTTAATGTGGTTCATGCAATCTCTGGGCTACATCCACCAACGACAAGTTATCTAGTGATTACAATTTGATTACAATCTGTAATCCCTTACAACTCAATACCGCCACAAGAAGCTACAATATCACCATTCATCATGAAATCCGTAACCCTAAGCCTTTTTATATAATCTTTTGCCACTTGTAAAATTAGAGCTAGAATAATAGAAATAATCTATTGCATTAAATAAACCTCTGAGTCTGATTAGGCTCCACATCACAACACAAAGTGCAGATTAGAAAAGGTACAACTAAGACTTCCTGTGATTTATGGTTTGGAAATGCACCTTCAATAAAATACTTAATTTTTTTGGAAGTAAATATTACATAAAAGAGATAATGATATTGGTTTGATTATTCATTAAAAAATAAATCTTATAGATGTTTTAATCAAAGAACTAAGACTATTGTTGAATGTGCAAATGTAAAAGTGGATGAAAAGTTTGGAGTTAAAGAGAGAATGTTGGAATATATTTTTGATGAAGAAGAAGATAATTCTAAAGTTGTTAAAGAAAATATTGAAGTTTTCTTTAAGATTAACAATGATTTGCAGAATGATGTTCAAATTGTTGAACAAAGAGAAAAACCAAGATCAATACGTAGAGAAGAAGCAAGAATTGAAACAACAACACCTACAATGAACATGAATTTCACAAAGAACAACCCTGAGAATCAGATTATTGGAAGCAAAGAAAAAGGATTCATGTTGAATCACTACTCATGAAACATGGGTCATCGAGTTTGACTCAAAAATCACACAGTTAAATCCTGATATTCACATCACAAAGAAAAAGGAGTTGTGACAAGAAATAGAGTAAATGAGCAATTATGTTTGATTTCTCAAGTTGAACCAAAGAGTGCAGATGAGGCATGCAAGGATGATCATTGGATTCAAGCAATGAAGGAATAACTAGATCAAATTGTGAAGAATGAGACATGGAAATTTGTTCCTTGACCTAAAGAAAAGAATGTCATAGGAACTCAATGGGTATTCAAAAATAAGATGAATGAACAAGGTGAGGTTATGAGGAATAAAGCAAGATTGATATGCAACTGATATTCACAACAAGAAGGCATAGAATATGAGGAAACATTTGCCCCTGTTGCCATACTTGAACTAGTAAGAATGTTCTTGACTTATGCAACAAGTAAGAAGTTTAAAATGTATCAGATGGATGTAAAGTCAACATTTTTGAATGGAGAACTTGAAGAAGAAATTTACATTGAGTAGCTTAAAGGTTTTCTTTTGACAGAAGAAGAGAACATGGTATGCAAATTAAAGAAAGCATTGTATGGTCTAAAGTAAGCACCTAGAACCTTGTATCCAAGATTGGATAAATATTTGGAAAAAATGGGATTTGCTAAAGGTATGACATATAGTAATTTATATTTGAAAAAAATTAATAATGAATTTTTGATTATTATGATATTTGTGGATGACATAATATTTGGAGGAAATGATGAAGCAAGTGATAAATTTTCTAATGAAATAAAGAATGAGTTTGAGATGACCATGATTGGTGAGATAATTTTTCTTGGGTCTACAGATTGTACAGAATAGTAATGGCATTTTCTCATCACAAGCTATTTATTTGAGAGACTTATTGAAAATATTTGGCTTGGAATATAGTAAGCCTATTGGTACACCTATGATAACTGGTCATAAGTTAAATAGAAAAGATGAGACATCTACAATTGAGAAAAAGAAGTATATATCTATGATTGGAGGTTTTTAATATCCGACTCACACTAGACTAGATATAGAAAATGTAGTTGGGATAGCAGCAAGATCTCAAGTTGATCATAAAGAAGTATATTATGCAGTGTCTTAATAAAAGGAATATATAGATATTTGAAGGGTACACCTAATTTTGGGCTATGGTATGACAGATCAAGTGGTTTTACTTTTTGAATATAGTGACACAGATTGGGCAGACCTGTATGGATGACAAAAAGAGCACTAATGATGGAGCATTTTTTTTTGGAGGAAGATTTGTTTCTTGGATAATCAAGAAACAAAATTATATTTCACAAAGTATAGAAGAAGTAGAGTATGTAGCAGTAACAAACAATTGTAATCATGTGGATGAAGCATATGTTGAAGGACATTGGGATAGAGTTTTCAAAACTTTTTATCATACATTTTGATAATACAAGTGCATAAAATATGTCAAAGAATTTTGTGCTACATTCTAAGACTAAGCATATATCCATTAAGTATCATATTTTAAGACATAAAGTTGTAGAGAAAGAGATCATATTATAATATGTAAGTAAAAAAGAATATATTGCATATATCTTTACATAGCATTTTCCTAAAGATACATTTGAGTATTTGTGAGGTATGCTTGGGGTTATGCCCCTGCCTACTTCTGAGTAAATATCAGTCTAGTAGTACAAAACACTATTATTTATCTGGACTTGTATTGATGGTTCCTATTTGAGGGAGTATCTAAGATGAGCAAAGTCATGAAGGAATCATGATAGTTAATATTGAACAATGTCATTGGACACTTGAGTTGATTGAAGAATTTGAGCAGATGATTGACATACTGAAACCTTTGTCATTGATGTCAATGAGGGAGAAGTATACATGAAAATATCTCCTATTTATAGGGGAGAAGTTTTATAAAGGGGGAGAGTGATCACAAAAATGGGGGAGATGCACCAATGAGAGTGATTCCATTGGGAAGAAGTTGTGAACAATTGATTTCCCTCTATGTAAGAATGAGAAAGCACATACATAGTAGTGTTCCAGTGAGTTTTAGATTTGATTGATGAAGAGGATTTGAAAAGAAGATAACAACAACAACAACAACAATAGAGTTTGATTTGGTATTCTTGGAACTTAAATGTTTTTCATCTATGTTGCCATCAATGCCAAAGTGGGAGATTGTTATCATGAATGCTGATGGTATTCCTTTGGGGGAGTATCCTAAGCATGAGATATCATGTACATGACTGACATGTTTCATTCATGACTATGTTTATCATTGATGTCAACATAACATTATTCCTACGAATATTGACAAAGTGGAAGACAAAGAATGTGGTCATACTGACTGTATATTGATTATCAGGTCAAGCGTAGTTAAGGATGTATTCTACACTATATCCTAATGAAGTGGATAAGTGCTCATTTAGATAGTCAAGGACATGTAGAAGATATTCCTAAATTATAGAAGATAGTAAGAAAATATATCACTTGATAAGTGGGTTCTTATGATTGATTTGTATCTCTTAATTGGGCTAGAATAATGATAAGGGTATGCATAGGATCATGGTCTACCAAAAAATGGCAATGTGAAAAAAGTGGAGTTTTAAAATGTTAAAAGCATTTCAAAATCCGCTCTAACTATTTTCCACCCATCCTAATACCAAGGCAAAAAGGTTAGACCAACCCTTATCGAGTATCCAATCCATTATCGGGTACCCAATATCATATTGGGTATCTAACATGAGATCATATACCCAAAACTTGTGACTAAAAATTTAAAAAAAAAACCTGAAAGCAATCAATCATTTTGCATTATTTTTCTCCCCATTTCGAGTATTTGATAAAAAAATGGGTATATGATTGGTGTAAGTAATGCTTCTGTTTATTTGATGGTTTTCAATGAATTATATTTAAAATTAGGTTTTTTAATAGAAATCATGGATTTTTTTAATTTTAATTAAAAACTTAAAATGTGGTTTTACAATTTAATAGGTATGGCTAACCCAAATGATATTGATAACACTGAGCCACGAAACAATGTTCCTCGAAACCCTCCACCAAACAATCCAATACCCCCTAAATTTTTTCTACCAAATGATCTCCTACCCCCTTAAAACCCTCCTCAAATTAAAGATTTGATACAAGAAGATGTTACTGAATTGAGGGGTTTGCAAACCATATATAATACTATACCTGCATTGGCTCCCATGTTATCCACGTTAAACACCATAGTGGATAATGTTTAGACACTTATTGATGAAAAAAATTCTTCTCTTCACTGGCTTGAGTGAATGCATGCCATGTAATTAGTTTGTGATGACTGATCAGAGAAGTATCATACATAAAAAATTTTGCTCCTATTTTATTGTGCCTTATTTAGATAGGCATATTGTAACCCTAAAGCAGGAATATATTATATAAGATAGCTTAGGGTTAGGGATTGTTTGAATGTGATGTATAATGAGATAGGTTGTGCTTGCGCCAATATTGAGTTGTAAGGGTTTGTACTTTAATTACTGGATAATAAGAAATGTTGGATGATTATGTAGGTGGACGTAGCGCAGGTTTTGGGTGAACCATGTTAAATTTGTTTGTTATCTATGTTCTTATAGTTTTTTTTTTTTTTTTGCATTTAACTATTTATTCTTATATTGTTATGAATTTTTCAAATCCTAACATTGGTATCAGAGTGAGGTTTGTTGTTGTAGATTGACATGACTTTCAAATCTGAGTGGGAGAAATGGAGGATTCCAAATTCAAGATTGAAAAATTCAATGATCATAATTTTTAGTTATAGAAAATGCAGATGAAAGATTATCTATATCAGAAGGATCTATGGAAGCCATTAGAAGGGAAAGCTAAGAGACAAGGAACAATCATAGATGAATATTGGGAGATCCCTGAAAGGAAGGCACTAGGATCTATTTGATTGTACCTTGCACCATCTATAACATTCAATAAATCAAAGGCTAAAATGACTATAGAGTTGATGGAGACAGTGGCTAAGTTATACGAGAAACCCTCAGCTTTAAATAAGGTATTTCTTATGAAGCTTTTATTTAGTATGAAAATGGGTTAGGGCTTTCTTAATTTTGTGTTCTTTTCTAGAAAGCTAGAATAGCTTGGTTATGGCTATAAGTAACTCTGTCTCTAGTTTAAATACTTTGAAATTTGATGAAGTTGTTGGTGTTATCCTAAGTGAGGAAATGTGATGGAAAAACACAGATGAAACTTGAAACTCATCATGTTCTACATTGAGTGTGGAGAGCAGAGGAAGAACAAGTCAAAGAGGAAAAGGCCCTTCAATGACAAGTCATGAGGGAAGTCAAAGAAAAGACATTCTTAGTCTAAAGGAAAGACATATTTTTGGTACTATAGAAAACCTAGTCACTTGAAGAAAGATTGTTGGTCTCAGAAAAAAAAACAAGGAGATAGAAATGAAGATGACAATAAGGAAGCTAATGTTACAAGAAATGGTTTAAAAGATGCTTTAATTTTATGTTTAGATAATTCTAATAATTCTTGGGTAATAGATTTTAGGGCCTCATTCCATGCTACACCCCATAGGAAATATTTTCAAGATTATGTTCCAGGTGATTTTGGATAGGTATATTTGGGTGATGATGAGCCTTGTTCTATTGTTGGAAAAGGAAAAATAAAGATCAAGTTGCCAAACAGAAATGACTGGATGCTGTAGGAGGTAAGGCATGTCCCTAATTTAAGAAGAAATTTAACTTCTGTAGGACAACTGGGTAGTGAAGGTTGTGTAGTCATGTTTACAAAAAATGTATGGAAGGTAACTAAAGGTTCATTAGTAGTAGCTAAAAGTGCAAAGGTTGGAACATTGTACTTGTGTACTGGGAACACTCATTCCACTTTAGTTGCTATTGATATTGGTAATGCAAATAAAGCTACTATAAATGTTTCAAGAATAGATTAGTTGTGTGGCACCATAGGCTTGGGCACATGAGTGAAAAAGGGATGAAAATCCTTCACTATAAGAATTTTTTGCTAAGGTTGACAAATATTGATTTAGAGTTCAGTGAAAATTGTGTTTATGGTAAACAAACAAGAGTCAAATTTCTCAAAGTTGGAAAAGAGAAGAAGAGTAAGAAGTTTGAGCTAGTGCACTCAAATGTGTGGGTACCAGCTTAGGTCTCATCTCTTGGTGGCTCTCATTACTATGTTATTTTCATTAAGACTCAAATCAAAAGACATGGGTGTATTTTTTGAAGCAAAATTCTAATGTCTTTGAAATTTTCAAGAAATGGAAATTTTGGTTGAAAAATGAGATAGGAAAGAAGTTAAAGTGTCTTAGATTGGATAATGGAGGTGAGTATTGTAGAAATTCCTTTGAAGATTACTATTTTGTTAATGGAATTAGAAGGCAGAAGATTGTTCCAAGAACTCCACAAGAAAACGGTGTATATGAGAGGATGAATAGGACAATTATGGAACGTGCAAGGAGCATGAGATTGTATGTTGGGCTACCACTTCATTTCTAGGTAGATGCTATAAACACTACTATCTATTTGATAAATAAAAGACTTTCAACTCCTTTGGATAGTGGTACTCTAGAGGAAGCATGGATTGATAAAAGGGTAAATTATTCATTTATGAAACTTTTGGTTGTGAAGCTTTTTTCCATGTTGATAAAGAAAATAGAACCAAGCTTGATGCTGAATATCAGAAATGTATCTTCATTGCATATGGAATAGATGACTATGGTTATTGGTTATGGGATTTTGAAAATTTGAAACTAATTATAAATAGAGATGTTATATTCAATAAGAAGGTCATGTACAAAGAATAGCTGTAGGAAAAGAAGCATGAATAAGTTAAAGAAGACTGTGTGGTTTTGGATGAGACTCCTAAAAAAGAAATGCCTCTAGTACCTTATGCTTGGAAACAACAGGTTATCCCACAAACTCCTATAAGTGTTAGACATTCTACTCAGTTAATTAGACCTCCTAAAAGGTTTTCTCCTTCTTTATACTCTATTTTATTATGATTTTGGTGAATGAGAGGAGTATAAAGAGGTAATACAAGTAGATGCTAGACCATAGTGGAAACTAGGCATGAAAGAGGAGATGGACTCCTTATTGAAAAATAAGACTTGAGACTTACTAGCCCCTTTACCTAAAGTAAAAAGAGCCTCACCTAACAAATGGGTTTATAGGATGAAGGAGGAAGATGTAGGAAATAAAAGATATAAAGCTAGACTTGTGGTAAAAGGTTTTGTATAGAAAACGGGCATAGATTTTAATGAAATATTCTTCCTTGTTATAAAAATGACTTCAATTAGAACTATACTAAGACTTGTTGTTGCATATGACTTGCATCTTGAACAGCTAGATGTGAAAACAACCTTTCTCCATGGAGATTCAGAGGATGAAATTTACATACATTACCAAAGGGATATGAGGTCAAGGGTAAGGAGAATTTGGCGTGCAGGTTAAGGAAGAGTTTGTATGGCCTAAAGCAGACACCCTGACAATGGTATTTAAAATTTGATAATTTCATGGCTGAACAAGGTGACCATAGATGTCATTTTGATCATTGTGTATATTTTAAGAGATTAGATAATGGGAGTTACATTATTTTGTTACTCTATGTATATGACATGCTTGTTGTTGGGTCTAATATGAAATGAACTTAAACAGAAATTAGCAAGGTCATTTTCTATGAAGGATTTGAGTGCTACTAAGGAAATCCTTGGTATGAGGATCACACGGGACAGGAAAAATAGAACCTTGAGTTTGTCCCAAAGTGAGTATATAAAGGTGTTGAAAAGATTTAATATGTAGGATACAAAATTAGCCAGTACACCTTTGGCTAGTCATTTTAGATTGACTAAAGAAATGTGCCCAAAGGCATAGAAAGAGGTAGATAAAATGTCTAACATCCCGTATTAATTAGCAGTTGGTAGTCTGTTGTATGCAATAGTATGCACATGACCAGACATTGCTCATGTAGTGGGAGTTGTTAGTAGGTATATGCATAATTTGGGTATGGAATATTGAAGTGTTGTCAAATGGATACTTTGATATTTGAGAGGTACTAGTACAAAGGCATTATGTTTCATAGGATCCAATTCTACTCTGAGTGGTTTTATTGACTCTGATCTAGCAGGAGATGTTTTTTAAAATTGGCTAATGGAGATATGTTATTGTTGTCATTTATGGCAACACATGATGTACATGCTCATAGGAAACCTCAAAAATAAAGATACTTAGCTTTTGGTACTCAAAAAATTGTCTAAGTATGAATTTAGTATACAACAATGTATTATTTTGTTTATAACCTATTGCTGATGTCATATTATGAATAGAAAAGTTAGATGGAGATTGTATACATGTTAATGATGATGTGCATAACCTTGGAAGTCAGTAAAGACTATATGAAACAAAGATATTCATGTTTTAATAGTGAAACAAGACAACATAATTGAAGGAAAGGATTATTTTGTTTACAAAATAATTACTTGTCCAATTAGGGTTGACATCCTAGATGTTTACTCTAAGTTGGAAAAGTGTATTATGGTCTTAGCTAACCTAGTAGCAATTTGTGTGAAGGCATGGTATTTATGCAAAGGACATCTTGAGAATCCAAGTGTGCTATCTTGAAGAAGTTATGTTGAGCAATTGTATGTGAACTTTTGTGAAAGTGAGTTATGAAAAGTTTTGTATTAAATCTATTTTGTGATCCAAGATCAAGATGAAGATCAAAGATCAATTAATGAAGAAGTTATAGTACTTATATTCCTGAAGTCTAATTACTTGTTTGGGTAGTGAGCTCTTCTTGTAATTGGAAGTGCATGTTTGGGTAGTGGGCTCATCTTTTATCTACTATACTACAACTCCTAATAGGGTTGGAATCTCCTAACATGGATTCAAAGTCTCCTAACAGGGACTCCTTATACTAAATTTTCTCATTAAACTCCTAACAGGATTCATCCTCTAACAAGGAACTTATATATAAGTATATTATCTAGTAGGTATCATCCTCATTGGATTTTCCCTTGGCCAGGGTTTGCCTAGTTTACAAAATATGGTGTTATGAGTTATCTTTGTGCACGGTTACTGTTACTATTCAACATTACTCTATTAATTTGTAATGTATGGTAATTTAAAGTAAAAAATAATATCCAGTTGGCGAATAAAGTTTGTATTTTACTAATTTGCTCCCCCTCTCAGTAATCCCTATTTCTAACAATTGGTATAAAAGCACAATTACTTTGAAGAGGCTTGATAGCTTGAGTAAGATCCCAATGGATATGGAATAGTTGATGAAGAACCTTGAAGAAGTGCTTGAACAAACTGATCTTCTTACTAAAGAAAGAGATAAGTAGAAAGACAGATATGAAGACTCCAAAGAATACATTGGACAATTGAAGAAAAAGATTGAACATCTCAAATCCAAGCCTAGATCTACTAAATCTGAAACTAGTGATGATGATTATTAAAAATTGAAGATAGAGTACAAGATATTGAAGCATGAATTGAAGATTATGAATCTAAAGTTGAGGTTGATTTGAAAACTAAGAATGGAAACCTTAGAGCAAGTCTGGTAAAGAAGACATCTGAATCTGAAACATTGAAAGGTGGTCATGAAGAACTTCATAAATATAATACTATTGTGAAAGGTGAATTAACTCAGTATGAGAAACAACTTGAGAAACTTTATTCTAGTAGAGAAAAGCTTAATAATTCAATGTCAATACAGAGACCTACTTATGATAAGAATGGTCTTGGTTATCTATTTAACATGCCTGCGAAGAAACTTGAGATTAGATCAAATTTGAAAGAAAAAGGAAAATCTGATGATAAGATTGAATCTAGTCAATCTTCTGACAAACTTAAAGAAGTTGGCCAAGACAAGGAATTTGAAATATTTGATGAACCAAAGCAAGTGGAATCTCCAAAAGAAACTAGGCATGAATTTAGAGGTAAGTGTTTTTCATGCAATGAAATAGGTCACATGAAAAGAGATTGTACAAACAAGTCATTTAATCATGTTAAGGATTTTTATTGTTATAATTGTCATGGTATGGGTCATAAAGCAATTAATTGTAAGAAACCTAAGTATGATAATGATAGAAGGAATAGTAGAATGTCTAGAAGTAATAACCCTGTAGATAGAAGAAGATCTAATAAAAGGACATCGAGAGAAGGAAGACCTTATGAAGATAGAAGATGTATCATGTGTTATAAGTGTAACAACTTTGGACACATAGCTTAGAATTGTCATGCACCTGATGATTAGCAAAATCTTAAAAGCAGAACACTAATATGTCAGTTCTCTTCAGACATACAACAAACTATTAGAGAATGGATAGAAACTTCGAAGATAGAAGGAACAATGGAAGAAACTTTGGAAATACAAAGAATGATGGAAGAAAAATAAAAAATGACATAAGGAACCATGAGAGGAACTTTGGAACTAAAAAAGATAATGAGGAATAAAGAAATGTAGTTAGTGAACTTCGAGAAGAACTCAATGAGGAATTTTAAAAAGGATTGGACATCTAAAAAGATAAGTTAGATTATCGTGACACAGGAAGATCAAAGTCAGTTATCAAGTTTGACTCAATTAAGTTGAATTAAGCTTGTTCACAACACCAAAATTTGAAAACTTCATTTAGAGGTCAAATTAGAGGTTGTGAATTTGGGAAAAGGTGTATCAACATAAGTTTAGATGATACCTAAGCTCACTTGTAATTTGGAGCTTATCTAAACAAGTTAGAAAGGAATTAAGAGTTACTAACATTATAGAGAAAGTTAATTCTGTATCAGGAGATGAAAACTATGTTTCTATAGAGAATTTCATGAAGCAAAGTCTTGTAGAGATTTTTCATGATGAAAGGAGGCTATGGAAAACCTTGGGTGGCATCAGAAGATTGAATAGATGATCTTGAGCAGTTATTTGATTATAGAATATAATTGACAAATTTTTTGTGTTTGTAAAGTATGCAATTAATGCAAGTTCAAGTTGATAGAATAAATAGAGCACAAATTTGATTTTCACTTCATTACAAATAAATCTAAAGCAAAGAGCACTCAAAAGCAACTTTTCAAGGCAATTTGGAAGCAAACCCTATTTTTGGAAAGAGGTATTTTATTGTTTTTCCACAAATTTATTGGGTAAAAGTTCATATTTGATAGAATCATGGATATGTTAGTAGTGCACAATTTTGAGAATGAAGATAGACCTAAGTTGAAGGTTGTTTCCATGAAACTCGTAGAAGGAAACCCTAACTCAACATTATCCATTACTCTGAACAATGTACTATATTTGGAAGACATATGAAGTTATCTTACCAGTAAGTTTGAATCTATTGGGAGTGAATACATGATCAAGGATATGGAATTAGTTTTTAATCATGATATGACTATAAAACCAAGATTTGAACACTTGAAGGAACTAGACCTATTCAAATATCATTTCTACCATGAATTGGACATAGATGAGTGGACACAAATCATATTAAGAAAAATACACGATGAGAAATTATGGATGCAAGATAGTGTAATAGATATTTTTGCCGACCTTATTCATGAGGTAACTATTCTTAGTAAACAAGGAACTATATGAATAGGTGAGAAAATGGTTAAGAAGAAAGTTGAGAGCTATACCAAAGTAGTGTACAATAGAAAGGCCATGGTGATCAACACCATTAAGTAAGATAATGTAAGATTCTTGAGTAGAATTATTGCCTACTTTGTATGTGCAAGTTCAAAGATTGATGAATTGTCAGCCAGATTCATCTATATAGCATATAATATATGTTTAGATTTTAGTCACTAATCAATCACATATTCTTTCATGTTCTTAAGAGATTTCCATACTTACCAATCATAGAGATAATGAGCAGTGATAGATGTACAATGGAGAAGATCACAAAAGTATGTAGAAGATATCCTTGAAATGTCCCTTTTCTGATTTTATATGATATTTCCAACCTATAATCAGATCTTTAAGATCAAACAACTAATATCACAAAGATCCACCAAATTTCTCAAGAAACCCCAAATCGAGTATGCTGAAAATAGTGCCAAAAGCTTCACAACTTCACAAATTATTAATAAATTTGAAAATGGACATTTTTACAGAAATTTCAGCAGCATAATAGCCTACAGAATGACATTTCTAGATCCATATAGCCTTTACACAATAGTTCACAAATGTAGGACAAAAACTATGCTCATCGGGCTCCTGAAATTAACACAAAAATGCCCGGAAACACCACAAAAACACTAATAATCTATCTCAAAAGTTTAATCACATCCCAATACATATATTCAGCTCTATTTTAATACTTAAAGTCTGAAATAAAGTAGCAAACCAAACTGATATGAAATACTCAACTATAAACACTAAACTCATACAAAAAACACACCCAAAAACCCACAAATTTGCACTGTTCAGCACAAAGGCAAACTCTGTATGAGCATGCACATGGAATGGATTCAAATTCCCATCCTTAGCCTTCTTGGAAACCTACAAACTCCCGTTCTTGGGTCTCCCTGGAAACCTACAAACTCCCATTCTTGGGTCTCCTTCTCCACAGGTTTGGCAACCTCTGAAGAATAACAAAGAATGAGCAAAAATCTAGTTCTGGAATCAGCCCAAAATGCCTCCAAACCCCTTAAAAGAGGGCATAACCGTAACTCACATCCAAGAGAGGTTAATGAAACATATTTTAATAATAATTTTCATTTATTAGTCCAATGGTTTCCAAAGATTAACCCCCTTTTTCCGAAACTTCACTTTCTTGGGCCTGCCTGCCTTAGCAAAGATTATTATTTTTTAATTATTTGAAAAGGGGACATGACAAGTCCTCCCCTCCCAAAAATTTTTTGTCCTCAAGAAATTGCTGAATAATAAACCAATCAATCCACCTGGATCCCAAATGTAGTCATGAACTATACTATTACCAATTAACACAGTCTCCTGCAATATCCTCTGCAATATGACCAAGAGGAATCCATAATCAAACTGACAATTATAGCTCAACCAAACTCCAAAATCACCACTACCATAGTCAAAAACCCATGAGACACAAAATATTAGAACATCAAAACCCAAGTATAGTGGACAAATTAAACTACCAACACAGTAAATACCATCAACGCATCCCACTGGCCTATACGGAATGTACAATCCAACTCTATAACAATGGTGAACACTCTCGAATGAAACTGTACCAAGTATGGAGAATCCACACACTATACAACTCCTACAATCAACACAACTCTGCAAATCACCGTCCACTATCTCATAACCATAACTCCCATGCACTACTGATGGTGAAAAGACATTACAAGATAAAGAGTAAGAAATGGAATCCAAACCAAATTTTCCTGCCATCAACTCCTCAAAACAAGGATCAAATGCTAACTGATGTACATACCCTGCAATATAATGTTGATTAAAAAAACTAACCTCAGTCAACAGCTCACCATGAACAAGTGATACAACCCACTGTGACTGATCCTTAGCTAAGTCAGGAGATGTCATAGCCAAAGGAGTAGAATCAATAACAACACCCACTGAAGCATCACTCCCAAACTCCTACTCTAAGTCACATATTATCAAGCTGTCAACTACAGAACCTATCACCATGTCATGCCCATCACAACTCTCATCTTGAGGCATCAAACTATCCCATAACTGATGATAAGCACTAGGAACCAAAGTACATCTCTGTATCATCATCTCATCAACATGGTCATCAAAGGTAAATTGATGAGCGTACCTCATAGTGTAATGCCGATAGAATTTTCCAATCTCAGTCAGTGGCTTAGACTGTAATCTAGATGAAACTAACTACAATTGATCATTAACCATGTTGGAACTGACTACTACCTCTGAAGATATCACCAAGGGAGTAGTATTACTAGCAGGAACCATGCCAACTGCCGACTTACCAACATCACACATGATCTTTGATACATCTCTAGTCTCCATGCCATCAGTACTAGAGGCCACCACCATGTCAGGCATAAAACAATCTACTACAACACTCAACTCAATTGAACCTGACTCTAGTGGGAATGAACCTGATATGCCAATGTTAGTATCAAGGATGGATGCATCCCCATCTCCACTGCCTTTGACAATCTCGGCCATGGACATCCTCGGATCACCAAACACCACAGCTTGTGACTGTATATAATCAGGTAAAGATTGTAGTCGCTCTAACTCCATGGTCACCTTAGCCAAATGAAACTGTGACTCCTTGAAAGCCAACTGTGTACTCTCAAGAATCTCAGAATTCACCTCAAGTTGCTCAGTAAGCTCACTCACCTCATCTTCCTTGGTCAACAATGCATCATATGCTATACTGCCCCACTCCATAAGATAATCTCTGTCGGCTACCAACTGCATATAATTCTGTCTCAAAATCCGAATAGCCTCCCATAAAGAGTGGATCTCTGTCAAGGAAAGATAACTGCCTTCCTGCTCATCACTAGTAGGAGAACCCCATCCATAAATTGCTAACAACTGACGAGCAGCATCAAAATTCTGGCAAGTGACAGCAATGTCTCGGTCACTAACTCTCAACTGATTAGACACATGATGGCACTGGCTTGACTGTCTCCTACAAACCTCCTATGATGCACTTCCTAAAGGAGTATCCTCAAAGTTACTAGTCTCTAGAGTATTACCATCCATATCCTGTGAATCAAATCTAAAGCTCATATCAGCATACAAAGTATCAAAAACATTAGCACTGCTATCCAACTCCTCTATACCCAAGGAAACTAAGTCTTCAAAACTGCCCACTACATCCTCCTGGATGTCATCAATGCCAATATGATCCTGGGACTCATCTGTACACACTGCCAAATATGAAATATCATCAACACATTCCAGCAAGTATGGTCGACTGGATATATGAACAAAGCCCAACACCGGTGTATTAAAACTAATACCAACATCGGATAAGCTCATGGCACAAGAAAAGACAACACCATGCAATCTGCTAATCAAATCCATGATAGCACCCAAACAATCATTGCTACCAAAAAGTGTTAAATATTTTCAGTCAACTGAATCCCAAATGCCAATATAACAATCTCGAGTCCATATCTGTAAACTATAATTAGCTGGTAACTCAAACAAAATCCTCACCTGAGTAATATGACCAATACCAACTAATTCCACATACTTGTCTGACATTATCCCTATATCCTGGATGTGAATGCAAGATGAACTCACAACATTATCAATGCCCACATATGATCTACCATTCGTAGAAAGCTGAGTATTAGGAGTGCAAGATGAAACTAAACTCAATTCCATGCCATGCTTATCCCCATGTCTCTCCCATTCTTGTAATGCCAATGGAGTATTCACCAAAGAAGCTCGAGTGTCCTCAAGCTTGTGAGAAAGCCTGTCAACTTCCTCCTCCTTCCTCCTCAAGGCATTTGAATAGTCTCCAACAAGGTGAAGAAGATGGTTACGATCTGATAGAAAATGTAAATAACTCAACTTCATCATTCCCATTCCTTATCTAATCGCTTGTAAGTCAACACAAGGAGACTTTGCCTGAACTCCCTTATGTCTACCCTATAACTGAATCATCTGAATGTGATCCTCTATCATATCCTGCATCTTGTCATGATGAGATAATGAAGTCACAATACTATCTTTGTTCGCCTTTAGCTGGCTAGACAAATCATGTGAAGTACTACCTGCCTCAACCTCATGTGATGAAGCATCTAACTGTGCCTGGTACTCTTTCTCAGCAAATTCATGAATGCTCAATGTCTGCTCATCTCTACTAGGTATCTCACCATCATGCACAACAACATCCTCATAATCATCATCTAAACCCACTACCTCCTGTGGCAGAGTAGAATCTGAGACCTTTGCCTCCTCATGCAAATTCTTGGTAATTGTGTCATATGCCCTGTGAGAAAATATGCCAAATAGAAATCCAGTCAACTTATCCACCTTAGCTGGGTCGGACAACATGTCATTCATTATACGGTGGTGCTCAACCAACTGTACAGACATGTCATGGCTTATTTTTATAAGTTTATCTTGAATGTCTAAATAACCATCCTTTCTACCATTTTGACTCCGGATATCAATTATCCAAGATCATGTCCTCTAAGACTCTGTACTATACCTGTCCATTCTAGATAAAGTAGAGTGTAACCCCAATAGGATATAACTTCTTCAAACACCAAGAACTAACATGAAAATGATTAGAAGTAGCATGAAACCATAGATTTTGACATCCAACTAATTAGAAGCAACATGCAACCACCAAATTCACCAAGAACTAACATGCAAATGATTAGAAGTAGCATGCAACCATAAATTTTGACATGCAACTGATTAGAAGCAACATGCAATCATAAATTATGACATGCAAGATCTGGGTAGTTGTCAAAACTGACATGCAAAATTCTACAACCACAAAATTCACTAAGAACTAACATAAAAATGATTAGAAGTAGCATGTAACCATAAATTTTGACATGCAGCTGGTTAGAAGCAACATGCAATCATAAATTATGACATGCAAGATCTGGGTAGTTGTCAAAACTGACATGCAAGCTTCTACAAATCCTCAGGCTGGCAAGATCATAGCTCTGATACCACTGAAATTTCCCTTTTCTAATTTTATATGATATTTCCAACCTCTAATCAGATCTTTAAGATCAAACAACTAATATCACAAAGATCCACCAAATTTCTCAAGAAACCCCAAATCGGGTATGATGAAAATAGTGCCAAAAGCTTCACAACTTCACAAATTATTAATAAATTTGAAAATGGACATTTTTACAAAAATTTTAGCAGAATAAAAGCCTACAAAATGACATTTCTAGATCCGTATAGCCTTTACACAACAGTTCACAAATGTAGGACAAAAACTATGCTCATCGGGCTCCCAAAATTAACACAAAAATGCTCGGAAACACCACAAAAACACTAATAATCTATCTCAGAAGTTTAATCACATCCCAATACATATATTCAGCTCTATTTTAATACCTTAAAGTCTTAAATACAGAAGCAACCCAAACTGATATGAAATACTCAACTGTAAACACCAAACTCATACAAAAAACACACCCGAAAATCCACAAATCTGCACTGTTCAGCACAAAGGCAAACTCTGTATGAGCATGCACATGGAATGGATTCAAAATCCCATCCTTAGCCTTCTTGGAAACCTGCAAACTCCTATTTTTGGGTCTCCCTGGAAACCTGCAAACTCCCGTTCTTGGGTCTCCTTCTCCACAGGTTTGGCAGCCTCTGAAGAATAACAAAGAATGAGCAAAAATCCAATTTGCATGGCAAGAATGAGAAGAAAAGAAAGGAAGAGGAGGAAAGGAAAAGAATAGCAGAAGAAGAAATAAGAAAGAAAACCAAGGAAGACAAGAAGAAGAGACTGGAAAAGGAAGAGAAGAGAGAAAAAGAAAGAAAGGAAAAAGAAAAGAAAGAAGAAGAAGAGAGAAGAGTAAAAGAGGTAGCCAAGAAGCAAATGAAGGATGAGACTAAACCTTCTAGTTCATATACTTTTCTTTCACTTGCTAGCCTAGCAAGTGATGATGATGATCAAGCTGACTTGATCTCATCATTATCAAAACTTATTCAGAAGAACAAAATAATGAAGAGCCTGCAAAAAACCTTAATGGAGCTTATTGACAGACTACATAGTACTCTAGTAGTACACCACATAGAAGTAGATCCAAAAAAAGGGCATAGGTAGTGCTAAAGTCATTTGATGAAGAATTTACCAAATTTTGTTAAATGTTGTAGAAGCAAAGGCAAAAATTTCACATGATGCTAACTTGTTTAGCACCATTTGTCAAAATATTAAGAATGATTTGATAAGTCTTGATACTTGTATCAAGGAACTTAAGAAGTGTCAACAGGATGGGGAGATACTATACATTAAGTGTACTCTATCATATGAACTAACTAAAGACATTGATAGTCAAATTGGAGGAAAGATGAGTGAGCTAGAGGCTCTATCTATCCAAATACAACATCCATCTTGTAAGATTGATGATTTTGAAGGACAAGTGGCCAATATTCACAATGATATTAGAAAACTATAACTTTAGAAGGAATAGATTTTGAAGAGAGTGTCAAATTTTAGAGATTCTATTGCTCTTAAAGTATCTTTTGTTGAAAAATAGTTGGAGGAATGTGTTAAGGCCAAGGACACCTATTCTAACTTTTTGTATTTAGACCTTAATACAATTGAGATTGCATCATATGCTTTATGTGAAATTCACACCTTTGCTAAATCCACCAAGAAACATGGATTAAAGGTATGAATAGTCTGAAAGAAAATTTTGATGATTGCATGAAGATCCTATTAGCTTAAGATAGAAGGACAACATTTTTGATAGTAGATGGACAATTTTTGAACAATTTTTGACATTTTGATCTTTGTCATTGATGTTAAAAGGGTAGAGATAGAATGAAAAATTACAAATTAGGTAAAAGAGAAGAAAATAATATTGTAAATTATATTGTAAGGGGGAGCATATGTAAAGATGGACAAATTGTAATAGATGTAATGTGAATGTGTTGTTTATTTTAAATTTTTGATACTTAGCCAATTTTTCCTATTTTGTTGTCATCAATGCCAAAGGGTGAGACTGTTGACAATTGGCTAATGGAGATATGTAATTTTTTTCATTTATGGCAACACATAATGTACATGCTCACAAGAAACCTCAGAAATAAACATACTTAGCTTTTGGTACTAAGAAAATTATCCAAGTATGAATTTGGTATACATCAGAGTATTGTTTTGTTTATAACCTATTGCTGATTTCATATTATGAATAGAGAAGTCAGATAGAGATTGTATACATATTGATGATGATGTGTATAACCTTAGAAGTTAGTACAGACTGCACAAAAAAAGACATTTATGTTTTAATAGTGAAACAAGACAACATAATTGAAGGAAAGGATTATTTTGTTTACAAAATAATTACTTGTCCAATTAGGGCTGACATCCTAGATGTTTACTCTAAGTTGGAAAAGTGTATTATGGTCTTAGCTGACCTAGTAGCAATTTTTGTGAAGGCATGGTATTTATGCAAAGGACATCTTGAGAATCCAAGTGTGCTATCTTGAAGAAGTTATGTTCAGCAATTGTATGTGAACTTTTGTGAAAGTGAGATATGAAAAGTTTTGTATTAAAGCTATTTTGTGATCCAAGATCAAGCTAAAGATCAAAGATCAATAGAGGAAGAAGTTGTAGTATTTATATTCCAAAAGTTTGATTACTTGTTTGGGCAGTTAGCTTTTCTTGTAATTGGAAGTGCATGTTTGGACAGTGGGCTCATCTTGCATCTATTGCAATACAATTCCTAACAAGGTTGGCACAACTCCTAACAGGGTTGGAATTTCCTAATAGGGATTCAAAGTCTCCTAACATGGACTCCTTATACTAAATTTTCTCATTGACTGCTAACAGGGTCCATCCTCTAACAAGGAACTTATATATCAGTATATTATCTAGTGGGTATCATCCCCGCTAGGGTTTTTCCTTGGCCAGGGTTTTTCTAGTTAACAAAATATGGTGTTATGAGTTATCTTTGTGCATGGTTACTACTATTTTTTAGAATTACTTTATTACTTTATTATGTATAGTTTAAAGTAAGAAATAATATCCAATTGGTGACTAAAGTTTGTAGATTACTGATTCACTCCCCCTTTAGTAAACCTATTTCTAATAGATGTTGATACAAGGAGGAGTACTATAGGGTATGTTTTTACTGTAGGGGTACTATAGTTAATTAGATTTCTAGATTATAGAAGGTTAATGCACTTTCAACCGTCGAAGCTAAGTATGTAGGTTCTAAAAAAGCTAGCAAGGATATGATTTGGTTATAATGTTTTCTAGAGGAATTGGGTTAGAAGCAGGAACATCACCCATTGTAAAGTGATAGTCAGAGTGCCATTCATCTTGCAAATAATTTTGATTTTCATTCAAGGAAAAAGCACATACAACTCAGGTACCATTTTATATGGTTTTTTTTGGAGGATGGCCAATTGAGGCTTGAAAAGATTCACACAAGTGATAATCCTCCAGACATGTTCATAAAGACAGTCCCCAAGGAGAAGCTAGTTTATTGCTCAACTTCTATTGGGCTTCTTGACTGATGATCATAGAGTTAATACACAACAAAGTCTTTTATCTAGTGGGAGCCCCATGTGGTAGTGGTATTGCTACATGATCAATCTCCAAGTGGGAGATTGTTAGTTTGTGGTAACTAATCAAAGAAGTACTGTACATACTTCCTATTTTATCACACATTATTTAGATAGGCATATTGTAACCCTAAAGTAGGAATATATTAAATAAAATAGCTTAGGGTTAAGGATTGTTTGAATGTGATGTATAATGAGATAGGTTGTGCTTATGACAATATTGACTTGTAAGGTTTGTACTATAACTATTGGATAATAAGAAAAGTTGGACAACTGTGTAGCTAGACGTAGCCCATGTTTTGGGTGAACCACATTAAATCTATGTGTTATTTGTGCTCTTATTATTTTTTTCTTTTGTTTCTACATTTAACTATTTATTTGTATGTTGTTTCGGATCTATCAAATCCTAACACATGTTTGATGATGGGTTGGACATAAGTAAGATGATATAGTTAACCTTTTTTTGAACCCAAAAACTAGTTTTAGAAAAGTAGACTACACAAAGCCCAAATTATCAATTAAATGGTGCACAAATGAGGTTATGCGCGTGAACTTTTGGGATCATTAGTGGATAGTTTTTGATAAACCTCCATACAACAATTTAGAGGTGCCATTCTATTTTATTAGAAAATTGTATGCTGAATTTGTGTTGGGCCTCAAGGTGAACTACTAGAGCATGAGGCCCAACAAGGGTTTAGGAGGAGGAGCTCCTTAGGATAGACCCTTTTTCCTAATAGAGGAAAGATGACACTTTTTTCCCTCGTACTGATCTACCCCCCCCTCCTCTAGTACAACATCCTGATATCTTGTAGAGGCTAGCTTTTAAACTATTAGAGCCATCCATATATTGAGTAGCTTATAGATATCCTAGGCTAGGTCAGTGTTGCCTCCCCATATTGATGATGCTGGTGCAATTTCATCATCGAAAAGCTCATCACATGTTTGTGTGCTCCATACTTGCATAACATGCAACAATATTTGTCTGGGTCCCATCGGTGATCTTTCTAAGTATTGGTTTCTATTGAGGAGGATGATACAAAAGGAACACCTATAGAGACTACACACCTTGACAAGAGAGGAGGGGCATGCAAAGCCATGGGATCCTTCTATGTTAGAATGTGTATACTTTTTCTTGTTATGACATATGTGATTTAAAGTTAATCTTTATAATAGAATAATTTTAACCCATACTGACTTATACATGTATGTGATCTTCATTCATGTTTAGTTGATGACTGAGGAGTAGCTTAGATAGGTTGATGATGTCATGCTCTTAGCTATTTCATTTGGCCTTGAGATATCTATGGTACATTATGTTGTGCTGTCATTATTTTTCTACTTGATACTAGAACATATATCATTTCTATTCTTTCCTTTCTCTTGCAGGTATCACCTGTCAGTGGGGGGTAGAGTGCAGGGGGGTGAGACACAATCCATTGAAAAGAGAAAGGTAATTAGGTGCTTTTAAAGTGATTAAATATTGATGGATTCTTGTAAAATGTTTGTGCTAATGAAATTTAATTACATTCTTTATTGTATAGGGCACAAGTACTAGTGATAAGTCCAGATAGATTTGACATCACAGACCCTCTGGCATTTCCATTCACAATGAGAGCCCCATCGTATGTATAAGTATCATTTATTTTTTATTTTCCTTATTTTCATAAACAAATTCAAAATTGATTTCCATTATATTAACAACTAGGCTTTTGTATCTCATAGGAAACACCTAGTGCATAGGAGGCTGGATACCAGAGGTTTGTATCTTTGTTCATGCATCCACTATATCTAGATGAGTCAACAAAAGGTAAGTTTTAGCTTGAATTCTTGATTATATGTTATAAATTTATTATTCTATGAATTATAATGTTATAGTCTAAGTTGTAGATCCATATGGAAACCATACTTGAACATATACAAGCCATAATCAATGAGGTTTAAGCATTTCCAAGGACACATGAGAGGGCTCCTAACCACCTCAGGAGGTCAACGAGAGAGGTATTTATGATAAAATTTTAAAACTATAAATCTTAATTAAAAAAAGGATCATTATTCATTTGATTAATTCAATGTTAGATACATAGAATCATATAAATTTAGTAGTCTAACTTTGGGTTTTCCTTTTTGTTTATGTAGGAGGCATCTAATCCACCTAGTTTAGTGAAAATGCTATATTTTGATGATCCGCCAACAACATTGGATAATATAGTTGTCATATGATGCATCATGAGACATTCTGAGATGGCATATGCCACATTGGATACATAAAAATTGATATTATACACATTTCGATGGCATGATCAGCCACATCTTGTATATGGTTCAATGTATTTTTGATATATATTTGCGTAATTTGTCTATGGATACATGTATTTCAATATTTTTTTTTTCATTTATGTGCACAAGGATATAAATATTAGTTTAGTATAGTATTATTCAATTTATCATGGATCATGCGTATTGTTCATGTTTATAGAATATCATTCATTTTGAGCACCTTTTTTTATATTCAATTCAAATACAATAATTTGTGAAGAACATTTTAACAACCTTTATTATCAAATTTTGATGCAATGTTTAATTTGAAATTATATCACATATGTTTAATTTGAAATGATTTCAATAATCCTCTACAATTAGCCAAATTCATGGCCAATTTGGTCTTAGGATTCCATCTTTGGTCTTACGAGATGTTTTAGTATGTAGTGGTCCCAGATGTTATAGGGGCTTTTTGATCAATATGGATGTGTCAATAGGTTATTTTAGACCTTGAAATGATCATCATGTAGCATTCCACATTTCATTATAGCCCCCATGAGTTCTAAGTTACGACCTCAGAAGATTGATCTCCAAATGCACTTAGAGCATCTTAGAGACTCTTCAATACAGGGTGGCTATGAATGTTGTAGGATCTCTATATTTAGAAAAAGGATGTCACTAGGGTTCACCCATCAATCTAGAGCTAATGGAACTGAAAATTCCATGCCAAGATCAATGCTTTCAATGTTATGCAGAGATGCAACAATGAACTGAGGCAAACTACAAGTTTTGGCATCGAGTGAGATCATTGTGCCAAATCTTTGCAAATGGAATGTGATCTCTATAAAATGAGATAGTTGTAAAACTTGGCATGACCATCCTATAGCATTCAATGTTTTTCCAATAACCCCCATGAGCTCTAAGTTAAGACCCTTAGAAGATCAACCTCCAAATGCACTTAGAGCTCTTGGGGACTCTTTAGTACAAGGTGGTTGCAAATATTGTAAGCTCTCTATTTCTTAAAAAAAGGTGTCACTATAGTTCACCCTCCCATTTGGAGCTAATGGAACTAACTATTCAATGCCAAAATTAGAGGTTTCAAAGTTATGCAATGATGCACCAATGAACTGAGGCACACTATAAGTTTTGACATAGAGTGAGATCATTGTGCCAAATCCAAACATAATGTGATCTCGCCAAAATGAGATAGGTTATTGAAGAAATTGACATGTTCATCTTGTAGAATTTGATATTTCACCAATATCCCCCATGAGTTTTGAGTTACAACCCTCATAAGATTGATCTCCAAACACACTTAGAGCATCTTGGAGGCTCTTTGGTATAGGGTGACCGCAAATGTTGTAGGCTCTCTATGGTCAGAACAAGGGTGTCACTAGGGTTCACCTACTCATCTAGAGCTGATGAAATTGATGATTCTATTCCAAGATCAGTAGCTTGAAAGTTACGTAGTGATGCACCAATGAACTGAGGTACACTACAAGTTTTGGCATCGAGCAAGATTGCTGTGCCAAATTTGAATGAAATATGATCTCTCCAAAATGAGATAGGTTATTGTAGACTTCAAAATTTCCATCCTATAAAATTTAAGATTTCATCAATATCCCCCATGAGCTTTGAGTTACGACCCTCAGAATATCAATCTCTAAATGCACTTAGAGCATCTTAGGAACTCTTTGGTACGGGGTGGCTGCAAATGTTGTAGGCTCTCCATGGCTGAAAAAAGGGTGTCACTAGAGTTCAACCTCTCATATGGAACTAATGACATTGATGATTCGATGCAAAGATCAATGGTTTCAAAGTTAAGCAGTGATGCACCAACGAGCCGAGGCACATTGCAAGTTTTGGTATCGAACGAGATCATTGTACCAAATCCAAATGGAATGTGATATCTCCAAAATGAGATAGGTTATTGTATAACTCAACATCACCATCTTGTAGCATTTGAAGTTTTAATGATATACCTCACGAGCTCTAAATTATATGACCCTTAGAAGATCGATCTCCAAATGCACTTAGAGCATCTTAGAGACTCTTCAGTACAGGGTGGCCATGAACATTGTAGGTTCTCTGTGGTTGGAGGAATGGTCTCACTAGGGGTTATTATTAAGTAAAAATATTATTTTTTAGCTCCCTCAAGTTTTTGACATTGGGCATAGTGAAAGTTTGGTGTTAATATTAAGTAAAAACATCATTTTTTAGGTCCCTCCACATTAATTACATTAAGTAAAAAAATCCTTGTTGCTTACATTAAATCAAAAAGTTTATATTTATAATATCTCAAGTGTTTCATCATTATTACATCAATACACAACTACCAAAAATTGTAGTGTCAAAAATCATAGTATAAAAAATAGAATAGATTTTTCTTCATTTTCGTCTTCATTTGGTTTTTATCTTCATGCACAACTACTCTTCATGATGTACCTACATTCTAATATCATAAAAAATAATCAGTAAATAATCCTATTAAATAAGATAATCATTGGTTCACTAAATCATTATGAATAAAAGAACATAAGAAGTAAATATTATTGGTATCTCTAACTATTGTTGTCTATTAGTATCAACCACTTAGTCATTTACAAGGCAAAGTCAAACAATCATCACTGAGAATGAGCTATTTTACATAGGTTGAGTCATGTACATAAGATAGTATGTACCAAGAAATTGTATATAAACTAAGTAAGTGTATGATCACAAAATAATTTTCTATATATACTGAGCTCATCATGGACCGAGCAAGTCATCAACGACTAAGTGAAAATTCCAAGTATATAAGTGCTGAGTGATATAGTATGTGTTGAACATCAAAAAATTAACAAAGGATGAGCAAAAACAATGCTGAGCATCAGAAATAGTAAAGGTTGAGAAATGAAAAGTTCACACAAAAGTCAGGAATGGAATAGAGTTTTAGGAAAAATTATTATCATGTTGACTTCGAAGGATTATTTTTGTTTTGAAGAGGTTGTTATAGAAAATTTAATACTCAAAGAGGTTGTTAAAAAACATTTACATGATGTGGATCACATATCCCTATGTATATGTTCAATGATCAAGATAACGAGGCAAAACATAGAGCCATCTAGAAGACTCTTCATGAAATATTTAAATAGTGAAGATCTTAACCTAGATCATATGGTCAGAGTGAGAAAGAAGGATCATGTGGAATCAAAGAAGATCAAAAATCATTCAAGGGTTCTGTTATCATCTAAAAAAGCAAGTGACCTATTCATGAGTAGTGAATATGAAGGGAAAGACAAGTATTATTAGATTTAGAGGAGAGGATCACTTAGTAAGGAAAATATTTGAAATCAACTTGTAGAGAAAATTGAGAGTCAACATCTAGTTTACACCTCCACAAATCAACAATTGGTATTTGAGAACTGGTTCTCTAAAAGAAGCTTAAAGGCTTACAGATTAGGTCTTAGAAGATAGAGGCTTTCAAAATAGAAAAGTCTATTGACAATTAGGTGATTGACATACAACTCACACTACATAAACTTGAGAAGCCAAGAAAAGATTTGAAGGATTCCCTAAAAAGGAGAAAGGAAATTGCCATCCAGATAAAGCAATACTCTTATGAAGAAGTTGAAAATGAAGGACTACTTGAACCAAATTAATCCTAATGAAAAAGCATCTGATGAATTACTTGAAAGGAAAAAAACTTCTCAATGAAGAGATAAGAGCACTAAAAAGAGAACATGAGATCCAATCAATAAGACTATGTGAAGTGACTGAAAAAAGAAAGAAAGCTGAAGAAGATAGTGTTGGAATGTATATATGGGAAACAAGATACTGAGGGGGGGGTAGGGGTAGGGTGAATCAGGATCTTAAAATTTTGACTTAAAAATAAACCTCATCAAATCATACCTAATTGATCATTAAAACTATAATGTCGAAACATAAAATAAATTCATTGTATCCATAATATATCAACACATAGCACAATGATTTGGTTACCCAGAAACACTTCAAGGTGAAGGTAAAACTAGGGTGGGGATGAAACCCACAAATATTCATTGTTGCAACAATAAATTTAACCTATCAAGGTTAAAATTTTGACCATAAGATATTATCTACTCAATGAAAGGTCTATCCTATTAAATACTAAAAGACTATTAGGTCTTGCCTTGTTAGAGGGGTTGACACTTACAATAAAGTAAGGACCCTATTAGGAGATTTACATTGGCCTGTTAGGACAACTCCATTGAGAGATTATCCCTATCTTAATTAAAAAATAATTGATTTAGTACCAAACCGTTGGTATGCTCTGTAAGCTGATCTTGGGTCTCCTCTTTCCTTTGTCTTTGATCTAATTCTCCTAATCTGATAAATTTGTTTAGTCCTTCACTACTCTGATTTCTCTCTTTGTTGGAACTGAATCTTCAACTCCTTCACATGCATGTTTCCTTTCACATTTTATCCTACCTTTCTATCTTGATTCTGTGGTTAAAATCCTCCTTAAAAAAACTTCAAGTGAAGATTCCAAATCTTGATCAACAATTAAAACTTCATCATCTTTTTGCCATTTATGTAGCTTTTTTTGATTGGTTGAATTACTTGCCTTGGGATCCTCACCTTCTACTAATGACATGTAAATAGAATCTGATCTGCCTTTATAGATATTAAATGTTATATAAATGTTGGCTAGAATAATTCACATATGAGTTTTTGGCATTACAAACTCACATAACAAAATTCTATTGCTTAGCACTTGAGTGCTTCTGATGCTCGGTCATGTATGTTGTTGCTTGACTTCTATACTTTTGTGTGCTCAACACTTGATAAATTTTTAATATGCCCAGTCATCATTAAATTTCTTGGCTCATACTATATTCCTTGGCTTGTATATCTACTCAATCTCTACTGAATGCTTGACAATCATTGTTCTACACAGTCTAAGTGTAACTTACTTAGCCTTTATTAGATAACTTTGTTACAGTGATGATCTTGTAATGTTGCCTAGTAAATGACTTGTAAATGAGTAAGTGTTTAGTCACTAATCAACAATATAGGCTTAGAGATCAAAAATCTCCCCCTTTGACATTAGTGGCAAAAACACTCATGAAATCATTCCTTACAAAATATATTCTCCCTTGAGACCAAATTTTTTCATTTTCTGACTAATATCCTCTAAAACTTATTTTTTGATTATGAACCCCCTTACTTTTTACTTCTCCCTTCTTACCATATCCCCCTTGTTTTTGTCACTAATGGTAGTTGGGGCTATCGGGTGAGATGGAACTTCTGCAAAAAAATTGATGACTTGCTATAATATTAGCATAGCCTTGGTTCCATCTTTCTTGTAGCTTGTCCAAAATTTGAAATTGAATCTCTAGCTTGACAGATAGGTTAATAAATCCTACAATGTGTGCAAAATTTGTGTCTTTCTAAAAAATTTCCTTGGCAATAGAAACAATCGTCTAAATTATCTCTATGGATGGCAATAATTGAAGTTGAATTAATGCCAATTTGGTCCATAGTTTTGCATCTTTTGTTGGAAATATTCAAGACTAAGCTAAGTTACCAAGAGGGGAGGGGTGAATCAGTAGCTTCTAAAACTTCAACAATTTCAACCTTTAATCCAACCATTCAATTAGCATTTAATCCATCATATAAATTCTAATCTAATTGCATGCATAAGAAATTGAAAACATAAAAGCATTCATAACAATGAGACAAAGATTTGCCAACCCTAAAACCTTCCAAATAGAAAGTAAAACTAGGGTGGGGATGATACCCACAAAATTTAGTGCTGTAGCATAAAGTTAGCCTATTCAAGCTTACATTGATCACTTCTGATGATATGCCCTGTTAGGAGCAATAAGGACTGCTAGGTCCACCTTGTGAATTGATTTACAAACATACAATTAAGTATACACTCCATAAAGAGATTTAAAAAATACTGTTAGGTCTACCTTGTTAAAGTATTTTGACTGGTCCACCTATTAGGATGAAGCAGTAGTAGATCTCTTGATCTGTAACTTGGCTTGCTGAATGAAATACCTTTAAGTATTGATTGCCTTTCTGTGGTAGATATGTCTCTACTGCTCCTTATGGTGTTATGGCCTTTACAATTCACTTTTCTTCTGCTCTATTCAAATTGCTTTCATAACTTTTCACACATTCACATATTATATATGATACAATGCATTACATATATATCAATCCAATTATACAAATTACAAGTCAGCCATCATACAAGTTTACACAAATACTACAAAGTCAGCCCATATGAAGACACTCAAGTTTTGAAAAATGACTTAGTGAGGTTCTAATACATGGCATCCACTGTCATTGCTTGGCATCATCATGCACTTGGTAGGCATAGAAACTCAGTTCATACCGATCACTTCTAAGTAGTCTTAAACTTGGTCTGCATTGGTGACTCGGTAGATATTGTGCAACTTGGCTTAAACTGAATCGCTTGTTTACCATTTCATTAGTCAGTAAACACTATCACCTTGAGCTCAGTATAAACTAAATCATTTGGTTAACATAGAATGGCTCGGTTAACACTAGATTTGCCACATGAACTATGATCTTGGTAAGCATTTCTCTACTTGGTAACCACTGATAAAATTGACATCAACTGAAATGCACAGTTTACACTGTTAGTCTTCACATTAAATGAATATGCTCAGTAACCACTAGGATTTGTCCAAAGGACTTGATAGTGATTGTAGAACTTGGTGACAACTAAAATACATGAAAAACACTGTGAACTATACAGTGAGCTCGGTAACCATATACAATCTAAATAAGTGTGTGTCACTAATAACAAACTTGACTAATATGTCAACATCTTTATCTATGAGTTTAGCTAACCTTGTCTAACTAAATATGAGGTCACCGAATGAAGATGAACTTAAACTTGTGTTATTGCTCAATGAGTGAACATTAGTCTTCATACTTGAATGTAATCACTTGAATGATCATTGAGTATCTGCTATAAAGAAATCTACATCATACAATCTCAAATATAAAGAGGTTACTATCTTCAAAACTATTTCCAATTGTGTAATAGCTGTAGAAAGCTCAACTTGTCACTATACAAGTTCATGTGAGACTTTTAGATTTTTTTATGCTCCATTCTCTTTTTAGACCATTGTAACAACTTCTCATTTGTTTCTATGTCCTCTATCTGGACTTTATCAACAACATATACTAGCTAATCCCAAATTACATGTTGAAGATTGAGATATATAATGCCAAAAGTATTTGTAAAAATGTTTGTGATAGTATTCCATACCTATCTTCTCTTTTTTTCTCTCTTCAACTATTCTTGTTTGTCCTTTTGACTCGACAAGATTTGTAGTTCATGCATTTTCTCTAATTTAAGACTATTCAAATAATATATAGGTAAAGTAATTACCTCATTAAGGTCTACTGACTCATCATATCATCTTCTACATGAGTCATAGCTTGAGATCTTAAGGGTGTATCACTCGACAGTGATAGTTGTATTTTCTTCCCTTTCTCACTTGATCTCTCCTTTGGTTGATACAATGGTGTAGATATCACCTGTTGCATAAGGGTCACTGGTGTAGGTTTTGTAACCTTTGCACTCAAAATTTGACTGAGAGCTTGAGTAGCCTCTTTCTCTTTCTATGTAATTCCTCCATCTACCATTAGTGTGCTTGAAACTTTCTTTGAATTCTCTTCTTCAAAATTTTCATATGTCATTGGTGGTGAATATACAATTAATGCCTTACCAAGTTTCTCAACACTTGTAGTCTCTATAATTGGTGCAATAACACATCATCATTCTTCTCAAATTCAAGCTTGGATACTATAATACATGTAACAAAATTGGATTTCTATAGAGTTTTCTTGATTCCTTCATCAATCCTTGAATTTCTTCTTCAGTGAGTACATTTGGATTAGGTGGAGAGATATCAATATGATCTTCAATTGTGATACTATTTTAATTTAATTTCTCTAATAAGTATCATGACATGTGTCCCTAGGGTTTCTAGAATCCCTGGGGACATATCGTAATCCATCTTACAGGTCGAAGGGGGTCATAGGTTAGCCTACGACCCCTTCAATCCATTTCATTGTGACATGTGTCCCTAGGTGTCCTAGGACCCCTAGGGACATATGGTGATTGATAATATGGGTCAAAGGGGGTCATAGGCTAACCTACGACCCCCTTCAACCCATTTCATCATGACATGTATCCCTTTGGGTCCTAGGACCCCTGGGAACATACGATAATCGATAATATGGATCAAAGGGAGTCATGGGCTAACCTATGACCCCCTTCGATCCATTTCATCATGACATGTGCCTCTAGGGGCCCTAGGACCCCTAGAGACATATCACAATCCATCTTAAGGGTTGAAGGGGGTTGCAGGCTAACCTACAATCCCCTTCGACCCATTTCATCGTGACATGTGTTCCTAGGGATCCTAGGACCCCTAGGATCATATGGTAATCAATCATATGGGTTGTAGGGGTTATAGGTTAACCTAAGACCCCCTTTGACCCATTTCACCATGACATGTATCCCTAAGGGTCATAGGACCCCTAGGGGCATATCATAATCCATCATAAGGGTTGAAGGGAGTCATAGGCTAACCTATGACCCCCTTCGAACCATTTCATCATGACATGTGTCCCTAAAGGTGCTAGGACCACTAAGGACATATAGTAATCGATCATATGGGTCGAATGGGATTGTAGGCTAACCTACAACTCCCTTCAACCCATTTCATCACAACATGTGTCCCTAGGGGTCCTAAAACCCTTGAAAAGATATGGTAATAATTCATATGGGTTGAAAGGGGTTGTAGGCTAACCTATGCCCCCTTAGACCCATTTAAATATTATAATCCATCTTAAGGGTTGAAGGGGGTTATAGGCTAACTTGCATCCCCCTTTGACCCATTTCATCCTGACATGTGTCCCTAGTGATCCTAGGACCCCTAGGGACATATGGTAATCAATCATATGGGTCGAAGGGGGTCATAGGTCCTTTGACCCATTTCATTGTGACATGTGCCCCTAGGTGTCTTAGGACCCCTAGGGACATATCATAATCCATCTTAAGGGTCGAAGGGGGTTGTAGGTTACAACCCCCCTTTAACCCATTTCATCATGACATGTGTCTCTAAGTGTCCTAGGAACCATAGGGACATATGATAATTGATCATATGGGTCAAATATTGACCCATTTCATCATGACATGTGTCCCTATGGGTCCTAGGACCCCTAGAGACATATGGTGATCAATCATATGGGTCAAATGGTGTCAAAGGATAACCTAGACCCCCTTTGATCGATTTCATTGAACATGTGTCCCTAAGGGTCCTAGGATCCTTAGGGATATATCTTAATCCATCTTAAGGGTCTAACCTACAACCCCCATTGACCCATTTCATCACAACATGTGTTTCTAGGGGTCCTAGAACCCTTATGGACATATGGTAATCGATCATATGGGTTGAATGGGGTCATAGGCTAACCTACGACCCCCTTCAACCCATTTCATCATGACATGTGTTCCTAGAGGTCCTAGGAACCTAAGGACATGTGGTAATTAATCATATGGGTCGAAGGGGGTTGTAGGCTAACCTACAACCCCTTTCAACCCATATCATCATGACATGTGTCCCTAGGGGTCCTAGTACCCTTAGCAACATATGGTAATCAATCATATGGGTTGAATGGGGTCATGGGCTAACCTATGACCCCCTTTGACCCATTTCATCATGACATGTGTCCCTATGGGGTCCCTAGGGGTCCTAAGACCCCTAGGACATATCATAATCAATCATAAGGGTTGAATGGGTTCATAGGCTAACCTATGACCCCCTTCAACCCATTTCATTGTGACATGTGTCCCTAGGCATCTTAGGACCCCTATGGACATATGGTAGTCGATTATAATGATCGTAGGAAATCCTCTAACCCCCTTCGACCCATTTCATCACTACATGTGTCCCTAGGGACATATTGTAATCCATCTTAAGGCAGGGGGTCGTAGGCTAACCTACAACACCCTTCGATCCATTTCATCACAACATGTATTGCTAGGAGTCTTAGGACCCCTAGGGATATATGGTAATCGACCATATGGGTCGAATAGGGTCATAGGCTAACCTACAACCCCCTTCAACCCATTTCATCATGACAAGTGTCCCTAGGGGTCCTAAGACCCCTAGAGACATATGGTAATTGATCATATGGCTTGGAGGGGGTCATAGGAGCCTAGCCTATGACACCCTTTGACCCATTTCATCACAACATGTGTCCCTAGGGGTCCTAGGATCCCTAGGGACATATCATAGTCAATCTTAAGGGTCAAAGGGGGTTGTAAGTTAGCCTACGAACCCCTTCAACCCATTTCATTAGGACATGTTTTAATCAATCATATGGGTTATAGGGGGTTTTAGGCTAACCTATGACCCCCTTCGACCCATTTCATTGTGACATTTTTTGCTAGGGGTCCTTGGACCCCTCGAGACATATCATAATCCATCTTAAGGGTCAAAGGGGTTTATAAGCTAACGTATGACCCTCTTCAACCCATTTCAACATGACATATGTCCCTAGGGCTCCTAGCACCCCTAAGGACATATGCTAATCTATCATATGGGTCGAATGGGATCATAGAATAACCTAAGACCCCCTTCAACCCATTTCATCATGACATGTGTCCCTAGCAGTCCTAGAACCCCTAGGAATATATGGTAATCGATCATATGGGTCAAATGGGGTCATAGGCTAACATATGGCCCCCTTCAACCCATTTCATTGAGACATGTGTCCCTAGGGGTCTTAGGACCCCTAGGGACATATCATAATGCACCTTAAGGGTTGAAGTGGGTTGTAGGCTAACCTATGATCCCCTTTTACCTATTTCATCATGACATGTGTCCCTAGGGGTCCTATGATCCCTAAGGGCATATGGTAATTGATCATGTGGGTTGAATGGGGTTGTAGGTTAACCTTCAACCCCTTTCAACCCATTTTATCACAACATGTGTCCGTAGGGGTCCTAGGATTCCTAGAGACATATGGTAATCAATCATATGGATTGAATGGGGTTGTAGGTTAGCCTATGACCCCCTTCAACCCATTTGATTATGACATGTGTCCCTATGGGTCCTAGGACCCCTAAGGACATATCATAATCGATCATAAGGATCGAAGGGGGTCGTAGGTTAGCATACAACCCCCTTCAACCTTTAAGATGATTTATGATATGTCTCTAAGGGTTTGAAGATATGGTAATCCATCATATGGGTTGAAGGGGGTCATGGGCTAACTTATGACCCCCTTTGACATAAGCTAACCTATGACCACCTTCAACCCATTTCATCAAGACATTGGGTCGAAGGGGGTCGTAGACTAACCTATGACCCCCTTTGACCCATATCATTGCAACTTGTGTCCCTAGGGGTCCTAGGAACCCTAGGGAGATATCATCATCCATTTTAAGGGTTGAAGGGGGTTGTAGGCTAACCTACGATCCCCTTTGACCCATTTCATCATGACATGTCTCCCAAGGGGTCCTAAAACCCTTAGGGACATATCATAATCAATCATATTGTAATTTAATAAACTATATAATACTATGTAATAGTTTCTAATACTATGTTAAAACATGTATTATGGTATATTTAATAATATACATTTAACATTATATATATTATAATAATTTATAGATAATATTTATAATATTATTGATAATATAGAATATTATAGAATAATATATAGTACTATGATCCTAATATACTATCTAATCATATTTAACATTATATATAATACTATAATAATAAATTTATTATATAATATATAATTAAAAATATATTCAAATATCATTATTTCTTAAATGTAAAATATATTTAAATATGTTTGTAAGCTTTTTGGTTTAAAATCTAAATTTGGTTTCCACTATCTCAAATTTTAAATTTTGTGTTTTGTTGCCAAATTTTGGGTACTTGATTTCACATCGGGTACCCAAATAGGCTTGGTATTTACCAAACCTCTTTGGTCAACTCAAAAAATATGTTTGAGACATGTTTCCTTGACATTTAGACTTCGATTGGCAATCTAACAATATTTTTTTCCTCCAAATTCAATGAAACGAAAAGGGATTTTTGAGAACACTCTAAAGATTCCATTGATATAATTGCTATCAAATTATTAGTTTGATAAGTACTTATAAGTTAATTTCTAATGAAGATTTCTATAGATTGCCGATTGACATACTGGTGGAAAAGTAGCTATAACTTTCAAATGGTATAACATTTTTAAAATCCAAAAGTTGTGTCACATTCTATGCTTCACCTAGTAAAAGGAAAAAAAAAAAAAAAAATTGTGTAAAGTTTTCAATTAGTTAAGGTGGTCACACATAGGATTTTTTATTTTGAAAAAGTTATAATAAAAAATTCATATTTAATTATTTATTTGGATAAAAATTCCCAAAAATATGCATCACATCCGAGCATGAGTCTAATTTTTATATCTCTAGTTATATTAAAAATAATTATCATTTGATTTTGATTAAGTGGTTAGACATACACCTACTTTTTATTTTCACTCTGAAATTTTTGTAATACTACATTAAAATCCAAAATTTTGACCAATCAAATAATTTGTTCTCCAAATAAGGCCTATTAGTTTAGAAACTAAATCCAATTTCCTATAGATTATTTTCTCACAACTCTATGATATAAAATTCATAACTACTTTAAAATTACATGTCAAGTTAACATAACCCTGATTTTCTAGTTTTTCACTGCCACTTAAAGCCATTGTTTGGTTGACCATGATCTTGTACATACCCATGAGCATAGTGAGATTGTGATAGTAGACAACCTGATGATGATGTCAGGGAGTATGCAAGGTTAGAGGTTGCATGTTTGAGAAGTTGTAAAGACTGTGAGTCAATAATGACTTGTAATTACAAAAAGATATAATATTTTGTAATATCTTAATGAGGTCCTATTATAGTTAATTAGGAAAGCCTCAAGGCTGACTCAAAGAATTATTTTGAGGATATGGTATAAAGAAAGGTTATTTTCCTTATGGAAAAGAATGGGATTGATGTGTGAAGTGAAAATTGTGCAAGTAATATGCAAAATTGGTAAATGCGTGTAAGCGATCCAAGGGATTATTTGGATGCGAGATTGGTGATCTAGTATTGAGATCAAAAGAGAATAATTTTGGTCAA
This sequence comes from Cupressus sempervirens, assembly GCA_028749045.1. Taxonomy (NCBI): domain Eukaryota; kingdom Viridiplantae; phylum Streptophyta; class Pinopsida; order Cupressales; family Cupressaceae; genus Cupressus; species Cupressus sempervirens. The sequence goes on from CM053791.1 coordinate 636,941,744, forward strand.
GAGGAAAGATGATATGAAGTTAATCTATTTCTATTATTTTTCAAGGAATAATAAAGAGATCCACTAACATTGAGTTTAGTGATCTTATGCCTGAAGCTGTTTGGACAGTGGGTCCTTCTACCTTCTACAACTCCTAATAGGGTTGGAATCTCCTAATAGGGATTCAAAGTCTCCTAACAAGGACTGATATGTACTGAATGTATGCCATTGGCTCCTAATAGAGTCCATCCTCTTATAAAGAACCTTTATATTAGTACATCATTTTGTGTGTACCATCCCTATCGGGGTTTACCCCCTGATCAAGGGTTTTCCTAGTTAACATATATGGTGTTATTGTGTATGTATATATTCTTATGGTTGTTGATTATACTGTTCACATGCTTAAGGAATAATAAGCTTGATAAGTGTTTTAATAATTGGATAATTGATTCACCACCGCCCCTTTTTTGTTATCTTGGTGGACTTTACTTTCCAAGAGACAATTCAAACATTACAAACTAAAGTTTCATCCATAAACCAGACATAGTGAAAGGGTGATTGATATTTGAAAGGAGGACTTGAAAAAACCCCTAACAATCATACATATTTTCTCCTCATAGTACAAAAAATTAATTAAGCAACTTGATGAAGGGTGCTCCCCTTAGTACCATAATCCCATAACAAAAACAAAGAAAAAATAACAAATGTGAGAACAAAATATGGACTTATTATTATTGTTGTAAATGTAAAATTATAGAATTCTCAAGTACAATATGCTAACCAACATGGGGGCCTTCATTACAATAATCTATAAGACTAAGCTATAAACTACCACCCAGAGTTGTCCTAGAGAATGTCTAGGCCTTTCTTAAATAGGCAATTTTATGTCGTTTGGAAAGGTTCTAGACATTCAAACTCAATACCTAGGGCTGACAGACCCTAACAATACATATAAAGTTAGCCAAATACATCTTTGACATTTATCTTAGGATTTTGGGTAGCCCAAATTTGGAAGGCCATAACTCTTGAAATTTTTCTCTAATTAGCTATTATAACCACTTTTCAAAAACACCAACTCTTTATCTATAGGCTTGGAACTATGTAATTTCCCTTTCGTCGAGTTTTCAGACCTCATTCAGGGCCTCTAAGGCCTTCAAAACTAAGTTTAAAGATTTTTCTCCAAAATTTCCACCGAAAATACACAATTAATTCTCTAATACTTAAACTAGAGAAATGAGATTTTTATGGTAGGATTATAATTCTAAAATGAACCTTCATTTAGAAAATGAGAACATTCCAAGCTTGTATTTTAAACTTACTAAAAATAGCAAGTTGCAATAAATAGTAACCCCCTCTCTACTAGTCCTTATTAAAATAGAAAAAGATTGAAAATAAATTTTTTTTGGGTGATGCAAAATTGCTCTTACACCTAAGATGCTCCTGCATCAAACACCCGAGGTAATTTGAGAAGTGACTTCATCACATCTCAAGTGTTCAAAGGAAAACCAAGATGGTTAACCTCCTCCCTTGTTAGCCATGATGAATCCTCTACTGGCCTCCCTTTTCATTTGACTAGGTATTCCTCATAAGTTTTGTTCCTTTTACTTTTTCCAACATGACTACCCAGTATCTCCTCAATCTCCTTGGTAGCTGAACTAGCTGTTGGAATACTCCACTGTGCTTGTATAACTTCATCTCCATCACCTCCTTCATAATACTCTGTCAAATCTAAAATATTAAATACTAGTAAAATATCTAATTCAACGGGCAACTCTACTTTGTAAGAATTTCTAGAATCATGCATTTTCACTATCTTGCATGGTCAGAACTTCATCTTCAACTTATTATATGTACCCACTGGAAAACACTCCTTTCTCAAATGAACCATCAAATCATCTCCAATCTGAAATTCGTTATACCTCCTTTTCACATCTGCCTTAACCTTGTACTATGTATTCATCTTTATGATGTGTTGCATCACCTCCTCTTGGATGTTCTTCAAATGTTCAAAAAATTCTTCTACTTCAACACTACTTATCTATCCTTTATCTAACTATCGCAATTCAGAAGCATTTCTAGGACTACTCCCATATACAATATGGAATAGTGATTTACTAGTACTTCTATTGATAGAATTATTATATATAAATTTTGCCTACGGTAAAATTAGATCCCATCCTTTTGGGTTGTCTCAAACCAAACATCTCAGCAAATTTCCCAAACTCCTATTCATCACTTCTATTTTTCCATCATTTTGTGGATGATATGATGAACTAAACTTTTGTCTTCAATTTCTTCTATAATGTATGCTAGAAATACCCAAAAAAAAATGGTATCTTGGTATGAAACTATACTCTTTTGGAGACCATGTAGTCTCACCACTTCTCTAAAAAACAACTGTACCACATGAACAACATCACTACTCTTCTTGCAAGGAATAAAATGTGTCATCTTTGAAAATCTGTCAACCACCACAAAAATAGAATCATGCCCATGCTATGTCCTAGATAATCCAAGACCAAATCCATGCTGACATCCTCCCATAACTTCTTTGGTATAGGTAATGGCTGATACAAACCTCTATTCTGCTTCACTCCTTTCACCATCTAACATACTCTGCAACTTTGTACAAGCTTTTGGAAATGATTGAAAAGATCATGAATGAAAAGTAATGGAACTAGTAAAGAATGTCTTCAATCATTGTTTTTTCATTGATGTCAAACTTGCTATTTGCAAGAATGACAATTGCTTTAGTGATCCAAATACTATCAATTGGCTGATTGACAAGGAGGTGGCAATCAATAAGATGTAACTAAAGTACCTAAAGAAAGGTTGAAGTTGTGATGTTCTAATGAAGTATAAGGATTAGATAAGCCATTGATGAAATATTGTATCGATGACATACTCTAAGACACAGAGGATGGACACACTGAGACACATCAAAGATGTAAGGATTAACTAAGTTCATTGGAGAGAGAATCGAGCTAGCTAGTAAGTGCCAAACAAATTCTAAATTGAAGCCGAGCAATTTCAACTTAGTGTGTGCCAAGTGATCTTTAGGTGCCAAGTAGCCTTCAAGTGTTGAGTGATCTTGAGGTACTGAGTGAAGATCAAGTGTCGAGTAACATAGAATTTCTTTAGGTGACAAGCGCCAGTAAAATAACAATAGAAGCTGAGTAACACAGAAGGAGCCAAGCATCAGTAAATCAATGATGTCGAGTTCCTGCATTATTTGTTAAGTCAAAGATTCACTAGATCAGTAGAGATAAGTTTGTTACATTGAATTTTGTGAATTAGTTGGATGATAAGGATGATAAGTAGATGTCACAGAATTTTATGTAAACCATGCAAACCAATTCAAGGCGAATACTAATAGATTTATCATGAAGCTTCTAGAAGAAACAATTTGGAGGGAAAACAATACCATTTTCTCAAGATCAAATTAAGATTTGAGTGGGAAATGAAGAGCATAACTTCTTTATAAGGAGTTACAGGTCAAAGATCAAATGCGCATGTGAGAGAGGGAGTTGGTCTTAAGTATGGTCATGCTAAGAAACCAAGAGGAGTAAGAATAGGGCATCAAGACTCTGAGTTGATCAAATGATCATGGAGTGCATTGGCATAACAAGTGGAAGAGCTCAAGGAGACAGATCTTGAAGGGTGAACAAGATGTCAACACTGCGAGGGAGGAAAGCCAAGCAAAGAAAAGGACTAAAGAGCGATATGAAATCTGCAAGGTTGAAGTTGCAATCTATATCAGGTCATAACCCTTCTAATACTTTCTTACAATTATATTAGATATTGAAATCCTACATTGCTAGGTTAGCTTAACAGCTAGGTGGATAAGCCTCAAGAAAAGGATAAAGAGATCCCCAAGAGAAGGATAAAGAGATTCTCCGGAAAAGGATAAGAGATCCTTAGGAGAAGGATAGGAGATCCTTAGAGAGGGATGAAAGATTCTTTTGAGAAGGTGACTGTAAATCCCATGGACTTGGGTGAGCCTAACAACCCTATGTAAATCCTTTAACAAGGTGACATTCCAAGTTGAATGTTCTTAATTCCTTTAACAGGGCACACTCCTAACAAGGTGTAGAAATCCTTTAACAAGGTCACATTTAATAGTGTGTTGTAGCCTTTAACAGGATAGACCATCAGAAGTGATTGAAATTGATTACACAATTATTCAATGAGTATCATCCCCATCACAATTTTACCTTCTTATTCCTAGAGGGTTTCTGGGTCATCAAAATCCTTAGTGTTATGGTGTGATGCATGTTTACTTTTCATGATTGTTTAATGTTCAATTGCATGCATGATAATTTTAGTTATGTGTCCTTAAGGATTAAAATAAAAAGTTGTATTGGACATCATTGGACCTTGAATAAATGATTCACCCCCCCCTCTCAGTTATTCTAAATAATTCTAACACAAGCTTCTTCACATCTTGATACAATTGTGGCCAATAATAATTCTCAACAACCAAAGCTATGGTTTTATCTCTATCAAAATGTCCAGCCAATCCTACACTATGCTTCTCTTTAATGAGATTCTTTTTCATTGAACTTATAAGAATGTACAACTGGCTTCCTTTGAAAACTTACTATCCTAGCTTATGAAATACAACCACTGTGTCCTATCAAGTGTAACAGGTTTTGTACAAGCCTTCCACACTTCACCAAAATTAGGATCATCTAGATACAAAGTACAAAGTTCCTTGAACCCAACCATCTCTATCTGCATTTCTATCAGAAAAAGTTGTCTTGTACTAAGAGCATCTACAACTCTATTAGAATTTCCACTCCTACATTTCAAAAAAAATGTATAACTCTTCAAAAACTCAACCTCTTTGGTTCAATTTTCCTTGACTATTTAAATATTGCAAAGCTTGATGATTAGTATACAAAAAAAACTCTTTAGAAGGAAGATAGTGTATCCACTTCTTCAATGCTTGAACTATAACATAAAATTCCTAATGACAAACATAATATTTTCTTTTTGCATTATTCAGCTTCTCACTAAAATAAGAAACAAGTCTACCTTCTTGACTCAAAATAGCTTCTATTACAGTACCACTAGCATCATAGTCTACTTGCAACACCTTGTTAAAGTCGAGAAGTACTAAAATAGGTTGCTCAGCAACTTCCTATTTCAATAGATTAAAACTCTTATCTACTCCTACAATCCACTTAAATTCTTTCCTATCCCCTCTCATTGTTTCAATCAGGGGTCCACAAATACTGCTAAAACCTCTTATGAAATTTCTATAAAAACTAGCTAGTCCATAAAAAGATCTTACCTCTATTGCACTCTTTGGGGTAGGCCATTCAAGGATAGTCTTCACTTTCTCTAAGTCCATTTTTAGACCTTCTGTTAAGACTACAAATCCTAGGTACACCAACTCCTTTACAAAATTGCACTTCTTTAGGTTTATCGACAACTTTTCTTCCCTAAACTTATAAAAAAACCTTTTGAATATGAATCAAATGCTCCTCCAATATCTTACTAAAGATCAAAATGTCATCTAGGTAAAAAATGACAAACCTACCTAGAAACTCCTTCAATACCTCATTCATGAGCCTCATGAAAGTGCTTGGTGCATTGGTTAGCCCAAAAGGCATGACTAGCCACTCATACAGTCGTTCTTTTGTCTTGAAAGTAGTCTTCCACTCATCACCTTCTTTGATATGATTTTGATGGTACTCACTCTTTAGATCTATCTTTGTGAAATACTCAGACCCACTCAAACAGTCCATTATATCATCCATCCTTGGCAATAGAAATTTGTATTTGATTGTGATCACATTGGTAGTGCAAGAATCTATGCATGTACTCCATTCCCCATTCTTCTTTGGTGCTAATATGACTGATACATCACATGGACTCAAACTCTCTCAAATCAATCCATTCTATGACAACTCATGAACTTGTCTGTTCAACTCTTCACTTTCTACTAATATCATTCTATCCACTGCCTTGTTTGGAAAATTGGCTCTCGGAATCAAATCCATCTGTGATTTATCTTCCTCAGTGGGGGAAATCCATCTGTGATTGATCTTCCTCATTGGGGGAAATCCATCAAGTACATTATCTAATACAATATAAAAAAACTCTCCCAACTTATATGCAACTTTTGCAGGTACCTCCTCTACATCTTCTTTACTATTTTTTAGAATTATAGTAAAAAACATATGCTCATGCTTCATACCTTTGAGAAATTTTTTTCCATTTAAAAAATATATTTTGGAAAAATTACATACCTTTTCTTCTTTCTCCTTTAATGACTTCAACTTATGCTTCACTCCATCCTTGGCCAGAGTGTAGGTATTTGCTTGCCCATCATGTACAACATACCTGCCAAACTTCCATGGCCTACCCAACAACATATAACATATGCCCATAGGCATGATATCACATAGTACCTCATCCTGGTAGCTTCCAATCTTGAACTTCACTAAGTACTTCTCATTGACCATGACCTTCTGGTCATCTTGCACCTAAGAAATACAGTATAGACATAAGTGTTTCTATCTCTTCAAATTCAACTTCATGACCATCATTTCTGACACTAGATTGTTAGTACCTCCACCATCAATGATCACATCAGAACATTTATCTTCACATCTACACTTTGTGCGAAACAAGCTCCTTCTTTGATCAGGTTCATTCTCACCACTCAGTAGGAATCTACTATTAAATAAGGACTTCTTCTCTTTCAACATCTTCAGAATGTGATGATCTTACATCTTCATCAACATGTACAAGTCTAGCCTAGCCTTCTATTCTTCGATCTATCCTTCCTTGGTGCTAGAAACATTCAAATGCTCTATGCCCTTCTTCTCTGCGGTGAAATTTTTTCCCACAAAAGCCTCCTCTTCTAGATCCTTGTCCTCTACTTCTTCCTCTTTGATTTCTATTATTTTGATCATGGAAATGATTGGAATTATTTCTCATCTAGTTCTGATTGCTACTTCTAGCCTCATCCCTATTCTTCTGATCATCATTACATCCACCATAAGATCGACTGCCACATCTTCCACCATGATCTCTTCCACTATTCTTCTTGTCAAACTTCTTTCTTAGTTTCTTCTCAACTCTTAGGAAAGATTGGTATGCCTCCTCAATATTGTTTATTTGAACTAGACTCTAATTTTCATGAATACATGGCCTTAACCCATTAAGATAATGAGCCACTTTCTCCTTATCAGCTTTTGCATGGCCGATTCTAATGTGAACTCAATAGAACTCTTCGGTATACTCTTGAACATTTTTTTTTCTTGCTTCAACCCTTGCATTCTCTTCAATAGATCAAGCTCATAATCCATGGGAATGAATTGTTGCTTTAGTTTATATACCATCTGATCCCATCTGGTGATTTTGTCCTTTCCCTTTCTATTTCGTTACAACTGAACCTCCTACCACTAGAATTTTCAAAAATGTGGGAACCTCAAACTTAGGTTTTTTTACAATCTTGAAGATGACCTTAAAAAGCATCTCTTTCTTTGGGTTTAGAACTACCTCTACTTCGACATTTTCTTCTTATTCGTCCTCATCCTCGCTTTCATCTCTTACAACAAGATTTATTTCTCTACACATTTGTTCTTTCAATGCTTGCATTTATCTTTGGAGGGATCTAAAACCCTTAGTTGTAACACCTACAACTCTTTTGTCACGCTCTCTTTGTGGAGGCATTTTTTTTGCACTTTCGCTGAAACCCCAATGCAAATTGCCTCACAATTGGCAATCTGTCCATACACTCAGTCCAAACCACGGTCTTAGTGCAAACTACCTCACAGTCAATGATTTTCCCACACACTCAAGAACTCTAGCTTTAATACCACCTAATGGAGGGTGCTCCCTTAATACCGTAAACCCATACCAAAAACAAAGAAACAACAACAAATGTGAGAAGAAAATATGGACTTCTTATTATCACCATAAATGTGGAATTATAGAATTCAAAAGTACATTATGCTAACCCACATGGGCATAGTAATCTACAAGACTAAGCTCCGAATTACCACCTAAAGTTGTCCTAGACAATGTTCAAGCCTTTGTTAAATAGACAATTTTATGCCATCCGAGAAGGTTCTAGACATCCAAACTTAATACCTAGTGCCAATAGACCCTAACAATACATATGGAGTCAAAAAAATACATCTTTAACATTTATTTTAGGAATTTCAGGTAGCCCAACTTTGGAAGGCCATAACTCTCAAACTATTGCTTTGATTAACTATTATAACCACTTTTCAGAAATGCTAGCTCATGATCTACAAGCCTAAAACCACACAATTGCCCTTTTGTAGAGTTTTCAGACCTCATCGGGGGGTCTCTAAGGCCTTCAAAATTGAGTTCAAAGATTTTTCTCCAAAAATTTCCACTAAAAATTTGTAATAACTTCTCCGATACTTAAGCTGGAGAAATGAGATTTTATGGTAGGCTGATAATTCTAAAATTGAACCTTCACATAGAAAATGAGAACATTCTAAGCTCGTATGAAAAACTTACTAAAAATAGCAAGTTCCCAAAAATAGCAACCCCATATCTACTAGTCCTTATTAAAATTAAAAAGGCTGAATTTTTTTTGGGCAAGATTACTCTTACACCTAGGATGCTCCTGCATCATAACTACACTTGTCCAATTTTTAAGAATATAGTCCAATAGTTGACAACTGCCAATGGATCTACCAAATTTCCATAAGCAATTCGTTTTGATTATTTATTTATTTTAAATATAGTAATATTAAAATTAAATTAAAAGACTATATTTTAATAATATTAGATAATTAATTTAAACAAAAAATTATTGTTTCAATTTTATGTTTCATTGATAATAATTAAACACATTTAGGTTGTTTATGTTTTCCTTTTGGTTTAAAATTTACTTTCTACATCTAACAATAGATTAAATTTTATTTTAAAAATAAGGTTAAATCTATATCAAATAATTATATACTAATATGATTGTTATTGTTGCAAAATTCAAATAACATTATGAGAGATTACTTTAGTGGTGAGTCTTCACCATTTGGAAATCCTGTCTCATGGGTTGATCATCATTTGGTGAATCACACATGTAACATAGGTTGACCACGTTGCCATATATTTAGACAGTTTTGGTTCAACACCCGTGGTAGTTGCTTATTAGTTATTACATGATTGGTCAAGAATCTTGGTTCAATCACCAATGTAATATACATTTTGGATACATTTATTTTAAATTTTTTTCCATCCTTTGCATGTTGTTTCTTATTGGACAACGTTCTTTCACCATTACTACAACCAATTAATTTTTCCTTGGGTTGAGTGTTTTCTACCAATTTTTTGACATATGTCGATTACCAGCCCCATTTAGCAAACTATTTACTATTGTGGACTTGCATAGGAAGGTGCATTTCACCTATATTTGACATTCCTCCCACCTAATTCACCAACCTAGAATGGACTATAAGATATTATTATTCTACATAATTCACTCTTTTCTAGTCTAGAGATTGGCATTTCTTATTGCTGCCAAAGTTTCAAAGTGCTGAGTGCAATTCCTATTGACTCATGGACCATGGTTTTTGTAAAGGTAAGTGACTTTTAATTTATTTTTTATGTAGTACCAGTATTGGTTATTTTTTACCATCCACTATCCACTGGTGACTTGACATCTCACATGCCAAGATGGGTTTACAAATTTTATTGGGTAGTATCGTAGACTGTAATACCATAATGGTAGTACCCTTTTTATGAGAATGAATCATATTATTGTTATTATATGTAGTCTACTATCACAGTCTTTGACTCGTCACTCTTTGAATCTTTTGTTCAACAACTAAGTTGATTTGTTTTTTGCAGCCTTTATTAGTTTGCAATGTCAAACAAGAGGGGTAACAAGGGTTCCAGTAGGATCCTTGAAAGACAAGAGAGGCCACCATTATCGAAATGTATAACCATATCCACATGAAATGTTGGCAACCTACAAGATTCAAAAATTAGATCTCCAATGCATATTGAAAAAGGAGATTCATCACAAGTTGGAGACTATATTGAAGAAGTTCAAGTTTGTGAACCTGATATCTCAGTCAATGATGAACTTGAACACAATTTGGAGGCACTTCCCCTAAGTAGAGAGTCATATACTAATATTATAGACTTGCGCTCAGTTCTGGACCAGTCGGGTGAGAAAACCAAAAGTGATTCCATAAATCATGTTCATGTATAGAAGGGGAAAAGAAAATTAGAATTAAAAAATATCGATCTTGATGGGATCTATCCAAAAGGAATTTTCAATTTGGATGGGTGGAAAAGTACTGGTCATTGAACGAGTGGCCAATCCAACTGATGGTGAGCCTCCTATAGAATTCAGATGTAAGATTTGCACAGAGATAACAAAGAAGGAGAACAGGTTGCAACATAAACTTGATACCATAGAAAATCATGTCAATAAAGTTTACAAAAAAAAAAACTATAGATGGGGTTGAAAAATTCATGCCAACTTGGAAAAAAAAGGACAATTGTCTATATATTAGGAATGTCAAAATATACGAGTTATACAAGCAATTACAGGAGAAGTATTTTGTAGTAAAAGGTTCTATTCAAGATTTCATTGGGAAAGCAATGGAAGTGCAAAATATGGAAAAAGTTTTTCAATTAAGTGTGGTCTTTTATATTTTGAGTAGAGGGTGTCCTATGATAGATTACCCTTCAATTACTAGTTTATTATGCTTTTTTAAAGTTTGAAACTATCTGAATAGTCATTGATCAGTAAACATTGGGTGGAAATGGGCTAGTTTTTTTGCATAGGTTGAAAAAGAAGATATGAAGGAAAAATAAAACACTCAAATTTCATTGTATTGTCTCTAGATGAAGTTACAACAATTGAAAATAATTCTTGGTTGTGCATGCATTTTTATACTGTAAAAGATCTTTGTTGTCAACCCTTTCTACTATCTATTGCTAAATTGAATTGTAGTGCGACAATCAAAAAATTATATGATTTATTAAAGAGTACTCTAATCAATTATGGAGGTATGGATAACATGGATATTTTTAAAAAGTTGGTGTGTGTTGGAGCGGATGGAGCTTTGGTTATGCAAGGTCATAAAGGAAATCTTTGCAAAAAGATCAAGAATGATTTGGCACCCTACACTATTCTTATTCATTGCATGGCCCATTGAATGAATGTAGCTTTTGGAACTCTCGGCAATTTTGGTTTTGTAAGTAAAGTGGAATCTTTAATCAAAGAGATTTACCATTACTTTTGCTGAAGTCCAAAATGAATTTGGAAATTTCAACACTTTGCTCAAGGACTTACTGATGGGAGGAAGCTTCTTAAAGATAATGATACTAGATGGATCTCTTTGTATGGACCAGCGCATCGAGTATTCTCTCAATATCCATCATTACTTGGACTAATCCACTTTGTGTGGGATAGATTCTCTTGACTATATTCAAGTCTAACTAATGTTAAGATACTCTTAACTTTAGCAACTATTCTCCCCATGCTACAAGACATGAGAAATATTATGAAATGGGATCAACAAAGAGCTATGTACATTGCAAAATATAATAAGTTGCATAAATTGACATGTAATATCTTGGATACTTTGTATTGATTACAACCATTAGATGAATCAAAATTTGTAAAATGGCTAGAAATTACAGATTTGAACAATCCTAGGAACTTTTTTCATATTGGTGCAAATGATGAGGTATGTGCCAAGGTACATGGAGTTGACATATGAATGCAATACTATGCCCACATTGACTCCAACTCCAACCCCAACAAAGTAGGAAGCGAAGTAGAATGAGAACCAGAGAAGGCACTTTCATGTATTACAAGTGAAGACTTTAAGATATCAAAGACTTTGTGCTTGACTCTATCAAGCTAGTTTTCTACAATCTTTCATCAGAAATTAGATTTAGATTCCCTCTAGAGGAACTGATCAAAGGAATGTCTATTGTTTTTCCTTAATATTGGTCTTTAAAATATCTGAGTGATTTTCAAATAAGGATGATGACTTTGATTCAACATTTTTGCAAACCTAAAGTAATGAATGGAGTAACTATAAATGAAATTTTAGATGAATCTCAACTAAGAGATCAATCATATTCTGTTGCAAACATAATGAGGGAACAATATGATCTTATGGAGAATACAAATGAAGAGGGAGTGGTAACAAAGCTTTGAAAAAACTTTGGTTAGAGTAATTAGATGAGAGAGTCAATACCAGAATATTTCAAGATTACCAATTTATGTTTGATAATGATATTGAGTTTAGTGGAGGATGATAGAGTTTTTAATACTTTGTGCTTCTTGAAGTCAAAGATTAGAAACAAATTACACAAAAATTTGGAACTGTTTAAGCCTCTATAATTCTAGATATGAAGTAGATAATTTCCCTTATGACAAGGCTCTGAGCATTTGGAGAAAAAAATGTCAAAGAAGAGGGATGACCAACATTTCAAACCCAATTGGCAATGGCAGTGGTGGTGGCAGCAGCGATGGTGGTGGTAGTGGTAGTGGTAGTGGCAGTGGCAGTGGTTCATGTCCTAATATTGGAAGCAATGAAGATGAAGTTGACTTTGACATGCATACTGATAGTGGATCTGAAGAAAACACAATGAACAATAAAATTTTATATGTAATAAATGAGGAGGATTCTAATGATAGTGATGCTAAGTTGATCTAGGTAGAGTGGCAACTATACCAACTTCTTAACTTCAAGTTCTAACTTCTATGTAAGTCAAGTAGTAGGCTAGTAGCTTTGGTCTTACTAATTTCAATTCAAATTAATCTGTGTGCTCTAGTCTTACTAATGTCTAATTAATTATGTTTACAGAAGTTAATTTATAGCCTTCATTCACTGTCCTTTTATAGATGCTTTGTTTTTTTTTTAACACGTTGATGTTACAAACTTCATGTTGAGATTTTCATTGAAACTAGTTTTTACTTTTAGAGTCTACACATGTTGAGATTTTCATTGATTCTAGTTTTTATACATGTTGAGATTTTCATTGATTGTATTTTTTAAACATGTTGAGATTTTTATTGATTCTAGTTTTAATACAATAATACATGTTGAACTTGAAATTTTCATTCATTCTAGTTTTTAAACATTTTTAGATTTTCATTGAATCTAGTTTCTTTAAGAAATTGCAATATAATGCATTTAACAGAATAAACTTTCTTTTTTAAAAATGTATTATAATTTATAATTATAAATCAACCTGTAACATAACACATTTAACAATTACAAACACTTACAACCCTTTGCAAATGACTCAATGTCAAATGACCCTAAATTCTCTTTTATAGATACAAAGGAGCAACAATAATTGTAGGTTAGTTTGTAATTGTATATATAATCAGATTATTACTACATTATGTGTGTAAAATCACATTGCCACATTGCCAATTGTATAATTTTTTCAAGTAGGAGTAGGGAAAAATTTTCCATTTGCTTTATGTAGTAATAGTATGCCAGTGCCTAGCTGTCTAGCTATCCTAATATGCTGGCTCTTGATTCCTGTAACAATTAACATTAAAAATTTTCAAAATTAAATCCAAAATTTGAAATTAAAGAGAAAAAGTAACAAAATGATTATAGTACTATCACTTACTAAGTTGTTACATTTTAGTGCTATTAGCTATGACTGTCACTAACATTAATAGTAATAGTTGAAGAAGATGACCCAACTCCAATGTTGTTCTCTAGGGAACTCCATTTTGCATCATTTGGAAGCTCTATTTTTTTGAGGTTGAGGCTAAATAGTTGTAACCTCATCAATAATGAATAATTCAAAGATATATTTTTATATGAATTGAGGAATTTATTTGTAACTACATTCATTGTTAATAGTGGTTTGATTCAACTTGCAATTCTTTCTAGAGTGGTTTCCTCAGGCAAGTTGCCTAAATTAAAAATCATGGTTTTGTGAATTTTTTTCATGTAATCTTCTTTACAATGAATTTACCGTCTAAGTAAGATGGATTTGGTAATCCAACATTTAGCAAGTTCATTATGTTGTGATTCATCTTCATCAAGTCTCTGGAAGCAGATTTCAAAGCTTCATCTATTTCCATTAATTGTTCACAATTGTGACAGACAACAAAGGTCATTACAGAGGCATCCAAGTGATTGTTTATTCCTTGGTTTGCCAAATCCCTGTCATTGGATCTCTATACTTTATTCAAAAATTTTATAGCAATATTTTTTAAGGAATTGGTGAAGATACTTCATTTTCCCTCAACATCTTTCTTTACATTTTAAAAGACAATTCTGAGATTGCTATTTAAATCAAGTCATTCAAATAAACTATCACAGTTCTTCATTAATTTGTCCCAATTTTTTTTTGATAAGCTTAATCATGTTTATTATAGTATCCTTGACATGATGGTCTTTGGAAGATGACATTATATTTTGTACAATTGCATTCTCCATCTTTTTCTTCATTTTAGACATCTCTATCTCACTATGTTTCTGCATTTCCTTTAGTTTCCCTTGCCAATAGTTGCTCTCTTCCTCTCATCCTTCAATTTCTTCTTTAAATCTTGGATTGTCTTTGCAATAGTTACCTAATTTTTCTTCTCATCCTCAAGTTCCCTTTTCAAATCAATAATTGTGTTCGCAGTGGACTCCTTTTTCTTTGCATTGTCCAATTCCTTCTTTAAATCATGGATTGTTTGAGTAAACTCCTCTTTCTTCACCTTCTCCAATTCCTTCTTCAAATCAAGGATTTATTTTGCAGTTGACTCCTCTTTTTTATTCGTCAAATTCCTTCTTCATATGATGGATTACATTACTGTTTGCAGTTGCATTAGACACTATTTTTTTCACATTTTTCAACTCCTCCAAATCAAGGATTGACTTTGCAGTTGACTCCTCTCTTTTCTTCATATTCTCCAATTGCCTCTTCAAATTGTGGATTGTGTTTGCACTAGACTCCTCTTTTTTCTTCTTGTTCACCAATTCCTTCTACAAATTATCAATTATCCTTGCCTTAGACTCATCTTTTTTCTTTTCATTCTCCAATGCCATCTTCAAATTATGGATTGTATTTTTAGCATAGGAGTGATTTTTCCTTTCATTGTCAAATTCAATCTCCAAATTATTATTTTCCTTGACAATAGAGTCCAGGTCAGTTTTCAATTTATTGTTGACCTGTGCACAACTCTCTATAGACTTGAACAACTATGTAGTAGAGGCTTTTTCATACTGAATTCTTTTTTTGCACTCATCCATTCTTTAATCAAATTTTTTAGTTGTTCATTCATATTTTCTTGTTGGACAATTGCCTCTATAGAAGAAGAATTCTTTATCATGTTTTGTAATTATTTGAACCTATTGTCTACTTCTTTCTCCTTGGCCTGCACATTATTAAGGTCTACCTCTAACTTTTCTATTTTCTTTGTCAGCCTTTTGTTTTCCCTCTCTGCTTTGAGAAGTGTAGATTAGACCATTTTGTTGCTCTCTTTTGATATATTGATTTTGTCAATATTTTTTACTTTTGAGAAATCCATTTGAAGACTGGTAATTTGTACATCGTTACAATTTATTACATTTTCTGGTGGATTATTATCTTTAGCTAGGGGCATAATAGCCTTTAAGTTCATCATTTCAGTGTTTGGACCATATATTGAAAAAATACTATTAGTACATCCCTGACGTTCAAAAATTGCATCACTTTTCAAAGTCTTAATAATATGCCTATTTCTTTTGCTTGTCTGATCAAACTTTGATGCAAACTCCTTTAAACTAAAGTTTGAGTTTCCTAACACAATTGAGAGTTTGAAAGGTGAATTATCATTTGGATTTTTGTATGCTCCTCCAACTCTAGTTATACTTACTCCACCTACAATTGTATTTTTAGGATTTCCAACATACTGAAGATGACCCATTCCAAATCATGGCATTTTAGGACTATTTTCAAAGTTTTGTATAGAAGCTACTAGTTCATTCATTGGTGAAGTAACCACTAACATTTCTTGCATTATAATTTTCATAACTTTTTTTTTTTTTGCACAAGGTTCATCCATGCTAGTGCTAGTGTTAATGCTAGTGGGATCAACTACAACTAGATTTGAAGATTTAACAAATATTGTGTTGGGATGACCTTAAGAAATAGAAGTATAATATTTTTTGTCCTTTCTAGATGAATCATCTTCAATCTCATTGGAGAGTCCAATGATTGGTTTACTTCCACTTTTGGGTGAGTCTGGTACTGCAACTAGATTCCAAATCCCTTCACCACTTGCACCAATGGGCCCTATACCTACATAACCCATTTTTTGTATCATAGTTGCCCCTTTATTATAGATTTGTTTAATATAATCCCTCATTTGAAGATTAATAATATGCTTGCCCCTAGTTGAACCAGAATCTTGAGTACCTTAAGTGTTTCCATCAAACTTGAGGTCCTCCTGTCTTTGACAATCACTGTTACTGAAGTGTCAAATTCATATAGTATAGTTGGATGCTCTTTATTCCAATAATTTTTGAAAAGTTCATCCTCTTCAATTTCCTCAAAACTTGCTGAGGTCTTTGGTTCAAGAAAATTTTGCCTCATTTTTCAAAAGTTAGTCATCTTGGTTTAACACCATAATTCAGATTTACATGCCTCTTTAATTGCTTTGAATATAGAACTCTTAGAAGGTTGAGATGCTTTCTTGTAGAAATTTAAGTATGTCAGAGGCTTTGATTTGTGTGACTTTGATATGTGCAATGTCATAATTTGGGATGACAATTCTTGCATTGAAATATTATTCTCTGTTACATGTTTCTCCATCTCTTTCTTAACCTCATCCCACAAATCCATATTTTTAACTTTTCTATCAATGACATCTCATGATGTTGATATTTTCTTGCAAAGTTCACGTTGGCAATAAGTCTTATTTTTATTATGCTCAGTGGATCATAATTCCAGTGACTACAAAAATCAAAGCCAAAAAGTTTTACCAATTCATTTGCCACTTTGAAAGCCTTTCTCTCAAATGTAAGGCCTCCAATTACAAAAGACAAGGAAGGAAATATCATTTTCTTTTGTTGTCTAGTGAAAAGTTCATCTATGCTCTCCATTTGTCATACATATTCCACTAAAAAAATCCTTTCTATAATATGCATTGGAAGTTTGCATGGTTCAACTGCTAAACTGTAAAAACCTTAACACAGTGTAGTCTTCCATGAAGAATTGGTTAGCTAATTGAATTTGACTTTCTAGTTGAATGCAATCTTTACAAGAAACAAACGATCCAGGCATCGAAGTTCCTATAATTTTTTGGTAAATAGGTGCCAAAAAGAAGTCTATAAAATTGTTGTAGTTATTATTGTTAGTAGTCATCCTCATCTTATGTGTCCACTCATATATTGGACCTAAAGTCTCTGATTTCTTCTAGGTTTTCTCATCAAACTTATAGACCTCAATATCAAGCTTGTTGTTCTCTGTCTCAAATATTGGGCAATACTTTGCTAAAAGAAGGTAGTACAAGTAACTTGTGAACCTACATATCTTCATCTTTCCTATAGTTGTACTTTGTTTAATCATTAGTAATTATTCTTGCATAGATTCAAAAATGTGTTGAACAAAATTATATCTTACTTCTACCTTCTTAATTGACTAACCTCAACAATGGATATTATAAATTATTTCAAGAACATTGGCCCCCACTTCCTTGTTATTGTCCAATCCCAGAAAAAATGATAACAAGGAAATAGTATTTTGAACCCATGGCACAAAATATCATACTGATAAGGAGGCTTATGGTCTATGTCCAGTGTAATAGTAACACTAGTATTATTAGTAGATGACTTTGAGTTTATTAAACCCTTAATATATGAATCTTGAAAAACTCTATCTAGTTTTTCATAAGCCTATGCTAGTTTATCCAAGTCAATGCACTTGTTAAAGCTTTTTGGTTTAAACCCTAGGTCTAACAGAGTGAAAAATTCACTCTTGGTTATGGATAAAATTTCCTCCTGGGTGTTTTGGTTTACAATTGCCTTTCTATTTTCATCATAATTTTGAGTGCATAGCATTATAATTTTACTACAAGAGAATACTTTGGGTATAGTGAGGTTTGCTAATCCAATAACCAAAGCAGCTATTTTATTTGTATGTGCATGAATACTTTTGTTGTATTTGTAATAATTTATCTCTTTTTGTGGATATTTCCACTTATTAAACAATGAATGTCTAATTCCCATGATTCCCAAATCTCTATGGGTAATAGGATAAAAAATACCATGACATTCATCAGTGAAACCTGGGGTTTGTAGCACTTGCCTGAGTTCTATAATGTCTTTCTTTTCCTTTATGCTTGCACTCGTATCGAAAGTCTTTGACTTTGTTTTGCCCATGCCTACTACTGGTTATTAAAAAAAATTCTTCTTCAATCCATATTTTAAAAAATTGTAAAGTGTAAACGTAAGACAATAAGAATCAACATTTTTATTGGGGCAAATTGCACTACAAAAAAAATTTAAAAAATTTAAATACCTAGAATTGAGAATTTAGATTCGATAATACTAGTACTAGTAGAAACTCAAATAATTGGTGTTGCCCTATGATACTCAAGTTTCAGACTTCTAGTCTTCAGATCAAGAAATGAAATTCAATCAGTCTTTAAAAAGTTGAAATTTAAAAACCTTATAGTATTTGACTCTCGAGAACTCTAAACTTAATACTCTAAAAACATAAAAGGTTAATAGCTAAAAGTTAAAATGTAAGTATTAAGTAATTAATTGTTTTTAAGTACTTTACTAATACTATGTATAAAGTATATGTAAATGACATCAAGACTTAATAATGTACATAATTATAATAATAAAAAGTAAAAATTAATTGCATTAATATACATTTGAATTTTGATTTTTTTTCATTTTAAATAAATTAAAAAATAAAAATCGAACTTAATAATCAATATGATTTTTGGGTCAATTTGTGGAATGTTATTGTTGTTGTTAAAAGTCATCTAGAATTGTGACACTTGTCAAGGACACGTGTCACGATTCTGGATGTTTCTTGACAATAGTGATAGCATTCCCAAAATTTACCTGAAATTCATCTTAGGCCGTTGATCTGTCTTTTACTTAATAGTCGAGATTAGATAATATTTTTAAAAAAAGACTAAACATAATTATTATTAATTAAGTCTTGATACTTAATCGAGCTTTGCAATGACCAGACGTGTCACAATTCTAGATGAATCTAGGCACATGGGAAAACATTTCCCAAATTGATCTAAAATTCATCTTGGGTCGTCAATCTTTCTTTTAATCAATAGTTGGGACTCGGATATAAGTTATAACTATTAGAGAGTATCTTGAACTACACGTGTCTTGATTTTAGGTAGTGGAATGTTCTCATGGACACGTATCACGATTCTAGATGTTTCTTGACAAAAATGATAACATTCCCAAAATTTATCCAAAATTCATCTCGAGTCGTTGATCTTTCTTTTAATCAACAATCGAAACTTAGACATTACTATAACTTATAAGAAAAAAATTATCAACTACACCTCTCTTGATTTTGAGTAGAAATAGAATTTAACTTAAATCTTTTAAAACTTGGCCCGAAATAGAGTTGTGGTTGTTGATCTATCATTCATTGAATGATTCAGATCAAATCGTGAATCATTAAACCTTTCGCATAACTAATATTAATTATTTAAATTATACTCCATCTAATTGTTTCACAATGCAAATTAAAACTTAAATCACAAAGTGCAGTAACCAATTGCAAACATACAAATAATTGGAAGTTCTTGACAATTTCCAAAATCCATGATTTGGATGAATAAAATTAAACATGTAAAATTAATGAAACATCAAATTTTTAAAAGTACAAAATTATAATTTGTAAATTGTAATCAATTACAATCATTGATCATTAATTGCTTATGATGATAGCTTGATTTAATAATCATAGCATTTTTACTTAATTAAAATTAATTTAGATTTTAATCAATATTTGCTAAATTGCTTCAACTTGATAATGATAAGTGATAATTTAAATTTAAATAACCGTGGCATTTTTCATTTAATTCAAAATATGATAAAAAGTTAAAAATATTATGATGGTCATGATATTTAAATAAATTTACATTTGAAAATAGGAAGTAATGAATAAATAAATTAATATGAACATTTATATATAAATTATAATTTGAACTTTTTATTTTCAAATCAAATTTCAATATTATCTATACAATTTAAATTGCATGATCATTGATCAGGATTTAAGATTCATGAATCATGATGTTACATGTATCATAAGTTTAACTTTAACAAACTATTTTCTTATTTATTTAATATTTTTAAATAAATTAATAATAGTTAAAACTATTATAACCAATAACTATTAACTTGCATGGTCCTAGCCCCTGTGTTCATATATGATTGAATTTTATAAGTTTTGTAATTTAAAGGACATACATATACATTTTACAAATTTTCATTGGATAATTTTTTACTATAAATCATTAATCAAATACGAAACCATAAAGAGATTGTTGAAACCCTTTTTTTTGTCTAACTTTATAACTATTAATAGTTAATTTTTTACAATAGAGTCGCAGAATAACAATTTAATAGTGCATTGAGAAGCCAAAAATAGAGTTGTAAACTAACAGGAACAATGATGTGAGAAGCCAAAAACTATTATTTTCATTCATAATATTTGAGAGCGTATAATGTACATACTACTGATTCATAGCATAGATATTCAAAATAGCTAATTAAATCAACCTAATTTTACTATTTTGTAATTTACATTAAAGGGCAAGGACCAATCCAAAGTAAAAAAAATATCTTAAAAATATTTTTTTCTCAAAGGGCAAGGTCAAGGAAACAAGATTTAGGAAATAGGGAATAGGGAACTAGGGAACAAGGAGCATCAACAAGCTGAGGGGCTGAGGGCTTGAAGCCTCTAATCAGAAAGGTCTTCAAGCCCCTTTGTGAGGAATCTTTTGGAGATGATAATGTCGTTGAACTCGTACAACCATGTGAAGTCGGTCTCACTAATGTCATCCAACAACAACCACTTTCGTAGAGAATCCCTCTCGAGCCACTCCCACTATCGATGGCAAGTCAATTATCATTAATTCATATCAAGAAAGAAGGGATGCTTTTGTACAATGCTCCCAACACTTGTCTGCTACATTTGCAAAACGGATGCCAATGTTCGGCCCTAGAACCTACTTGACCAATACAAAATTTTTGGCATCATCTTCTAAAATTTTTTCCTTAAAAATACTATGTAGAAGCATCAGAATGTCTACTTGATTGCCTCCAAGGTCGAGAAGAGATGCGAGGAAGCATGAGGTAATATATGTGGACACATAGTACCTCTTCTAATTTATTAATAATTCATGGTTGAGGACCATGAACAAAGTATGCCAGATAAAAGGACCTTGGGCATCTTCCTTGCAAACCATGACTAGGACATCCTCAGGTATCATGCCCAAAAAAGGCTTTTGTAGATCCATTGTGGTGCATTTCAAGTGAATTGGTGTATCCATGACAATTACAACCCTGGTCTCTAAGATTCTAAGAAACTTTGCAAACTAAGAAACTCTATAAATTGAATAGAGATTCGAGAATTTGAGAAATGATAATGAAAGAGGAATTGAAGAGGCTATTTAATGGTAATTGCATTAAATTTTTTTGCATTCATGCTCTTTCATATCTTCTTTTTTCATATTCCTATTAATTTGTAAGTGTGTGAAATGTACTCGCATTATTGTTAGGCAATTGGAGTGCCTACTAGGGTGGTTGTATATTGAATATAATAATTGTAACTATTAGTACCACATTTATGATTTTAATCTTGATGTGATGTTCATTACATTCTAGTTAATGGTTTCCATGCAAAACTTGTCATGTGTCTCCATTTTGGAGAATTTCATGTGACTCCAGGTTTTTTCAAGCAACTGACCCCAAAATGCATCTTCTATCATTGATCTCGATTAATCAATGGTCGATAAAAATATTGTATTAATGATACAAAAAAGATGGTATCCAACTTGGTAATGGTGACACTGATGTAATGATGTTATTAATAATAGACCTAAGACAATACACAAGTTGAAGTGACTAGTCAGTATTTAGTACAGTCACTAGCCAATACATGTACAAATTCTCTTTTAGATTAAATAATTTTTTAGTTTATCATTAAATATTAGCCAAGACCATTATTATTAATTTTTTTACAAAACAAGTAATTTGCCTCTGACATTGCAATCTCATTTTTGGCAAGTAAAAAAATAGCCACCATTTATTTATCTATCAACAAGAAAAAAAATTAATTCACCACATTAAAAATATTTTTGATAGGGAAAGAAAAAATCACCAACATATAATATTGTATTTCCCTAGATGGAACAAAAAATTGCCCTCGACATTAAAAAATTCTCGCCCATTAAATGTTGGATTCATTAACATTTTAGATATTATTTTTTGGAAGGGTTTCTTAAAGTTATCCCTAAACATTATATTGGGAGAAACTAAAAGAAGAAACAGTGAACAATGCTTGAGGGAAGTTGAAATCACAAGATTTTGAGGTAAATTATTGATTATTCTCAATATTATTTTCCTATGTTTCATAAAGTTAAGATTTCTAAATATTGATAAATGATTTCAGAATTTGAATGTCTAGTTGTGTGACCATATTTGTGGCTTTCAACTTCCATGTATTCCTTTATTTGCATTTTAGGATCTGGCATGTATCTTTTAATGCAAAATCTATCAAATTTGTGAAAGGTCAAGGAACTATTGCAGATTTAAAAGAGCATCCAATCTTTAAGGAAAAAAAGAACAGTCAATTGTGGTAAGAACTGTACAAACTTTTCCATTAAACTTCCAAATATAATGTTTCTTGTCTTGACTCATTAGAAATAGTTTACCAATGAAACAAAATATAAAGCTTTTCATCAACAAGTCAAGATAGCACTAAAAATTTGAGATTTTCCACTAGTAAAAGGAATTGATGTGGTTTTCCTAACTTTAAGTTGACCCATTCAATAGCAACAAGTTGTACTATTTTTATCATTGTCTTCATTTCCTTTAATAAAAAAAGGCCAGCTAAACTAAATAAGAATTAGCTAAGACACCACGCTCATTAATGACATTCTCATACTTCTAAATTTAAAACATGTATATAGTCTCTAAGTATTGCCTACTTGCTATTGTAGATAAAAATATTACCAATTCTATTTAAGGCAAATAGGAGCTCATGCCTCTGATACAATTAGAGCTTTGCGAATAAATCATGAAAGATAATGTGCAAACTATCTCCTAATTTCTCATATCTAGTAATTTTTTTGGAAAATTGCTTCTTCAAATGACATTAGAAGCCTTGAGTGCATTAAAAAATAATGTTGAAGGAGCTCTATCAAACTGATACCTGGGTCAAATAAACCTGGTAGGTGTGTAAGGTTCATCCAAGCATAGAAAGTAATGTAGTGCTAAGTTCCACAAAACATGACTGTTGCTAAAGTTTTTTATGTAGTGAGAGTTTTATTATCTTTTAAATCTAAACATGTGTTCATGTTGTATAATGATTCTAGTATGCTCTTGATTTAAATCTCCATTAAAAGTGTAGTGGGTTTTTATGCCCTGTTCATTGATTGATTTTAGAATATGAATGTGATTTACGCAACCACATTTATCTCTATTAACTTGCACGTATTCCTATATTTGCATCCAAGGATCAAAAGTGAATCTTTTAATGCAAAATCTATCAAATCAATGAAAGGAGGAGGATGTATTGTGGACTTAAAAAAGCATACAATCTCTAAGGGTAAAAAAAAAATCAATTGTGGTAAGAATTTTACAATCCTTTCTGTTAAACTCTGAAATATAATGTTTTTTGTTTATCTGAGGAAGCTTTTAAGTCAATGTTTATGTCACATTTTTCAAACTAGACTTGGCTACAAAAAATTACTACTTTTTCCAGCTACAAACATACATTGTAACTTTCATAGACAACATAAAACACATATCAATAACAAAGCCAACAAATCAATTAACAAGACATGACAACTAAGGTATGAATTCCACCTACCCATGTATTTTAAGCATGTTGTTTCGTGCAAATAAAATTTCATTTTTCTAGATTTTCGTAGAAAAGAAAATGCATTTTTTCTTTTGACTACTTACATTATTGCAACACTATTGGTTTCACATATATGTTATTGACATTGTTTGAATTTAGGGTATAATAGCATTTTGTTAGATTTTTCCAAAAAAATGAAATACATATATTCTATTGGTATTATTGAATTTAGGATATAGAGAACTGCACATTTTATTCTAGTATGAATGAAACCCAAAAGCTAGAAATGAAAAACACAAAAATTATAGATGCTGAGAGGTATGAGAAGAGAAGACAAATTCCAAATGCAACATTGATAACATACTTAAGGCAGAACTTTATAGATGAAACACATTCAAATATAAATTAGGGGATTTCCTTTTTGACTAATTAGAATTCTTGCTAAACAATAGGTATACATCGATTCAATTGCGCAAAGGAACTATTCACTATTTCTTGGCTTGCCTAGCAAGACATGAAGTAGAGGCCATTTACTCCTATAGACACCTAAATCCTTTAGAAAATAAAGCATTTTTTATTTTCTGAAAAAGTCCCTGATGACATCATCATTTATTAATTAATTAATTATTTAATTAATTAATTTATTTTTAAGCCATTAAATCTCTTTATCTTAATTTAAAATATTTAATTAAGGAATCCCTCCCAAAAATGTTTAAATCTTATTTAAACATTATTTCCTTATTAATTATTTAATTAATAAATTGACCAAAAATCTTAAAATAAATTATTTATTTATTTTTTGCCCAAAACTTGACCAATTTCCTTAAGACCACTAACCTCTTCCAAAATCTTCTAATCTTTTTTTAATTTTGATTAAAGGCTAATCCCATCATTTCCTACCCCTAATCCCAACTCAAAATATTTAATTAAGATTAAATATTAATCCTCATGTTTATTAAAAATATTTTAATAAATATCTCCTTAGCCCAAACCTTTGAAATAAATAAAACTTTATTTATTTCCTAAAAACCTTATTTATCCTCATCCTAGGAAGTTCTAGACTCTTCTAGAAAGTCTTCATCCTCATCCAAAGCCTCGACTCTTCTAGAAGATGTCAATCCTTATCTTTGACCCTAATCCTAATCCCCCCCCTAACCTTGTCACATTCCCTAAACATGGGTTAAGACTTGCTAACCCAAGCCAAAGCCAACAAATATATCCTCCTTCACCCACCCTCATTAAATGCCATCCACTTGCCCATCTCTAACAAGCCTAATCTAATCTTAACCCAAGCCTAATCTAAGCCTTAATCATTTGCAAATTCCTAAGTCAAGCTTAAGACTTTCTTAATCCAACCCAAGTCAAAATATCTCAACTCTCTCACAAATATCCCAACCAACAAACTTTATGAAGCCCACAAAGCCATAAATGACTCTTACAAGCCCATTCATTGCTCTTACAAGCCATTATGAGGGTCTTTATGAGCTTTGAGCCTCCTTTGTTGACCCCTCAACCCCTCTTGCCCTAACCAATGACCCTGTGACATGTGTCACTCCTTGATTGGCTGTAAAGAAGCACAATCCATGTGCTCTCCTCTCATTCAATCTAAACCTTCCATAAGCTTTCTCCCATCCTTGCATCCTAGCCCTTGATCCCTCAAGCCCTTTGCCTATTTAAGGAATCCTCTCCTAAGCCATTTTAACACAATCACCCATAGTAACAAAGTAATGCCATTTTGATCATGAAGTAAAGCCATAATGCCATTTTTGAGAAGCCATTTTACATCAAATCCATTCACCCAAGCCAAAATCCATCAAGAACACCATTGAAGCCTTTGGAGAATCGAGCATACATCCTATCTAATTAGACAAAGCTACTCAACAAGAAAGCTTCTTATTGAGAGAGCCTATTAATGGCTCATATTCTCAATTGATAGCTCATCTTAGTCTATCTTGAAGTTACGTTTATTTAGTTTTGTGAATACTTTTCATTTGATATTTAGTGTTCTTTGCATTACTAATCCTCATATACAACTCCTACAACCATGAATTGGATCCCCAAACTTTATATGAGCTGCAAAAAGTCAATGATGTTGACACATATTTATGCAAAATGCAATTGTTTGCAAAACCAACAACAACAAATACATAAATTGGAGCTTGGGGAGATGTATTATGTATTCATTAGCTATCAAAGTGGTTGAAAATACAAATATCTATCTGGTCATTAGCAAAAGGGAAGAAGTACTTGCATTTCAACAAACATTCGAATACAAAATCATACTCATTATTGTTCCATGTTGTTAATCCATTATCTGGACATTATGAACCTCTTATGCAATTCACAATGGATGTTGTCAGACAAAAATTCCAATGCCCACCCCAAGAGCTTAATGGAACAATGGATCTTAAAGAAAATACACAAGATGCAAAAATAAAACTTCAACAAAACTCACAAAGCATTGATAAAAAAAAAAACTGAAATCACCATGGCCCAAAAAGCAAAACCACACAAACATACATCACTTCATAACCTAAAGAAAAAAATAAGAAGGAATTAAGAACCTAATTCCATTGACTCTATATGTCAAAATACAATGAGGAAACAAGAAAATGAGCAATCAAACCAAATAAAAATGTCTTCCAACTTAAAACAAAAATGATGCATACCTAGAAAACTTATAAAAGAATATTATCACCAAAATATACATGTATTGTTTTCCAACTACTATGTTTCAAGAAAAACATCAGAGCATTCAAAAATAAACAAAAACAAACCTATGACAAACTATTCAAATCATTTGACAATCTAATAACAAATTTGATATCTCAAAATTTCCATACTGCATTAAAACATTCCACTCTTTCTAAGTATGGAACACATCATACTATCAAAATGAACAATGCATTACAATATGTACAACAATTAACACAACTAGAAGAGCGCCTTGTCTCTCTACAGATTACATTTGCACAAATATTGGATACAAGAGATATCAATTTGGCTTGATAGGTTTAATTATTAATGTTCCAGTTGACACAAACATTTTACAAAGAGCTCTACCTCTATCAACTAATACTGCAACAACCATTTCTGTCTCCCTCAAAAAATGTTTAGAATATAGAAATTCTTTCTAGAAAGGCATGATACATCCAACTTTGATCATGCAAGCACTTCAAGAATTAACAACTACAACCTTATACAAAATGCACGATGTACAACTAAATAGAAATTGGAAACAAGTCATTCAAAAAAATAACAACATTGAAGAAAACATTAAAATTATCACAAATGAAACTGACTCTAAAAGTGACATTGAACAAGAACCATGTGAGACTTTAGTCCGTGGATTTACTAAATCAATCAAAATTCACAACATCCAAGACAAACTAATAGAGATTGTACCTGCACAAGACCAATACCCTATTAGAATATTTAAAGACAAATACGCAAAAGAAATGAATTTCCCAACACTATTCTTTGGCAAACCATCTGATGAAGATATTTTGAAAAACTATAGCTACCAAAAAATTGTGCAATGAGAATTACTAAATTTGAATAGAAGTTTCACATATCATGCGATGAATATTTTTTTTAAAACAATAGAGATTCTTATTCAACAAGTATTGTCCATAATGTTGATAAGAATATGAAAAGGACAACTAAAAGGAAGAAAGTCATTAGCAAAAGATGTCAAGCATAAACCAAATCTAGAGAAAATACTAAAATAAGATATTGATTATGTTGACTTCAAAAAAAATGAACATCTTCAGACTACACACAACAATGGAAAAAAAATAAAAATCTTCACAATGATCCAACAATTGGGGCCACCAACCTTTTTCCTCACATTCACTAGTGCTAAACAAAATTGGCCACCTCTGAAGAGAACACTTGGAGAGCTTCATAACTCTCATCACTCATTAAAAAAAGAAAATCTCAATAAAAAAAATCAATCTGATACATGCAAATTAATTTAAAAGACCCAATAACTTGTGCTTGAAACTATACGCATAGGATAAATGTGAAAAAAAATTGATATTTGCTGACAACTCTCTTTTCAAAAATGTGATATACTATTTCTCTATACTTGAATTCTAAATTTGTGGAAATGAACATGACCGTTTCTTCATATGGGTAAAAAGTGCACCTATCTATGGAAAACAAACCAATACAAGCATTGTAGACTTCATAGACAACTATATTACATGTGCCACAAAAAGATTTAGAACCACACATAACTATATTACATAAGCATCATCATACAAAACAATGCAAAAAATCAAAGAAAGCACAATGTAGATGCAATTTCCTAGTTCCACCAATTAGGAAGACTAAAATACTTGAACCACTACTTGAAACAAGTGAAACTGCACGTTCAATTGCAAAAAACATTCTTACAAAGATTCAAAAAGAAAGTTACAATACTGCATATACATTCCAAAATTTCTTGGATGACATGTCAATCAATGAAGATGAATATATAATGGCTCTAAGATCAACAAGTAATCATCCTACTATTTATCTTGAATGAACCTTCACATATATGGAACAATAGTTTTTCCAAAAAACATCCCAACTCTGGAAAGTAAATACAAATGCACAATTTATCCTTAATGCATATGTTGCAACAATGTATTGTAGCTCCTACATGACAAAAGTTGATAAAAAATGACAACTAAATTTAATAGAATCTTAAAGACCACCAATAAGACAATATTGATGCATTGAAAATGACATCAAGGCTTGGAAATACTTTACTAAACTTGCAACAAATGTCCTCACAGCAAGAAACACATTTTGTTGTATCACACCCTTTAAATTATAACTCCAAAAATTGCATTTTTATTGACACAAGATCAAACAATGACCACACCTTCATATTGAATTATGTGAAAGAATTAAACAAAGAATTTGACGACTCTGAAAATGTCATGTGCAAATCTCTAATTGACTACTACTTGGAATGCCCTCACACTATTTCAACCACATGCCTCACATAATTTGTGTCAAAATATAGAAAAGATGGAAGAAAACTTTAATTCAAGAACAAATCAAGAGTTATACGATTTATTGACTTCAAAAAACACATTGACACAAAAAATTATTTCAAAGAACAATTATTATTGTAAATCCCATTTATGCTAAGCAAAGTCACATTGAAAAAAAAATCGATTCTTGGGAAAAGGCCTACTTCCACCATGAGAAAAATATTCAAATGAATTGAGAAAATTTATGCTCTAATGCAAACTCTACATGGGGCGACATTGATGAAGCTATGAATGAAATAAATGAAAATGAAGATAAAATTGAAAATACATGCTCTAGAGACAAAATAGGTAAATGAGAAGACCAATACTATACAAGAAGATATGCAAGCCACATTCCATAGAAACCTTGGGAACATATCTCGAAATGGATTTGAAGTTGGTCGGTGCCCACAAATAATGGATAATAATGAGTATTGCAAATTGAGAACAATGTTAAATAGAGAACAACAAGCAATTGTCAAGGATGTTGTTATGAAAAGATTGAAATATTTAAAGATTCCATTGCATTTGTTTTTAATAGGAGGGGTTGGCACATGGAAGACATTTATTGCAAATTTTATTTATGAAGCTCTAATATGTCTATACAACGATTGACAATGATTCAGACAAACCAAAAGGACTAATAACTTCATACATAGGAAAAGAAGCATACAACATTGGAGGAACAACACTGCATTCATCCTTCCACCTAGGTTTCAACAAATTTGAATTTGTCCCACTCAACATAGAAATTATGGACTCAATCTCAAAGAGCTATACTAAACTACATGCACTTCTCATAGACGAGATCTCATTGGTGGGCTCTACATTTCTATGATACATTGATAGACGATTACGTGATATTAGCTAATTACCTACTACACTTTGGGAAACTTGACACAATCTTCTATTGTGACTTGTATTGAGCCCTCCCTTTATTTGACACTATTGTCTTGGACCAGAAACAAAATTCCACAGATTTTAATGCCTTACAATTTCTGGAAAGACAATGTAAAGTGTTACTAACCACAACAATGAGACAAAAAGATGCACAATTTATCTCGATACTTAATAGAATACAACTAGGATTACAAACAATTGAATATATAGAATACCTCAACTACAATTGTTTAAGGCCACTACCATCAAACCCAATATTTTCCTACCGTTTTATAGAAGGAAAGATCTTGATACACACAACAACAATATGCTCTCTATAATTCCAGGAAAACACATAATATTAGATGCAATAGATGTTGAACATGATAGTTATTTTGCAACATGACTATACAACCACACAACACTACCAAGTCAAATTATCCTAAAACAAAACATTCTAATTGAGATTATTGGAGGAAACTACAATGTAGAAGATGGTCTAGTAAATGGATCTGATAGATATTCAAGTTGTACACAAAATGCCAAGATTTTGATATAATATGGATCCAATTCAATGATCTCAAAGTTGGCAAACAGCAACAAAAAGCACTAGCTAAATACTACATTCAAATAGTAGAGAAACATCGGGTTGCCAAATCCAAATTGCTAGGCCGATGCCAAACACACTCAATAATGGGAAAATTAAAATAAGGAAATAATTCCCAATACAAATTGCATGTGCTCGAAAAATCCACCAATCACTAGGATTAACAATGGATGGGCTCGCATTTGACCCAACTTGCATAACACAACATGACTTAACATACACAACACTCTCACGAACAAGAACAATTCAATCATTATTCTTATTAAGTCCTTTACATCCCAAAAATTTCAAGGGAAAAGAACAAGTCCACCAAGAAATGTGTTAGCTCCAATCAACAACACAATGGAAACTTGACAATCCTCTACCTTGCTCAAATTATATGTCCCACATATTGTTGTGTAGATTAAACACTCATAGCTTAAAAACCCACACAAATGAGCTTATCACTGACCATGATATAATGTCTTCATCCATTTTATGCTTACAACAAACACACATAGTTCCACCATACACAAACATTCTACTTGAAAAATACAACTACCATATGATGTACCACATACATGGCATATCAACTTTTGTATCAAAGAATCTACTCTCCTCCAAAATAAAGCACCATCGAACAAAAAACATTGAAGCCATTACATTGAGATTAATCCACCATAACATTGAGCTTAATGTCTCCAACATTTACATATGACCAAATATTAAAATTCCACAATTCATGACCTTAATTCGTGAAATAGTCACATTCCTACCTACCAAAACTCCTCTTTTCATTGTGGGTGACTTCAATTTTGACATGTGTACGAAAAAAAAAAAACCAAACAAAGATTCATTGAACAAATACAACAATACAATATGAACTTTGTTTTGAATGAAGCACATGCTACAAACAAAATACTCATTGACCAATATGGACAAACAAACCCACAAATATATGTTCCACCTAAAGAATAAAAGCTTGCTAGATAGAACACCTTGCCACCTTCACAAATAATCATTGCCCCCATGACCATATTTCAAACCTTCTCATTCACAACTTATAGTTCAAATACCAATCAATACAAAAATACACTTTACATATTGTAACTTCATCCTGCAATGATAATGGATTTAAAAACAACAACAAATGAACTCGATCCAAAGGAAGAGAAAACACCAAAATGGTAATTATATTCTATGTTTAAAATGAGAACACTTTTTTGCCAACAAAAAAATACAATCTAATGTCATGCTTTCTCATTTCCACTAGGGAAAAACTATATAGTCAAAAGCCAATAACCATCAAAGATTTAAAAGCCAAAAAATTAGGGAAGACTTTCAAAGGAAATGTGCTAGTTGTGTACAGAGTTATCCTTGATAGAGACACAAGAACATGAGAAGTTCTACGTGTAGATTTGACAAAATGCAAAGGTGAAATTACTATAATAGTTTGCGTAGGAAGCAACCTCGTACAAAAGTACGAGAATAAAATAGTTGCAAGAACAACTATAGCAATAACATAATTTGACATTGCACCAAAAACTGAATATGATCGTGGAGATTTAGATTGCATATTAACTTCTCTAATGGAATAGTGGGTGCAATAGTTGTAGCGGCATACAAAAAAAGATCTCAATACATACTTGACATCAAGGATGGGCACACAAAAATGGATCAAGCATCAACATTCTTATGCACGTTATTTCTATTTTCATTCACACTTTCTTCTTATCAAAACAAAAAGCTAACACTTCTAGCTAATAACAATTGTACATGAATTCCAAATTTGCCCACTTGTACCTCCAACTGCAAGAGAAATTACAAAAAAATGAAGTGCCAATACTGCTCTTTTAAATCATTACAAACAAGCTTGATCAAAAACATTCTCTTCGCACTACTCTTGCAACATATATTTGTACACTCAATGACAAGAGGACAACCCAAAGGCTCCATGACCTATTGCACACAACATTTGTGGTAACAATTTTAAATGTCTATTGTTCTCCATTTCCTAATTTTCATTTTACTACCATAATAACACCATGTTGTTTATTATAGGTATGAGGAGTTCTCATGCTTGCAAATACCCTCTGCAATCAGTTCCATGCCTTTTTTCCTAACTACAGCTTCAGACTCACAAACTACGATGTATTGGATGATCAAAAAGCTCATTGTAGCAAATGCAAAGAAGAGGTTAGCTACATATACTCTATGCATATTAAGCAATTATGACAAACAAAAATAACCAATCAATCCATTGCTTCATTGAAAAAATCTAACCCTCCTTGAGAAACATAACCTATCAGAAATGTATTTCCAACAAATCAATAGTCATATTCACTTTAAGAAACTTCATTGTGAGAGGCAAGTTTACTTTCAATGAAAACAACATGATTGTACATGCCACTCTACTTCAAGAATAGTCAACAAACACTACCAACATAGGTAAGCGTACTACTCATTTACATGTGTAAAATATAATTTCCACTTGTTGCTATTATATAGTCCTAACTTTTTCCCAACATGCATTTTATTATGTAGGCAACATACTATGAAGATCAAGGACATAGTGCATACATCTCACCCAACTCAAGGTTGTTCTACATGGTTTCATTTTGTTCAACACTTAATAAAAAAGTTTGTTTCTTGAATACACTCAGTATAATCAATGCTCACAAACACAATTACATAAGCTCAAACTCTTTTATTTTCAACATGTTTCTTAACAACTAGACTCCAACAATTCTAACTATAGTGCTATTTTCTCAATACTATTTGCACTATATATAGTTAAAACATCTTATGCTTTAGACATTTACAATAATACATATTGATTTATGTGAATGAAAGACCTAGGTATAAATTCAAGAAGCATCTCTACATTTCACTAGAAGATGACCCGTTAGGAGCATTCTCTCAAGTACCCAACAATGTATTACATGTATAGGACATTCGTGCCTACATTCATTGTAAATTTGAGAGTATAGGTGATAGTAACATCCACAATGACATGGACTTAGTTTGCAACAATGGCCTATTGTTCAAACAAGGATTCAAGCATTTGAAAGACCTAAACATCACCAGACACGTTTTACATAGAATTTGACAATCAAAAGTGGACAAGAATAGTCCTAAGCCACATGTACATGAAGATATGTTCTAGGTAGGAGATACACCAGTTATGATAGACAATGAAATGATTCATAAGCTCATTGGTTTGAGCAATGAGGGTAGTAACCCTATCAATGTCAAGAATGTTAAGAAGTTGGTGGAAACTAACCTAAAAACAGTATCTGATGGCATAAACATGAAAGTTAACATGATCAAGGAAACTAATGTCAGATTGATAAGTAGAATAATTGGCTACAAGATGAATTACAATTCAAGACTAAACTCTTTACCTGGTGGATCTTTCCATACAGCTTATCTAATGATAGTGAAGAAGGAGAAGGAAAATATGTGTGAGATACTAAAGCAAAAGATTCTTGATAATATTGATAGGATCAAGAAGACATAGAATGCAGTTTTTGGGTTTGAATTTTTGATCACACGCCTATTCTTCCAAGTGATATAGAAACTTCTAAGAATGCTTGATTATGAGTGGAAAAAAAAACATATGTACAATGAACTTAGTTACAAATTATTAAAAAAAGCATCCAAAAGATAGAATGACAAAGGATATCACTAAGATTGTGAAAAGTTTTCAACTTGAAATGAAACAGAGATACAAAATCCCTCCATCACTAGTGTTGGTTTCTAATTTAATAGATTTAATAATAACATGAAAATGAAAAATAAGATAATACCTAGGGGTTAGCTACTTCCCATGCCTGGTACATCCTATTTGAGTTTGGACCAACTAACAAAGTAATGATGCTTTCTACTATTTTGGCTCTGCTAAACCAAGGTGGGTCAACCTAAGGATTTGACAATTCATGAATAATACTTCTCTCACAAATCCCCTATAACATATTTGGTCTTGAAACTTCTTGTAATTGCAAGTTAATGACAAATTAATAATAGTCACTAATAAACTAGACAAATTATTGCAACAAGTGATGGCCAACTTTATATCCCATTCTGATATCAATATTTAATGATTTTGATTTGTAAAATTTAATTCATGCAAAGCTAAGATTGATTTGCTTAATTCTTCAACTAAATGACTGGTGCCTTAATCCATTGCTACAATAGAGTCATATCAATCAATATTAATAGATCTATTTAATTGGCCTACAATTAAATGTATCAACTGTTGACCTCTAAATTCTCTACTCATAATATCCCTATCACACTTAAGATGACCCTATTTACTTAATTCTTTAAATTAAAGCCAACAATGAAATGATATACAACCCACTTGAATTGCATTTGAATAAATTGAAACTTGTTGATTCACTCTCAAAATCACTGAAGTATGAAAGTCGAGGCATAAATTTGGGGACACAGATATTTTGCAATATTCCTTGTATTAATCTCTTTGAGAATCATACATATTTCTAATGATGATGCTTATGACAATAATATAGGATTAAAACCAGGCTTTCATTAACTTCAAACTTTCAAAAGAAACAAACTAAAACATCTCCAAACTTAACACAAAAACTAGATTGATTCATATAATAATATCCATCACATAATTGCACTTTAGACGCTTTTTCCCAATCTTGGATATCCTTTTATGGAATAAGGAGTGCAACAAGCTTCAGATATGGGAAGCCACATGTCATTACAATATTCACTAAAATAAGTTATAAAGAAAAAAATATATTATTTTACAAATATCCTCTACAACTAAAATGATATGGGAAGTGGCTCAAAATTTTCCAGCTGGCATCTTGATGTTCAGGAACAATCCTTGTTTATAATACATGTGTATCGATAGCAAGCTACTAGAAAAGTAAGATACCCTCATATGATTTCGATCCTTCCTTTATTTTGTCTTTATTTGTCTTCATCAACTATCTTCTAACTACTTCTCGTGGGCAAGGCCTTGATTTCTCCAACTGCTTCCCACACATAAACTTCTCTCTTAGTTGGCCACTCAGTACCTCAAATATCTTCTAGATCATTAACAAATTTGTTCCACCTAGCATCTGTCATGGCCTTTGATTTTTTTGTCATCAACATCTCCATCAAAATTGTTACAACCTTTTCTAATGTCATGATGTGATCAAAGGATGTTGACCACTCTTCCCAATCCTTCAACTTATTCTTAATATCAACAATGTAGGGAATAAAAATATCAATACCTTCATTCATTATCTTCACTTTACCTTGGATTCCCAATGACTTGATTGTAAAGAAACAATCAATTCTTTCACCATCTCTAAACCCTCTTTTACCATAAAGATCTTGTCAGGCAACTCTAGCGTTTTAGCCATTGAAATAGTTAACCTATCAAAAAGTTGAATGTACAAGACCCATTGATTAAAAATAGGGGAGATCCATGTCAGAGCTTCATTGCACACATATTATGTAATTTTTAACGAGATAAAACATTGTGAACTTGCTACGATATCCTTTTCAATACCTCTAATCTATGATATAGCATCCCCTTCAACACATCCACCTTCAGTTGATCTCTTTGACCTAGAGCTTCAATAAAAATTACAAAAATTGCATGTTCAGTCTCAATTTCTTTGTCTTCAATCATGGGAGAAACTTGTTCATTTGTTCTTTTTGACTCCTCAATCCTCATTTCAATTCTACTTTCCTCTTGAACTCTGAGCTACTCCTTAAAAGAGGCAATTTCACTTTCTAATTCTTGTATCTTATTTTCCAACTCTTCTATCCCTTGTTCTAACACATAGCTCTTCTTGAGATCCTCTTCATATAACTTTCTAGTATCAATGTATTCTCTGAATGTTTGGGCAATTCAATCCTCAATCTATTCAACCTTGGCCTCATTCATAAAAGAGAAGTGCTTCAAAGCGCTTGAGACCTCACTACCAGTAGTTGAGTCTAATATCCATGTTATTGCACTTCTCTAAGTTGTATCTTATACATCCATCAAACGTGGCTTATTTAATTTAGGAGCAATGCTCCACACAACTAATGTCTTAGTATCAATATTGAAACCAGAGCCTCTTTGTTGACCCTGTGCACCAAATGCTTCATATGATATTGACTTTTCTTTCCTTTTGATTTGATTCAGCACAAATGTTGTTCCTAAGTCCCATCCAAGTACGGGTAGCATCCCATTCCTTTGCATGAGGTCTCTTGCCTCACTCACTGTCATTGTTTCACTGTTAGGGTCAAATGCTAGTAGTTTTTCAATGAGTTCTTTAGTTTTTTCCTCTGACTCCCCTTGCTTTAGTGTTAGTTTCAACTCACTTTGCTTAACCTTATATAATAAAATTTTAAATTCTTTTGATTTGATGAATTCATCATCTTCTAAAAATTTCTCTGCCTAAATGATCCTATCATCGAGTCTTGTAGCAGTCAATTGCAAGTCTGTCAAGGAGCTTTCAACTACTTAATTATTTCTTGTAAGAGATTTTGCCTCATATCAACAAAGTAGTGGCTCTTGCCAAGCATTAGTTGCATTTTCCTCTCCTTAATCTTATCAGGCATATGAGCAATTTTCTACCTCTTGTTGCCCTTTCCTACCTAAGAAAATGTCTCAGGTTGATCGTCTATCTCTTCCAGAACTACATCTGGCTCAAGAGAGTTCAGGTTTACTTTGTCTTCTTCCCCTAATGTGTCTTGTGGAATCTGAGACATAATATGGTAATAGTTTTTTTAATAAATTTTCCAATTTGAAAGGATATGCAATTTCCAAGTAAAAACTCTTGAAATTAGGGTCATTCTTCTTCAATCCCCTCTCCACCCTTTCGATATCATCATATTTTCTCAACCTCTCTTCTACATCACTTTCAATCAGATTATTTCTAATTATGTCTTCCTGGGAAAATTCTTTGTTGTTAGGGAGAGTGTAGTTTCTTATTTCTTTCAAGGCACTCCTTACTACATTCTTAGGATCATATTTTCTATAAGGAGAATGAGAGAAATTATGATGTCTCAAAATTTCATGAATCTGATCAATGGCTTCTTTCCCAATTGTGAAACATCTACAGAGAAAAGTTCATTTGTGTAGCTTAGGGCCTAGATATTCCCTATCCATCATGATGAGTTGCCACATGAATTCAATTATCCCCAGCTTAGTAGGTATGTATCTTGGCAATATATGTGGGGGTTGAGGGCAAGCATAAACTCTCATAACTGAAATCTTTTGAAATAAAAATGCATCTCCCTATTTATGATGAAATTTAACACCATCTTTTAAGAGGGCAAACCTCAACAATTTCTTTTAAAATTTCTGGTATCCTAGCTTGATGGGCACCTAACATTCTCATAACAATAGAACTGAAATTATTAAAAAATATAGAACTAAAATTCTCCATCAAGGTCTGAAGTTTGATCAATGAAATTTGTACTGAAGTAGCCAATGTTCTTGTATAAAATCAAATGCATCAGTAGTGAATAATGGTGGAATTTGAAATTTCCAAATTATCCACTCTAGGCAGCTTCAAGTTGTTCTTGCATTTTTTCAGTAATACATTTCACATAATCACACTCAATATTTGTAAATGGGTCATGAATGTTAAGGGCCATGAGGTAAGGTCCTCTGTACACCACATATGAAGCATAAGTCCTAAATGCCTTATGTAAGCTGTAGATTGTGTTCTGAAGATAATTATGGAACTTATTCACTAGGAGCATCTTATCCACCTTCTTTGGTATATCTCCAACTGACTTGAGCTCTATGGAATATGATGAAGCATCACCTTCCGAGTATAAAACTTGGCATTTCTCTTGAAAATCCTAGATATCAATCTCTACATTCATTTGGCCTTCAAGACCAAAAGCTTCAATGAAAGAGGCACAGTCTAGTGTAGACATTGTGCTCCTATCCTAATTATGAAAGGATCTTGTTGCGGGTTTATAGGATGCTATAAGAGCCTTTAGTAAATCCACATCCACATATACTTCTGGGAATATGAGTTTTGCCAAATTTCTCTCCCATGCATTTGAGACTAGCAGCTTTTTGAATCTATTACTGTAAAAGAACATGAAAAACTCATACCCATTTGTGTCTGGACATATGAAGATCCAAGTTTTTCCCATCTTTAATGTTGATGTTTGGACCACCTCTCTACCCTTGGATTGTCCCTCGTCACCTCCAATCTTAGACATTTTTACTATAAATAAACCTTGAACCCTAAAGCTTATAAGAAAAAAATTAGCAATTTGGTAGCTTTAATGCTCTGCAACTCAATGATTTCTCTAACTTTGACAATTGGTATTGCTCTTGATCACAAAGAATGTCTTTATGTATGTGTGTGCTTCATCAAATTCATTTACTCCATTAAATGTCTACATGCACAAGGATTCAAATTTTGAGTATGAGTGTCACTTTAGAATTTCGTGATTTTAACAACCAAGTCTTTTTATTTTATATCCAATTTTCTAATTGACCAAAAATCTATCTTTTTTCAATTTCGGGAAGTCACTTCATCCATTTTTGTCCTGTTAGGTTTTTGATCTTATGATCCATTGAATTTTATTTTTATCGTGACCTTGTGAACCTTAATGCCTGATGCAGGAGCATCCAGAGGTATAAGGGCAATCTTGTGTCACCCAAAAAAAAAATACTTAGACTTAGTTTCTGTTTCATGTATTTTCACTTTTGGATACCCATTTGGGTCAAATAAAGGTTCCAACTCTCATAGTTCCACTATCAGTGTGTTTGAAAATCCCGAAAAAATAAGAGCATGCAATTTGGCCATTATTTTGGTGACCTAGAAGGTGTGAATTGGCTAGATGAATGTAATTGTGATTTAGAGCATTCCAGAAAAAGAATCAGGTCAAAAGGCCCCACGGTTTGAAAGTTATTGCAGTTTTTTGAGTTTTGGAGACCTCCTAAGAATGCTTCAAAGTCAGGTTAGGGGCATTAAATGACCTCGAAAAGGGCCAAAAAATGGGGGATGAGCGAAGCTTGTCCATAGGGCTATAGAGCGCTTCGAGAGCTTTTCGAAAATGTAAACGGTTCATCAATCAAAGCTACGATTCAAAAGTTATGCCTCCCAAAAGTTCGGTTACCGTTTCTAGATTCTTCTAGATTTGCACCAACTTCTAACGCAGCTTTTGGAACCTTCTATTTGGTCGGTGGATGCCTACTAGCACTTTCTAGAATGTACTCCTAGTCCTTAACCCTCCGAGGTCTATTTAAGGAGATTTCTGGCATTGTAAAAGGCAGTTCGGAGTGGAGTTTGAGAGGAGGTACTGAAAGGAGAAATTATCTCCAGATTTATGCTATTGTAAGCCCTTAGGGCATGTTTTGAAGTTTATTTTCTTTGTACTGTTTGTACTAGCTTATTTTCTTAGTTAATACAATTTCCCTTTTATGTTGTGTCCATTCTGTTCTTGGGTTGTGTCCCCATCAATGCCATAGACTTTTGATCTTACACCCCACAACTTATCATATAGTCGGAGACCCTAACAACTATATCCTCCTTGAAGCCACAAACTTATGCTGGCAGTTAAAGACTTCTCGTTGTAGCTTCGAACTATTAATGTTACCCTTGAAAATGATCCTATGTTCTTACATTTCACTTCAGTCGTAGCTTCAAAAGGCCTTGCAATAAACCTTACATTCTTACGCTTTACCTTTAATCGTATTGTTAGAAGACTTGGTCCCCTATTGAAAAACCATTTACTCACATATGTTGAAACCCTAGTTGTATCATTAGGACTCATTTTTAGACTTAAGGAAAATCACTTACGACCCTATGCTCAACCCTTTGAACGTAAGATCAGGAAACATTTTAACCTTTGAAAGAACAAACTTATGGTGATATGCTCATAACCTAAGCATAAGGTTGGGATACTTGGTTAATAGTCTCTATGATTCTACGCTCACACTTCATCGGGAGATTGGGGAAGGATAAAGAATATTCCCATATGACTTATGACTTCTCGCTCAAGTATAAGACCTAGGAAATGGTAAAGCATCGACCATAGGATAAAATGTTTTTTGGCTAGGTAAACAACATGGTTAGAACACTTAACACAATCTTTTAAGTTATAAAAAGATAAAATCTTAAAATAACATAGGGCATGGGCTAATCAATTTAGGGTTTCTCTACTAAAAATTTGCAATAAAATACATGAAACCCTATCTGCATACATTGGCCTGAATTTCACATTTTTTTCAAGTTTTTTGGAATGGTGAAATTACAGGCCATCAACTAGTTGAGAAATACAAAAATGATATTTTCTTCATTGTTGAAACTTATGTAACCTATATGGAAGTAGTTGAACAAAGGGTAAAATTCATTGACTCTATGGGATATGAAATGTTTGAAGAATTAAAAGAAGGTTACACCAAGATATAGAGACAAGGAATGTCCTAGATGGGGCACCTATGAAGAAAAGTCAAGGAAATAGATATTCAATTGCACAACAAAGAGATCAAGAGAAAGGTTGATAGCATATTGAAGGAATCTAGAATGAGAAGAAAGTAATTCAAGGAGGCCATGGGAATAGCAATGGAAATAAAAGCTAGTGGGCAATAATAGATACTAATTGCCAAGGCCTGAGCAGTTGAGAGTGCAACCACAAGGAGTGACTATTGCAGGTTCATCAACGTAGATACCTAGGGAAACCTATGCAATAGTAGCATAGGTCCAATCTAAATTCATCCCACCTATTCAGAAGGTGCAAGAGGAAGATGTTAGCATTAAAAAAGTTCAAACAACCACACCTCCTAGCACTAGAAGATCTGTGAGGTTACCTGAAGTAAAACAAGAGCAAATTGAACCTCCTAGACACAAGAGAGTGAAAGAACTAGCTAGTGGAACATAAAAGAAAAGAAAATAACTTTTTACCTACAAAGGCACACCATTAAGAAAGATACAAGTTATTGAATCATAATCTGAGATAGAAAAAGAGAGCGGAGAAGAAGAGTCAAAGAAAGAAATAGAGAAAGAAAAGTTAGAAGCTCCTATAGATAAAAGGAGACATAAACCTAAAATTGAGAAAATAAATTGTGAAATCATCAATGATGGAAGTATTATTCATTTGAATAAATATTATAATTTGTACACTGGTATTAACAAAATTCAGTTAGAAAATGTACAAATATACTGACAAACAAAAGATTTGAAGATAATCAAGGTCAGATCTCGAAAGAACTTTATGAAAGATCAATAAACAGAAAGAAAAGAGTAGTTGAAGAGGATAAGAAAATAAGGAAAATCTTAATAATAAAGTTGTGCAAAGTTGAATGTTATGAGCATCTTGCAAGAATAATGGAAAGCATTGGACCTCTTTTAAGAAATAAGAAGAGAGCTATATTAATAATGGGAGGAAATTATGGAGGGGTCAATAAGGAAACCAAAGAAGCCATTGTGAAAGGTATGACTTATATGGAACCCAACAAGGACAAGGAAATCAAGGAGATAGGGGGAGCCATCCCTACAATGCCTACACCTGCAACAGCAACAGAGACAACAAATTATACAAAAATGAATAAGGCAACAAAATTAACAAAGATGCCACATATAACAATTAGTATTGATATTATGTAGATAGATAGTACACACATCACTTTGGATAATACATAAAACCTTTAAGGATTTTGGCCCATCCATTGTTGACAAATCCTTTTAAGGATTTTGACCCATTCATTGTTGACAACAAGGTGGACTACACTAGCTCGAAAATGAAGAAGAAGAAAATAGGAAGAAAGAAGGAAGAGGAAAAAAACAAAGTAGAGAAGAAAAAGAGGATAAAGAAGAAGAGAGAAGAAGAGAGAAAGAAGAAGATAGAGGATGGAAGAAGAAAAGGAGGAAGAAAGAAAGAAGAAAGAAGAGGAAGAAGTAAAGAAAAAGGAGGAAGAGAATAAAAAGAAAGAAGAAGAAAGCAAAGCCAACAAGCAATTAAAGGCAAGTGAACCTAGCCCTTCTATGTCACCACTTGAACTTACATTGGCAACTTTGTCAAGAGATAAATCAGGTGACAATGATCAAATTGAATTGATGTCATCACTCAGTAAGATTATTGAGAAAAATAAAAAGCTAAAAAGTCTTC
Organism: Cupressus sempervirens; assembly: GCA_028749045.1. Lineage (NCBI taxonomy): Eukaryota > Viridiplantae > Streptophyta > Pinopsida > Cupressales > Cupressaceae > Cupressus > Cupressus sempervirens. The sequence continues at coordinate 636,984,359 of CM053791.1, forward strand.
AAAGTTCACTAATGGAAGTGATAGAGAAGCTACAGAGCACTATATCATAAAAAGTGATAGAATCAAAACCTCAGGACAAAGCAAAAGTTGTAATCAAAGCTTTTGACAAAAGTTTACTCACTTATCCGAGGTGGCTACTACGAAGGCACAAACTCTGCATGATGTAGAAATGTTCAGAGAAGTCTGTGAGAACATCATAGGAGATTTGAAAGGTCTTGATGAAAGGATCAAGGAACTAAGAAGATGTCTAGCAGAAGGAAAGGAAGTATATGGTAAATGTGCTCTATCCCACACATTTATCAAAGGATATTTTAGATGAACAGAGTATTAAACTGAAAGAGTTAATGACTCTTGTAAATGAATTGAAACATCATACTATGCAAATTATGGACTTAGAGAGTAGAGTCAATGAATTACATGATGAGATTGGGCTTTTAATGCTACAAAAGGAAAGGACATTAAAGAGATTTCAATTGTTAAGGGAGCACCTTACTCTGAATATAGATCTCACACATATACAATTAGATGAATGCATGTCAATGAAAGCATCTTGTGAAAAGTTTTCTTAAATAGACTTGGAGGCTGTAGAAATTGTTTCATATGCACTATGTGCAGTGCTAAACATATCAAATGCGGTGAAAGACAAATGGGCTATGGAGTTTTCTATTTTGAAGACCAACTTTGTTAATTGCATCTCATAGATATCTAGTTAGAATTCATGAAGGTAATTAGTACAATTGTGACATGTATATAGTTTTTGACACCTTTTCCATTAATGTCAAAGAGTGAGTGAATAAGGAAAATTGTATGTATGTATGTATATACATGTAAGGATGAGTAGTATAGAAATTGTAATAGAGTGAAGGATTATAATCAAAGGGGGAGTTATATTGCAATTAGGAGATATAAGGAAAAGATGGTATAAATAATGACGATTTGGATCTTGAAGATTTTTGAAGATTATAAATAATGAGTTTTGAAGATTTTTGAAGATTTTTGAAGATTATAAATAATGAGTCTTGAAGATTATAAATAATGAGTTTTGAAGATTTTGTTTTGGGACTTGGCCAATTTTCCCATATGTTGCCATCAATGCTAAAGGGGCAAACTATTGGCAATTTGGCTAGGTTAACAAGATGTGATGTTGTCATTTATGACATCATATAACTCAGATGAAGTCAACAAATCTTGGAGATAAAGTTTTGGGTAAAAAACTTAGAAAATTGTCCAAGTGTATTTGCTAGCACAAGAACCTTTTTGGTCAATGCAGTTCACAGAGGCATTTCTAGCACGTGCACACTTACCTAGAGGTAGTACAATATGTCAAGATGATGTATGCATGAGCGCATGACTATATAGTCAGTATAGACAAAGACATTTTGGTTTTACATAGACAATGTTGAAAAGACAGATGATGACTGACTTGAGGAAATGAATATTTTGGGTTAAGGAATTATTTTGTTTAATAAAATAATTACTTAATTAATTAGGTACGACAACCTAAATGTTAACCCTAAGTTAGCAAGAATAATTTTTGTATTTTGGCAAGTGTGTAAAGAGCTGAAGGTCGACAGTTAAAGAAATATGGTATAAAGGAAAAGATTTTGGATATGAAGATGTGTGAAACTTGTAAGTCTATAATGTTACGTTTTGTGATGCGAGTTCTAATGTATGATCATAGCAATGCAAATTGTGATAAAGTTTTGTGAAGAGTTGGAAAGACAAATATCAAATATTGAAGATATCAACAAAGTGTGCAAAGGTTTTTGTACTCTTTGTATACTAAATTTTATTGTATATTGCATGTTTGGGCAATGAGCTCATCTTCCATACATTTGCAAATTGTAATAACAACTCCTAATAGTGTTGAGGCTTCTAATATGGCCTAAGTCCTCTAACAAGGACCAAGACACCATACAGATGTACTAGAATCCTAGCAAGGTCAATATCTTTCACAAGATACTTTTGATTAGTGGATCATTTTGTGAGTACCATCCCCACCGAGGTTTTCCCTTGGCCAGGGTTTCCTTAGAACAAAATATGGTGTTATGAGTTTTCTTATTTTATGATTTTGTTTACTATTCAACATAGTTAATTTACTTTCATATTCAAGTTATAAGTTTGTTAAAGACAAGTTTTGGGCAAAAGTTTGTGAAATATTGATTCACCTTGTTACTTATTTGTAGGAATAGGTTTACAATTTTTTGGAGTAGCGAACTCAGATCTCGGAACTAGGGTTTCAAGTTGCAAGTAGAACTCTGATTTCTAGGTTTTGTGAAGAATAAGTCAAGGATGATATCATCCCTCACCCAGGTCATTCTTAATCTCTAGTTCATCCATGTCTATAGACCTAATTCATAGAATTTGCAGATACTAATTTCTTGGTCACAAATCTTGAACAATTTTTTACCCTAATAGTTTTTTATAACAGTTCTTTAGATCTAAGTTGATTCCCCGCATTGGTTTTCAAGGTAAGTTTTGTACTTCAATGTGTCATTTCATAGCATCTATCTTTATGTCTTAGATCTGATCCTTTCTTTTTGTAGGCATCACATGTGTTCTTTCATTGTTTGCATCTCATTTAGTCAAGTTTATTGCAATTAATAAACATTTAATTGGCTTAATCAATAAGACTACAATAAAGGGAAATAATATTCAAAAGATAGTAGTCTTGTTTCTATACATGTTCAAGAGGATCTTAGATTTAGCATTAACATCCCTTACATTCTGTTGGGAAGGTGGCAATCTAGTTTGAGGCCTTTGAAAGGTTATGCTTAAGGGTCTTTGTTTCACTTTCTACAATGTGACATTTGCTAATTAAGTGGCAATTAATCTACATCTTGCAAAAAGTCACAATTATATGTTACATTTTAATACCTCCTAATTGACACAAATTATGGTGGATATAATGATTCCAAAGAAGCACTCACCAACCACCGTGCTAAAGTTACACATAGAAGCACTACCAAAACTATGGAAGAACAAATAATATCTTTATTCTAATGCAAATATGCCGAGACAATTCCTTTACAATGTGTTAGACAGAAGGCCTACTTGATTGTAGCCATATACAAAAAATTACAATATGTGAACTTAAAAGCTCGAGTTTATAGAGCCAAAATACTTTTATCTTTCTTCTTACTATCCTAATCATGCCTACTCTAATCCTATCTCTCAAATATATAGCCATCAAGACCACACTTGACAAATACATAATTACAAAAATATTTGTCCTATCCAAAAGGGGAAATCAACGACCACACAACTAAGCAAAGTAACATCTACAGATGCACAATTAGGTCCACACATGATCCAAGAAGATGTTCCCAAGGCTGTGGAAAGCCTTGAAGTCACAATATCCTCATAGAAGCAAATCACCCAATGTTACTTGATACGCCATGAAGGAACACACCTTGAGAAAGGAAGAAGGATAACTCTTCAGCGAGATGGAATTACATTTTGCGAACACAAAACAAGGATCCATGATAGGTCTACATCAAGTAACCAACTGCATGAAAAGAAAGAACACGAACAATAAGAGTTGTCCCTCAAACAACAGACTAGTATAGTAAAACTAGAGATATTTTATGTTTGATGCAAGATTGCCTAAGAACCCAAGATGCTCCTACATCAGACACCTAGGGTAAATAAAGACTGATATCCACATAAGGAATCCCTCATATTCCGAGATTAATCATAAAGATCCAACTCAACTTGAGATATCCAAGAACTATCTTCAACTGGTTTATTCTTGCATTGAACTAGATATTCATTGTAGTCTTTTCCTCTGTTGCTTTTGCTCACTCAGTTATCCAAGATTCATTCAATTCTCTCCGTCTTCTTAGGATAATCAAGATTACCAGTTGTCTCTTCATAAGATTCAAAGTAATCATAAATGTATAAAATGTTGAATATAGGTGAAATATCCATGTCTCCTGATAATTCCACTTCAAAAGCATTTCCACTTACACTTCCTCAAGTTCTTACAAGGCCCAAACTTCCTCATCTTTAGCTTATTGTATGTACCAATTGGAAATCTGTTCTTCTTCAAATGCACCATTACTTCATCTCCAACCTTAAAAATTTCATGTATTGTTTTCTTATCTTCTCTCTCCTTATATCCCTCATTACTATTATCTAGATTACTTTTCACTTCCTCGTGCAAATTATTCATTAAGTCCACAAATCCCTCTACTTTGACATTGTTCCTTACTTCAGCATTCAAGTTTCTCAACTCAGTAGTACCTCTAGGATGCATACCATTCACAATCTCAAAATGTGTCTTCCTAGTACTTTTCTTCACTAAATTATTATATGCAAGCTTTGCTTGTGCCAAAATGAAGTCTCAATTAGTAGGCTTATCTCCAATCGAACATCTTAACAAATTACCCAAACTTTCGTTCAGAACATCTTAACAAATTACCCAAACTTTCGTTCACAACTTCAGTTTGTCCATCAGTCTATGGATGAAATGTAGAACTAAACTTAAGTTCAGTATTCAACTTCTTCCAAAGTGTCTTCCAAAAGTAACTAATAAACTTAGTATATTTGTTTGAAACAATAGTCTTCGATAATCCATGTAATCTCACAATTTCTCTGAAAAATAGATCTGCTAAGTGTACTGCAAAGGATCTCTTCTTACAAGGTATGAAATGTGTCATCTTTGAAAAATGATCAACTACCACAAAATAATATCATTACCTCTGTGTGTTCTAGGCAATCCAAAAACAAAGTCCATACTGATGTCTTTCCAAGGTTTACTAGGAACATCTAAAGGTGTGTACAAGCTCACATTCTGACTAGTTTCCTTAGTTACTTGATGAATTCTACAAATCTTTACTAACTTTTGAACATCCTTATACATCTATAGCTAAAAGTATCTTTCAAAAATAAACTTCATTAGTTTATCAATCTCAAAATGTCTTGCAAGTCCACCACTACGTTTTTTTTCTTAATGATGTTTTCCCTCATAGATCCTCTTGGTATACACAATTGAATTCCTTTAAACAACATATCTTAATGAATGAAATATTCAACCCATATGTTCTTTTCATCATGTATGTGATTCTTACAAGCCTTCCAAGGTTCTTAAAAATCAAGACTAGTTTCATACAAGTTCTTTAAATCATTAGATCTAAGTACTTCAACCCTAATCTATGTCAACAAGCTTCTCCTTCTGCTCAAAATATTTGCTACATTATTTAACCATCCACTCCTATGTTTCAATACAAAAGAAACGTTTTGCATGTACTCTACCCATTTCACGTGTCTTTGATTCAACTTATTCTAACTACCCAAGTATTGCAAGGCCTTATGATCAATATACAATACTAATTCCTTAGGCATCAAGTAATGTCTCCACTTTTTCAAAGTTTGAACAATTGCATAGAACTCTTGAGCATAGATTGAATATTTCCTCTTAGCATCATTCAACTATTCACTAAAGAAAGCTAAAGGCTTACTTTCTTGACTCAAGACAACTCCAATTGCATTCCTACTAGCATCACAATCAACTTGACAAACTTTTGCAAAATGGCGTAAAGCAAGTACATACAATTTTGTGACCTTTTGTTTCAATATTTCAAAGCTTTTGTTTGCTCCATGTGTCCATTTGAAATCCTTTTTATCCCCTCTCATTGTCTCTATCATAACATTGCATATTGAACTAAAATTTCTGATAAACTTCATATAGAAACTTGCCAGTCCATGAAATGATCTAACTCATCCAACATTCTCAAGTGTAGGCCATTCAAGTATAGTCTTTATCTTTTTAGGATCAATCTAAAGTCCAACAACATAGATCACAAAACTAAGGTACACAATCTCCTCTTTCATGAAAGAAAATTTCTTTAGGTTTATCAACAATTTTTCCTCTTTCAACCTCTGCAACACTTGTCTGATATGCATTGGGTGTTCTTCTTTAGTCTCACTGAATATTGATATGTCATCGAGATACAAAATCACAAATTTGTCCAAAGATTCCTTCAATATCTCATTCATCAACCTCATGAAAGTGCTAGATGCATTTGTTAAACCAAACATGATAACCACTAACTCATAGAAAACCCTCATTAGTCATTAAAGTAGTTTTCCATTCATCCCCTTCTCTAATTCTAATATTATGATACCCACTTTTCAAAACAATTTTGGTCAAGTAGTTTGCCCCACTCAAACAATCCATAATATCATCCATCCTAAGCAAAGGAAACCTATACTTTACTATTATTATGTTTATAGCTCTGGAATCAATGCACGTTCTCCACTATCCATTCTTCTTAAGTGCCAATACTATAGGTATTGTAGATGGACTCAAACTTTCTTGGATCAAACCCTTCTCAAGCAATTCTTGCATTTGTCTATTCAATTCTTCATTCTTTGCGAGTGTTAACCTATGTGGTTCTCTGTTGAGAAAACTAGCTCTAGGTTTTATGTCCATACAATGACTAATACTTAGCACAAGAGGTAAAACAAAAGATACATTATTTGATATAATGTCTTGAAATTTTGTCAATAAAGATCTAATATTAGGTGCATGTTCAAGTTCACCACATTTCTGTGTCTTTATAGGGATCAAAACAATACACACATTCTATTTCTTCATGTCTTTGACAATTTAACTTCTTTCAACAAAGCAGACTCTAACGATGGTACAATGATTTTCCTCACGTTTCTCTACAAAGGTAACAAGACTTGCTTCTTTCCATTAGCCTAAATCACATATTGATTCAATCTACCATCATGTAAGTTTAACTATCATATCGTTAAGGTCTTCCCAAAAGAACATGACAACAATCCATAGGCATAATATCACATAGGACTTCATCATAGTAATTGTCAATCTTGAACATCACAAGGCATTGTTCACTTACTAGTAATTTGTGTTCATCTTTGATCCACGCAATGTGATAAGATTTCAGATGCTTCAACCTTTGCAACTACAATTAGAAACCAATTCTTCTAATGCCAAATTATTTGAACTACCATTATCAATGATTAATTTGCAACATTTCCCTTCAATCTCATCTAGTTTTGAAAAGACTTTTTCTCAAAATAGGTTCTTCATTCAGTTGTTCATTCCACAAATTTTTTGTTCATCAAGTTCTCTCCATTTTTAAGTTCATTAGGTAGATTAACAACTTCTTGAATTGAGGTGTTCTTGCTACTACTTCCAATCTTCTTGCTAGAAAATGTACACTCAAAGGCTCCATGTCCTTCACCACATTTGAAACAAGTGCCCTTAAACCAAGATCTATCTTCCCTTTTGTCATTACTATTATTCCTAGAGTAACCAGTAAAATTACCTCAATGTAGTTAGCTCTTCCTTTGCTACCATTATCCTTTGAGTTTCCCTTGTAATGAGATGTACTATTAGCTCCATTACTTTCCACGTAAGATCTACCTCTACCTCTTTTGAAATCTTCCTCCTCTTGTCATTTGTTTATGTTCTTGTTTCTTTGCCAAAATTTCTTTGGCTCTTAAGGCATACAAGCATGCTTCCTCCACAGTTTCCATCTTCATGAAACTAATTTCATCTTGAATTGAAGTTATTGATTCATTAAGATATCTAGCAACCTTCTCAACCTCATAATCAACATGTCTAGATTTGAGGTCCAACTTGAGAATTCCCCAATCTAGTCATTTATAGTCATGTCTTTCTATCTCAAATTTTGCATTCTCCTCAACAAATTAACATGATAATCAATAGGAAGATTTTTATTGTTTTCAACTTACCAACCATTTTCACTCAAGTCTTCATCTTTTCTTTTCCTCTTCCTTGCCTATCAGTGTGTAATTTTTCCCACCAAAAAGAAGCATGTCCTCTCAATTTAGTGACCTATCCCCACTTTCCTATCATCAAGGGTACTTTCATAATGAAAATACTTTTCCATCTCAAAAATCCAATCCAACAAAGCATTTGTATCAAGCTTTCCATAATAACTAGAAGAATCAAAATGTCTAGAAATTGCTCTAGTCAAAGCTCTCAAGAGTCTCTCCTCGTCTTGTTCCACTTTAGCTTCAAGAGTAGGTGCAACTATTGCTTCTTCATCACTAACATCATTAAGATGTACTCTTCTCTTGGTTGTCTCAACAACTTCAAGTATTCTTGTAATTTGTCTCAACATGTCTATAATAGCATTATCTACATTTCCTCTACTTTGAACCATTTTGACAATAGTTCCTGCAAGAATCATAACCCTATAATCCAATCAGGGTTCTTCATGATCCAAGATTCCACAAGGAAGGAAACCTTCACTTTGATACCACCTGACTCAAAGAATTGTGGATAGAATGATTCCAAAGAAGCACCCACCAACCACCTTGCTAGAGTTGCACACGAAAGCACAACCAAAAGATGGAAGAACAAACAATATCTTTATTCCAAAGAAGATGTTCTAAACAATTCCTTTACGATGTGTCAGACATAACACCTGCCTAGTTGCAGCCATATACAACTAAAGTTACAATCTACAAGCTTGGAAGCTCAAGGTTACAGAGCCAAAATACTTTTATCTTTCTTCTTACTATCCTAATCATACCTACTCTCATCCTAAATCTCAAATATATAGCCATCAATACCACAAGTCAACCTAACAATTACATTATTACAAAAATATAGGTCCTTCCCCAAAGGGGAAATTTGCAACCACACAATTAAGCAAACTAACATCCATGGACACAAAGATAGGTCCACACATGATCCAAGAAGATGTATTGAAGGCCACATAAAGCCTTGAAGTCACAAGAATCTAGTAGAAGCCAATCACTGCACACTACTTTGTATCTTAGTTGATTCTCCTCATTGGCTTTCAATGTGAGTTTTGTAGTTCAATTTTCTATTTCACAACATCTATCTTTATGTCTAATTGATCCTTTCATGCATCTAGTCATCATATGCATTCTTTCATTGTTCGCACCTCATTTAGTCAAGTTGTTTACACTTAATAAAATTAATAAAATATACTACAATAAAGGGAAATAATATCCAATAGAAAGTAGACCTTTGGGTATACATCTTGAAGAGGATCTTATATTTAGAATTGACATCCCTTACATTCTCTTGGGGTTATGTCGATCTAGTTTGAGGTCTTTGAAAGGTGATGCTTGAGGGTTCTACTTCAACTCTCCAATATGACATCTAAAAATTAAGGAGCAATTATCTAAATCTTGCAAAAACCATAATTATATGTTCCATTTTAATACCCCCTAATTTTTATGTCACAATTAGATGATGAAGAGGGGACGTTGGCAAAGGAAAAGGTGTGAGACCAAATGCTCAAAGCATTGTTGTATACATCCTAAACAATGTTGGAGATTATGAGTTGAATTGTTAAGAGAAGACAATTGAACAAACAACATATTGGATACTTCAGAGAGTCTTGTGTTGAAATGAGGAATTTTGTAATCACTTGCAAAAGATGATGTAAAGTCTAATGAGCCTCAATCATCTTTTAAAAGGGAACTCTTACAGGGGAAAGTATCATTAGGAGAAGATAAGTTTTGTTGAAATTTGCAGGAATGGAGCCAAATTCAGACTTTGTGATCTATCATTACTGATAAGGGTATATTCAATATTTTTGTATTGAAAAAAAATGTTAGATACAATCCAAGAACATTTTAAATCTGGTAGAAGTAACTTCAAACTGAATGACATTGATATGGAAATTGCATAATAGTTCAAGTTCCATTTGAATGTCACCAAAGAAGCAAGATTGTACCATAATAACATATTTGAAATCCAATCTCATTTATAATACATAAAGCTCACAACCAAAAATACCTTCATGTGAGCCAATGGTCAGAAAGATCAGACAAAAAACTCAGAAAAAACAGCAAACAAGCTTACAATCTGCTTATATATCGCTTTCCAAGAAAAGACTGAAAAGGGACAAATCATTTTAATTCCCTTCAATGGTATTTATGCGAATATTGTTTCTTTTCATGGCCACCACCTGGGCATTGCACTTCACACAATGAAAAGATGAGCTAGCAGCACATCTAGTGCGAAGGCAGTAATAACAGTACTTGTGCTGACATGGAACAGCAATGAAAGAAATTACGATGGGATTTGCCCCACAAACTGGACAGGCATCAACTTCCAGAGAATTTCCATCTGATTTATCTTTTGAGAAGGGGAAAAATAAGATTTTCTTTATCGATGTTGTGTTCAATAAAGGCAACACTAATAATAGTAGTTCCTGATTAAAAAAGAGTACATCAAAATTTATATGGCAAATATAAAAAATAAGGAAAGCGAACAGAGCAATAATGCAAACTATTATTTATTCAGAAGATCTGAAATAAAAGAAGGCAAGAGATATCAATACCGAAAACTCATTCCATACTAGCTGACGATTCATATATTCAAAGCTGACACTGCGGTTCATATTTGGCCTTTCATAAACAAGCCTAGCTCTTAAAAACCTCTCAATAATATTTCTGTACCTGCATATAACAGAACTTCTCAATTTCTTTGTTCAAGAAGGAAAATTACTTTTCATTTCTTCTTAATTAAGATTTTCATAGCTTTTGTTTCCAAAATTGTACTTTACACAAGCTCTCTAATATTTTAACCAATAAGATGACTTTGCAACATTGTTGTTTTACCATCAGCATGGAGTTATTGAAGTCAGACCTGGTCAAGAATATCTGATAAAGAGAAGTAATACCTTCCTGTGTAAAGGAATGTGAGGAGGTTTATAAATAATGCAGCTTGATAGAAACTCTCTGCTCGTTGGAGGAGAACCCATGCTCGACGAGTCCAAGATCTCTGCGTAGCAGGACATGCAAATGAGAAAATACTGCAGTGAATTTAAGAATAATCAAACTATTGCAGGTACAAAATTCTCTTATACAGCATGCAAAAACCTAGAAAATACATGTTCACTGTCACCCCAGCTTCGATAAGCAGAAAGAGACTGCAGCCTGGTCCATCCATATTGGCCTCCAATTGTGGCCAGGCAGTACCATAGCTTTTGAGACCGGGTAAGACCAGGACCCTCCAACCCCGTCCTGACTGAAATCAATCATATGATAGAAAACAAAAGCTGTGTTAAGGACTTCTCCCTTAATCACATCTACAAAAAGAAATAGCAAGCAATTAACAGTGTCACATTTAAGAAATAGTAATAATATGTAGAAATGAACCTCATCATATTGAGCAACCTTTGAGATATTTAAGGAGATGAGATGTTTAAGTAACACCATATCAAAGAACTAGGTTAATTAAAATATGATAAATCTATAGAAACAGAGCCTTGTAATTTTACATCAAAATTGCCATAGCAATTCCTTGTCTCACATCTATTAGTACTCAGAAATTACACAGCAAGTGACAAGTCAATTTAGCACATCAAATTATTCATCATGAATCATATTTCAAAAAAACCCAAAAATTCTATTTGATAAAAGACAACACAAACTTTAGTTAGATCTGTTTGTATCAAAATAAAGTATTTCAATCTGAAGGGTGTTGAGTAGAAAAATCAAATTTATTGAGGTCCATTTTCGTGCTACACACGAAGTTACAAAACTTTTCCATCAGTTGTAGCGGCCATTAGAAAATATGACTTTCCACAAGAAAATCAAATTACTTCAGGTCCATTTACACTCTAAAGTTACCGAACTCATCTATCATTTCATCACTTGTTTAAAAAATGTTTTTGTACTAGAAAAATAAATTACATTCCTTCAATACTCCCTCAATTTCCTCCAAGTTAGTAGTTATCCAACCTTTCATTCTGAAACATGGATGCATGAATTGTTGTCATTAGATTCGATTTTTAGGTTTGTCTCATATAGAGCTGATGTCTTCCATATGGTGGCTATTAAAGGTAATTTCAGTCAATACTGCAAAACTTCCTAAACTCTGGTGCACATTAAACAGTTTGCATTTCTAGTAATTAATTGTCACTCAGATGCTTTTGTTTATTCTTTTAGAAAATTATGTCAAGTTCAACAATTTGAGTGACTGATCTATTTAAAAGTCTACTGCAGAACACAGAAACACTACTAAGAGTGGGGTGAATTAGGAGTGTATAAAACCTTTGAACCAATTTTAGTTTGTTGACTAGTCTATTTTATGAACATTTCGTTTTGACATAAGATCAGCAACAAAAGTAGACCTAAGACAATGCTCAAGAAACAATGTACAAGTTGTAACATGGACGCCCAATGCAGGAAAAACCAACAACACAAAGACTTCTAGGAGCTACTGTCCTAATCCAGTCTTTCTATTTCTTCTGTCCAATTACAAAGTTTAAGGGCTCCAACCCTTAGGAGCTTCAACCCCTATTATTAGAGCTACAACTCTTTCAAACTAAGCACAAACTCAACAATTTTGAGCACCAATCCAATTATAGTTTACAGATAATTTAAAGATCTCAAAACAATTCAATTCTGACAAATTTGCATCTTTGGTCACATTCCATTACAGATTGAGATAAGGATATTCAAATATGCTTCAGAAACCAACTGTAACAATCACTCTTTATCACAAGTTCAATCTGATAATGATTTTATAATATTTTATGATTATTGAATAACTTATTCAAAACTGATATAATTCTGTAAGTTCTGAGAAGTCACTTCAATATAATCATAATATAGAATTCCTGTATGTTAATATCAGTTTGTATGTAGTCACATCTCTTAGTTTCAGAATATCCATTTTTGTCTGCAATCAAATAACATTATTGTTTCTCTGACAAGCTTACACAAAATGCTTCTCTAAGAGAATCTAGACACTCTGTAATATATTGAAATGAGTTAAACAGAAACTGAATATTTTCTGAGGCAGAGTATTGTTACCAGTTTCTGTCGTCTTCTCAATAATATTTTGTTACCAATCTCTACAGCTGAAAGATTTCTCCCCGTATTTTGCTTTTCTTCTTCATCAAATCTTTTCTGATATGCTTATGTAGCAGATATTCCTGCTCAATCACTACTCACAAAAAATTTCTCATTTTCAGTGCTCATCGAGAATGAATTGAATATCAGTTTGTATGTAGTCACATCTCTCAGTTCCAGAATATCAATTTTGTGTGCAATCAAATATCATTATTGTTTCTCTGATAAGCTGAAACAAAATGCTTCTCTTAGAGAATCTAGCCACTGTGTAATATATTGAAATAAGTTAACTGAATGTTTTCTGAAACAAAGTATCGTTACCAGTTTCTGTCTACTTCTCAATAATATTTTGTTACCAACCTCTACAGCTGAAAGACTTCTCCCCGTATTTTACTTTTCTTCTTCTTCAAATCTTTTCTCATATGCTTATGTAGTGGATATTCCCATTCAATCACTACTCACAATTTTTTTTTCAGTTTTTAGTGCTTGGAGAATGAATTGGAATCATATATATATATATATATATATATATATCTTCATTCTCTTGTATACCATTACTCAGTTGCGTACAGATTAGAAAACTACCTTGAAAACTTCTGATGCCGCAGTTCTGGCAATCCTAAACTATCTTATTAAGCAGCTGAATAAAACAAACTAAGAAATCTACATTTGAATAAATGAATACTGTTATTGTATTTTACGTGTCAACCATCCGCTCACACACCAGGGATACTACATCAAATTTTTTATATCAGTTTGCCTGCCAAGAAACAAATTTTTCAGCTTTCTGTATGAGACGACTTGATGCAGCCCGACAAAACCTTCAGCGAATACTTCATTTGTAAACCATTTCACTAATAGCAACTTGTTCAACCAGACTTGACACGGTCCAACCAATAAAGAATGATCACAAACTGTAATTCGCACAAAGTATCCAACTTGCTGCCAAACTTTATCAATGAATGAACACAAGCCGTCGTTCAAACATTGTTTCCAACCTGCTGCGAACTTTATCAAAGAACGAACACAAAGCTTCAATCCAGTGCTGATACCTGAATTTCTGTAGACACATTGAATGAATCACTGAAAATACATACTCTGAAGATATGTACTGAATTGCTGTAGGTACATACTAAAGGAATTGCTTAATATACATACTCTGAAGATACTTGTATGTTACATCTTTAATATTCTGAGTAATCATATTTGCACATATGTTCTGACTTCTTCTATTTTGTCATCAATGACACATTGAACCAACATCTACAACTTACCGTCGTTAACAGACTGGCTTAAGAGACAGTGAAAACAAAGGCTTAGTGTGTCAGGCTTAATTTAACCTGTCTAAACATATTTTATAAGTATCTAATTTAATACAGGTAAAATGAGATAGAACACCAGCTAACTGAAAGAAAAGTGAGCATGACGCTTCATTCTTTAATGCTAATGTGTGCATTTCGTTTTTAGTGTTCTTCAACAAATTTCCAACTGTCAGCTTGTAACTACAAACTGACCTATATTCGTTATGACAATGACATACATTCTAAATTTGTAATACAGTACAATACCTCCCTTGATGGTCATGCGTAAATTACAACAGAATTTATAAAAGTTATTATCATCACAACATGCGTTATAGATACCAACCATAAATGGCCACACACAAATTTTGTACTTTTTAACTCCACAAACTTGTCTGGTCCAGCTTGTTTCGTAAAAATATCAGCTTTGTTGTTGAAAATACTGTCTGTTCCACCTGGTATTGTGAAGATATCACCTATCAATTCTTGAGCTGTACAGTGTTGTGACTATATTTGTAGTAAAAAGATATTGCATGTCTGGTATGAACGAAATATGATACAGTCTAAATACCTCCTACTTGTCATTAGATGAGTTATGGGGTCTCTGCAATGAGTGTTCTATAAAACACAACACTTAATGTGTTGCAAATAGGAAAGCAAACCAAATAAGCCTGATCTTAGGGCAAACTCTAGGGTCAACCATGCTTGAGTTGGTTTAATACTATGATGGGTGACTTCCTAGGAATTCCCAGTGCTTCACCAACGCGAGCATCACCTAGATACACTATGTGCTAAGTTGACCATTCATGCTCGTGGAGATGGACTTTTCATTTTATTAATCACCTCATGTTCCCAGAGAAAAAGCATATCTTGTCAGTTTCCTATTGGAACTGCCTGATCGGCATCTGTAAACCAACAAGAAAGAAGCAAATAAATTCATATCCATATGCAATTTTTCTGTTTTCCAAATATACATCACTGTTTTGCTTAGAAAATTATAAACGTCGCTCAGAAAAACCAGCTAAGGCCTTGTATCTGTAAGACAAATCCAGCTACCCTATGATCATAAATTGGCAAATACAATAGAGACGAAAGATTGCAAAGATTCCATTTATAAGAGATTATATGACGATGTTTCTAAACAAAAGATTTGTGACAGAAACAGAAAATACAAACTTACTAAAGCAACTAAGATTTTTTTCCGGTGTTACCCAGAAAGTTGGAAACGCATTTCCACCCTAAATGCACCCATTTTGGAAACAAAAAGTGTTTCAAGGATTGGATGTGGATTGAAATTTTTCCAAATTGTTCCCAATGAAGCAAAGATTTCAGAAACCGTCCTAGAAACTCAGGGATAGTCAACGGAAGTTTTAGAAACCTTTGACTGTTCCCAGGACAGTTGGGGATGGCCAAGCCGTCCCCTAACTGTCCTGGGGACTAGTGGCTGTTTCTAGCACCGGGAGGCAAATAGTAAGATAATTTTATAAAAATACTTGCAAATTTCTTTAATCTTGTGTGGGCCCCACACCTCAAGCAAAACCTAAATATTAAAATACGTTAATATTATATCAAATCTCAAGCACACGATCAAAAATATCAAATAGTGTATTCCTTTCAAGTTGCATATAGATAGCCAGAGTGAATAGGGTTATGCCTGGGTGAATAATCATTTACTTTTGCTTCTGTTAGCATGTGAAAAAAGTATTCTATGAATTCTGGAAGTCTTTGGTGAAAATCTGAAAATTGAGTGTGTAAATCTGAGCAATATTTAGTATTCTAAAACCAAATCTTAGGGGCAGCAACATACTATCATTTTTTCCATTTTGACTTTGAAGTCTGGGACTTAAAGTCTTCTGACAGTATACGATACACTGATGCAATGATAATTGAATCTTAATCTAAGATATGATACTTTAAGTCTTTAGCTTTTCATTTTGTTGAAACTTGCAGCCTTTGCGCATTTTGATATATGATATGCTACTTTTCATTGTTTCAAGGAATTATATCTATGAATGTATGAAATTGAGATTTGACCTCTCATTTGATGCTATGTTCTATGATAAGTCGATGAACGATCATTGATTTTAGATTTATAACTACTATTATGTTGCTATGCTGAATTTTACAATGTTACATAGTTCATGATAATGTTTGAAATTTCAGATTTACACACACACACATTTAGTCATCCGTTGCTACAGGCAAAAAAAACAAAAAAAAAGATGCCCCGGAAACCCTTATCCTTGTCCCTTTGTCCCAGAAACTCAGAGCAACAAAGCTTTTTTTCTTTTTCTTTTGAAAAAAGGGGTAAAGAGTTAATAAATCCAAAAGAACAGAAAGCTACGGGAAGCACCAAATAAAATGTGACCCAAAAGCCACAAACTACCCTATCATATCATCCTCCACAATCTTATCAAAAGTTTGAGCATAATCCTAAGGCAAATCACCAATACTCCCAATGTTCCAGCCAATCCTCTTCTTAGAAGCCAGCTTACCCAAACAATCTGCTGCTTTATTCCACTCTCTACGAATATAGCAAAAAATTGAGTCTGGAGAATTTATCAGACTCAAAATTTGTCTACCAACAAACGTCAGATGCCAGTCAACATCCTCCAATTTCTGCTTATTCAACATGTTCATCACAACCTGAGAATCAGACTCATAGATAACCTTGTGCCAACCGAGAGCACATCCCCATTTCAAGAGCATAAAAAATAGCTAAAGCCTTCATAAGATTTAATAGTGTAGTATCCCCTACAAGAAGAAAGTAAGATCACAGTACTGAGATTGTCCCTACCAATACCTCCAATTCCCAAATGTCCTACATTTCCTTGGGAGGAACCATAAGAATTACTCTTAAGAACTCTTGGGGATGGAGAAGACCTTTTGTGACCTTTTTCACACCATTGCCCCATCGTAGATGAGGTGGCCCTCTTTTTCTAATAGCTGATAGGTTTTGGCAGCAAAGTTTTAAAAGATTGAAAGCTGGTTGAGAAACCAAGTTGTCGGATTACAAAAAAATGGAACATTCAAATAAAGATTCTTCTAGATCAAGTTACAAAGGATTGAGATAAAAATTCTAAGAGCATTAATATTTTGGCTACTCAAATAGTCCAGAATATATTATAAAGGCATAGTTTATGCATGAAGGCCTTAAAATCCTTCTAAAAATTGATTTTCCATAGTAAAATGTGTAAAATCCTAATTAAAATCAAATTTTTTTTTTTAACAAAAATGATGAAAATCAGGATGGAAATAGAATTTCCCCACTTGAAGAGAGATTTGTAATAAAAAAAGACATGAGCATTGGAACAAAGTGAAGTGTCCATGTAATGTTCCTTTCAGATGGTTAAGGTCGACATGCTGTTGGCTGGAAGTACGTGCCCTTGATTGTCTTTTTATTTATAATTATAGAGTGGAAGAACATAAACTTTTAAATATGAATGATTGTCTTATGCCCTAGAGAGATAACAGTTCTGCCATTATATATCCTCACAAGGAAAATAAGGACACATGACTCCAAATATGTTTAATATTCGTTATTAATAATATATTGTTAATTTTGTTCATTATTATTATGTTAATATTATATCATTAATTATTAGTCTGTAATCCATTAATATAAAATTATTATTATTTTATTGTTGTTGTTAACTATGGTTTGTATCATGTTTTTTTTTACAGGTAATAGTATATCGAAATAAAAAATTTGCATCCTGCTACCATACTGTAGCAATATTTTCTTGACAAACCAGCCCAGAGAACAGACATATAATGAAACTTCCAGAATCCAGACAACCAGCTATCCTAATACCCCATATTTAATAAGACAAAAGACTGCAAACCCAAAGATTTGAGCACTCGTACAAAATGTGATAAAATCGAAGTACATCGACTATCACAAGTCAACCCGGAGGAAATTCAGTCACAAAGGGCGTATCCCTCACCTCCTGGCAGTTCCACTTACCCACTCAAGGCTCCATTCCTTCAGCGGCACTAGGCTCACCAAGGCCCAGGACCCTTGACACATCAGGTCTACCAGTTGTTCTCTGATCCAACACACCATCCTGCAAATTCACCTCAGGAAACTGAAACGCCACCAATTCCACCTTAATCCCTCCAAACCATGCACAAGCTCTTTCCCAACCACAGACCTTTTTGGAGCATTTCTGCACTGGCAATGGACTGAGCACCATCTTTAGTAATAACTCCCGTTGTACTTAGGGATAAGGATTGCAATGTGAGACTTAGAGGAGCCAAATTGTCCTTCTGCCACTAGTGACCAACATGCAATATCATCATTGGGAAACTTTATTGTGATGAAGTCATATCCATCTCACAAGGAGACAGGGACTGATATGCCATGGTTCCAAGTGATCTATTCATTCCAAGTCTGATGGACTGAATTGAGAGAAATCTTCCCAAATCCCAGAGTTTTCTTCTAGCGAACCCTTCACACCAACATTTGAAAGCATGTCTGCATGCCTCTCTGCGAACATGGGTCACTTTGAATTCAACATCTTCAAGGATAGTGCGAACTTGTTTGACATATTTGTCCAGATACCAAGCATCAAGGGATCCTTTAGCAATCCCATTGATCATGATCATCAAGTCACCCTGTATATGAAGCCTTTTGGCCCCATGTTTCAAACTGTCAGATCTGCCTCAACCACCGCCATGCATTCAGCCTGGTTACTAGTACCATCAGGGACTCGCTTTGCACAAATAGCCAAGATGTTTCATTCATTGTCTCTAGCAACTTCTCCAATACCATAAGGGCCAAGATTTCCTTTGGAGGCCCCATTAAAGTTGACTTTGATTCATCCTTGTTCCACAGGAGACTAAGGCAGGCTCATCAACATAGGAGGAGAATCTACTCTCAATTGCCCATTAACAGGCATGCATTTGATAATTGGCCAATGCTTCTAAATTGCAACATCAAGCTAGTTGAATGGGATTTTAAACTGATTCACTCATGTGCTTGTATTTGAGACTACTTTTGAGATAGCTTTCTCAAGCCTTACCAGGAATCTAGGCAATGCTTCACTCTTGTCTTGAAATATTCGCCGATTCCGTTCTTTCCAGAGCTCCCAGAATAGACCAAATTGAGGAGGAGCAAGATTTTTTCTTGTAGACCGGCTAAGCTGCTAGCCATTTTGCCAATTTGTTTGGCGTGGGCCCCTGCCAGCCTAATCGTTTCCTGATGAACTCCCATAATTTCACAGAAAACTCACATTCTAGAAAAACATTATTTAGCAAATCAATTGCCTCTTTGCAAAGAACACACCTATATGGGCCCACCATTCCAAACCTCATAAGCCTTTCACCAATTAAGATTCAAGCATAACCTGTCAACCAGGGAAATGCCCCAGCTTTCGGAAGGCAATCATTATTCAAGCAAAGACTCTTTTCCCATTCAATTGAGGAATGAATGTTTTCCAGTAGTGAGTATCCCACTTTAATTGAGTAGCGCCCACTTTTAGCGCCACACATTTCAAGGAATCCGGAACCGTGGAAGCAATTAATTTATATTTCTAAATGTTGTTGTAATAAAGATCGTTTTCTACAAATGTAATAACACTACCATTGTTATTGGGGTTTTCCAAATGCAGATTTGAAAACTTATAAATATGAGAGGAGACATGTGTCATGAAGAGACATGTCTCTATGGTTAATCATCATTAGATAATAATAATATATTAGCAATAATAATTAGCCATATATGTAATATTATTTATATTAACAATAATATAAATAACCATAAATATATTATATATATAAGAATATTTGTCTAAATAATGATTTACCATCAACAATGTATCTCATGATCGAATCAATCTGACTAAAGCTACAAACTTAACACTCCCTCTTAGCTAGGGATGGTTGTTATAGAAAACATTATGCTCTCAAGTATATGAAGAGATATCATCTCAGTATGATATTCTTGGAATGACATATTTAAGGATATCAACATATATCCATCAACTTGGATGTTGTCTTTCAATATAATTTGACATATGTTTCAACAAGAAATAACAATTGTTTGATATTCATCATACTTATATTCTATTGGTATGGACACATACCAAAAGAATATGTTATATCCTAGTCGGATATGAGCTATCTGATTTTCGAGACAACTTAATGAAGTCGATCAAATAACTAGTAATCAACATGTCATGAACTCTATCATGATAAGTATCATTATCTCCAGCACTTTGGGACAGCAAGTTAATGTAGTCTAATCATGATACATTCGTTATCATGGCTACTAACACTCTCCTCACCTTTCATGACATAATCCACATATGCAAAATATTAACCACCATGAGCCAAGTCAGAGGGTGGAACAAGGCCTTTCACCTCGACTTCTCTCTCATAAGGAATTTCACTTCGAACTTCTCCCTCATAGAGAAGATATCATTCAGAAAGGATTGCACCTCAAAATTCTCTTTCTAAACAATGATCCTGGGAAGTCACGTCCTGTAGTTATTCCCTTAGAGGCTCTCTTCGCCCAAGGATGACTATCAGACTCCCTATGAATATGATATTGATCTTTCGATTTTTAGGTGATGTCATTACTTCCTCATGATGTACAACTGAGTAGGCCAATCAGGATCATACAGTCATACACATCTATTTCTAGACTCCCTCCGAGTATCAATCTTCTAAGTTGTTGTGTTGCCTTTGAAGAAGTGTCATACTCCCTCTTAATGTAGAAGGATACTCATAATCTCAATCATCAAAGACATTTGCTTCAAGAGCCTCACTTTATCTCGGCTGATCACAACTTCTTTGAAGCTACTATCATAAGCTGCCTAATGTACCATTCCTCTTTTCCTGCAAGATCAACTTCAGATACAAAGGAAAAAGATCAAGGAAAATAACTCATAGTATATAAAAACACAAATGATGAAGAGACTATAATGAGTAGATAAATGTAATACTTAAGAATAATAGATACTTATCTACACATGAAGGTCCATAGACAATAAATCAAAAATTGCCTTCTTAGATTATTTGAGAATGGAACATCTCCCCTCTAAAGTTGGTTCATGTGGGAATCAAACATTGGTTATTATTCCTCCCCACAACGTAAAATTCCCATTCTTATATCCTTGAATAATTTTGCATCTCATCAAGGCTGGGAAATTTCTTTATGTTTAATGGATCTCAACACCTTGGTCTATTTGACAATCAATTTGAGACCATCAAAAGCCTCTAATTTCTCCCTCTGACGTGGAAACACTATTACAAATGTAAATGGCAGAATACTTGAATGAATTAATCAGAGATCAAACTGATCTATATATACAAAGAGGAGAGTTGAATAGAATAGAAACATTCTATTCTAGACTGCACCTAAATATTAGAAACATTCTAATATTTACAGAGATATAATAAGATACAACAGTGAGCATTAAAAAGAAACATGAAGGTTATTTTAATACCCCCCCTTAATGCTCAATCTATTTACTACACCAATAGATCCCCTGAATTTAACAAACTTGTCAGGACCAAGGGGTTTTGTGAAAATATCTACTGATTGCTCTAAGGTAGGAACATAGCGTAATTGAATAGATCCATCTTCTACTAATTGTCAGATGTAATGGCAATGAAGCTCTATGTGCTTGGTTCGTTCATGAAACACTAGGTTCTTGGCAAGTTTGAGTATGCCCTGATTGTCTGAAAACAAAGATGTCGGACCTGCTTGAGGAATATGCATATCTGCAAGCATCTGCTGGAGCCAAACTGTTTCACAAGCTACCTTGACGACAACTCTATATTCTGCTTCTGTAGAGGAGAGTGCATGTGCCTGTTGCTTCTTACTAGTCCAAGTAACTGCTGCAGATCCGATACTAAACACATAGCCAGAAGTAGATTTCCTGTCATCAACTGAGCCAGCCCAATCGGAATTAGTGAATCCACTGAGCTGAGGAGTAGTACTTTTTGTGTAAAGAAGACCATAATCTGAAGTACCATGTACATAGCGTAACACACATTTCGCTGCAATCCAATGATCACTCTTGGGGTTTGTCATGAACCGTGAGATGTAGCTAACTGCAAAACTGAGATCATTTCTAGTAGTAGTAAGGTAGATGAGACTACCTACTAGCTCCTTGAAGAGTGTTTCATCTATAGGAGGAGAAACAGATTGTGCGAACAATTTCAGACCACTCTCCATAGGAGTGGAGGCAAATTTGCAATCCTGCATTTGAAACCTATCAAACAAACTTCTGGCATACTTGGATTGAGACAAAAAAATAATGTTGTCAGTTTGCCAAACCTCAATACCTAAACAATAATGAAGCAATCCGAGATCTGTCATATCAAAAGTTTTGCATAGATCCTGTTTGATTTCTAAAATCAAATGTTCTGAATTTCCAATAATGATCAAATCATCCACATAGACAACAAGAAAAAGAATATCATTACCAGAGTGTTTAATATACAGATTATTGTCTGACAGACTACGTTGAAATCCTTGAGCAACCAAGTAATGATCAATCTTTATGTACCAAACCCTAGGGGCCTGTTTAAGACCATAGAGGGCCTTCTGGAGTCTACATACTTTGTGTTTTGAACCGGCAACCTTAAAACCTGGGGGCTGTGTCATGTAGACTTCTTCCTGTAATTCACCATTGAGAAAGGCGCTCTTCACATCCATCTGATGAACTTTCCAACCATATTGAGCTGCAATTGCAAGAAGAATGCGAATAGTGCTCATCTTGGCTGTCAGTGCAAATGTCTCCTCATAATCAATGCCTTCGCACTGGGTGAATCCTCGAGCAACAAGTCTGGCTTTGTATTTGTCCAAGGTACCATCTGCATGGTACTTGACCTTATAGACCCATTTACAGCTAATGGGTTTCTTCCCAGGAGGGAGATCTAAAAGAACCCAAGTGTGGTTCTTTTGAAAGACTCTGAAGCTCAGCATCCATTGCTTGTTCCCATTCTGGAATTCCTTTGGCCTCTCCATATATCTGGGGCTCAAGGATACTGTGGATGTTGGCCATAAGAGCTATATTAACTGTGTTGTGCTGAAGGCTCTTATTTCTGGAGGTTCTACCCTCAATGAGTTCATTAGGACGAAGATCACTAATCGTTTGAGCCCACCATTTTGGCCGAAGGGTCGAGGAGCCAATATCAGATGCTGTCGGAATAGCTGGATGAGAAGCAACAAGAGTTGTATTATCTGAAAGTGACTGAGGTGGTGTATCAGTAGCATCAGATGACTCATATAAAATAGAAGAACCCAAGTCAGAGATTGCTAAAGACTGAATCTCGGAATGTGGTGGGGAGTTAGAGATCAAAAATGGTCCAAATTCCTCATCAAACACAACATCACGACTGAAGATTAAACGATCAGTATTTACATCAATTAGTCTGTAGGCCTTATGTGTGTGATTGTATCCTGTAAACATAAGTTTCTAGCTTTTGGAATCCAACTTAGTGTGTTTGGCATCAGGAATCCATACATATGCCAGAGAGCCAAAAACTCTCAAATGGTTGATCCTAGGTTTGCAACCAGACCAGGCTTCCTCAAGAGTCTTATGATTAACTACAAGGGTGGGTGACCGGTTAAGAAGGTAGACAGTTGTGGATACTGCTTCTGCCCAATATTTTCTAAGAACATTTCTATGTTCTAGCATAGCCCTAGCCATTTCTGTGATGGTACAGTTTCGACACTCTACAACACCATTTTGCTGAGGGGTGTGAGGTGTGGTGAACTGACGTCTAATGCCATGAGTAGTACAGAAGGAAGAGCAAGCAGAAGAACAGAATTCCCCCCCATTATCGGTCCTAAGAGTACGGATGGAGGAACCAGACTCTTTTTCTACTAGAGCTTTAAACTGCTGAAATATAAGAAAGGCATCTGATTTTTGCTTAAGAAAATATACCCACATTTTGCGACTGAAATCATCCACAAAGAGTAAAAAATACCTGTTCCCAGTAATAGGAGTATTCATAGGACCACATACATCAGCATGGACTAGCTGGAGTACTCTGTATGCCTGCCTAGTCACCATTCTTAAATGGTATCCTATGTTACTTCCCTGCTTGGCAAGCTCTACAAACACGATGGTTTTGGGTCTGAATATTAGGTAGGCCATGGACTAAATTATCCCGAGCAAGTTGTGCTAGATATTGAATGTTCAGATGACTATATCGTTGATGCCAGAGACTGCTGAGAGCGGATGATTCGGCAATGAAGGCATGCTCAAGGGAATCGCCTGAATCTACAAGCCTATAAATACCATGATCCTCAAGACCGAAAGCAAGGGTAGTGCGAGAAGCACGATCAATAATCGAACACTTATTTCCACTGAAAATGACATCCAACTGAGGAGAGTGCTTCATAATCTGACTAACAGACAGAAGATTATGTTTCATGCCAGGAACATAACATACATTGAGAAACATGAGTTTTCTTCCTCCAGAGTGAATCTGAACATTGCCCTTGCCGACAATATTATATTCTTCGCTGCCTCCAAAGATTACTGAGTCAGAATAGGGAGTGAATTCAACAAACCAATCACGCCTATGAGTGAAATGTCGGGAGGCACCAGAATCGATGTACTAGGCAAAAGATTTCACATGATTTGCAGGTATGCTGGCTATAAAGGCATGGTAGATAGATTCTTTCTGCTCTGAGTGTTGGGTAGCATTAGCTTGTTATTTAATTGAGTCCGACTTCTGATGTTGCTGATACAGATGCTTATAATATGTGAATATTTCAAATGGCACAAACTTCGAGGTGAGAAAATGAAAGACCCAAAAAAATTGGAGAAGTACCCAGAAAAGAGCTCGGAAAACCCAAAAATAAAATGTTGTCGAAATCCGAATCTGCTGGCTCGAAAATTGAGGCACAAAAAACGAGGCACCCACAAAAATCTGATGAAGACCCATTTGAGATTTCAAAAAACCCACCAAGAATATTTAATCAGAAAAGTTTTCCAAAGTCAAAAACTAGGGTTTCGAGCAGAATAACAGTCGGCCGCCAAAGAGGTCAAAAAGGCAGAAAAATGATGTTTGCAGGTAAAAAAACAACTAAACCCAGCAGCTGAAATGTGAGCAGAATATCCAATAGGGATAGACAGACCCATTTTTGAAAAAAAAACCATAAAATCCCACTTTTTGAGCTCTGGGTGTGAACAGATTTGAAAAAATGACCTCCAGATTTGAAAAAACGACCTTTAGATTTGTGATTTATAGACTAAGCCATGGGTTTCCAAGAAAAAAATTGGCAGAAAACAAATCCACAATTTTCCAAGAACGCCAGTAGCTGAAGACACAATTTTTCAGTCGATTTGCACAGAGGGTCTAAACCCTAGCTCTGATACCATGTTATAAATGTAAATGGCAGAATACTTGAATGAATTAATCAAAGATCAAACTGATCTATATATACAAAGAGGAGAGTCGAATAGAATAAAAACATTCTACTCTAGACTACACCTAAATATTAGAAACATTCTAATATTTACAGAGATATAATAAGATACAATAGTGAGCATTAAAAAGAAACATGAAGGTTATTTTAATAAACACACCCAACTCACATGGTCCCAATTATGGAATATATCTTGCTCCAAAAATGCAATCTAATGACGAGTGAATTAGCCTACTTTGCTACAGCTGCTAAGAGCTAAGGACTTTCCTTCGCAAACTTAGATAACTTTGTTTGATTCACCTTGTATATTCTTAGTCTAGGTACTGAACTGAGGCCTAGTCCATTTTGTTCCAAATTCCTTCCAGAACTGAGTGTTCTCTATTGATTCCTTCTGCAACAAATCTTCAGTTTGGATGAGTAATAATATGGGAAGATGCATTAGAGCTGACTCTGAATGGCTCTAATACCGTGAATCATATAACATTCAAATATTATATCGATACAATGTATATCACTTCTACAAATATGTAAGCTTTATTAACATAATCATCTCACACTTTTGGACATAGCCTTTAAACTAAAGATCTCCTTACTGCACAATCAGATAGGATGCCTCCAAGAGACATACCCAAGATCTCTTTCTAAGCACATCTTGTATGACTTAATAATTGATCATTGTATTTGTTACCAACTTTATCAATTATTATTGTTCTCTTAACAATTTGTTGTTATCATCAGTAATCATAACTAATCTTCTTGCTAATAATGGGTAATTATTAGCTTTGATGAGGCATCATCTGTAATATAGACACTTAGTGTATAATATACAACTAGCATACATGTGTAGCTTGCTATGGTCTTATATGGATCTGTTGTATAATCACTCTCCAATATGTCTTGCTTAATGTTTGCAATGACTGCTGCATATTTTGATATGGTCCTTATGATGCAATAACTAACTTATAATTGAAGTTGCCTTATATTCCAGATTAATTTTACATTCCAAATGGAAGTCTGCTGGAACAGAGGTAAGTCTGAATATACAGCAGATTGTTGGTCTCAAATTGGTCAGTTTCTTGATGATTGACCTATGAATTGTAAGTATTCACTTGACCCCAAAAAAAGGAGTAAAATAAAAATACTAGATGACTACTCAATTCTTAACTCATAATCCATATTTATTTATTGGTAAACTTATTTTCACCATGTCTTTATCTCTACGATGATATTCTTCCTTGTAATTGTTAGACCTTTTATCATTCCCAATTAAACCCCTTGTGATATATTCTCAATGTTGATGGCTGTTGCTGACTAGAAGATGACCTTTGTTTTGATTATTGCATTCTCCAGCTGATATGTATTCATACATCAGAAGACCTTCATTATGTAACTATATCCTCTGTCTCATTTGTTTTCATATTCCCGATGACCTTCATCTATAGTTTGAACTTTGAACTATTAAGACCCAGTTTCTGTGATAGCAATAAGATATAATACCTGAGCTCCTCCAAGTAATATGATTACTTTTCTTGGGGTGTCAATCTGTATATTACTTTTCCCACGATATGAACTAGTAATGCCTGACTGAGTGATCACAAGATCTGTATGTTTGTAGCAGTGTTTCTCAATGTGATTTTCGCACTACAAGGATCTTAATTAGATCTATATAATTGGATATCATTCTCATGCGCTCCGACAGGGATTCTAAATGAGTTGCCATTCTCCATATATGTTGGTTCCCTATGCGTCAGATGTGATCTTCACAAATCATAGAACAAATTGTCTTGTTCGATGCTAAGTATGTATGGTCCGTTGACTAGGTGTTTCATCTCACGTCTCCTCTGTCAATGTTTATGATAATGTTGAGGAGCTCATAATTTATATCCTTCAGTGTGAATTGTAATACTCCCGCAAATCTCTGTTCATTCCTATCTTATGTCTATTTTTATCTTATTATAAGGTTTGCCCGATATGTGTAATGTTACTCAATAAGATAAAAACAATAATATTATATCCAAATAAGATGTGTCGTCAATTCCCAATCAATCAAATATATGTGAGATTGCACTTGAGCTTTTACGGTGATCTGGTATTTGCAGAATGATTGAACGGTGTGTCTGACTATATGCTCATCATAATACCTTGTCTGATGTTGCTATATGTTCTCCGATCATCCTCAATAATGCTATGGTCCTTGATTTGTCCGTCGGCGGTATTTTCTTTCATTCGATGCCCTTGTCTTAGGAAGTATTTGTTTTGAGCAACCCACAATACTACGAAATATCACTAAATTCTATGGCCTTTGCAGCTTTATTAATGTTGAAGAGCAGCACCATGAGACAGTGTGTGAGGACTGTAGGTGGCTCCACAGATATTATTGCAGCTTCTAATCAACTGGATATTCTCTCTTCAGAAAATTCAAGTGGCCTTCATGGTATATATATCCAACCACCTTCCGCTATAATTTTTCAACGTTCTTTATAGTCTAGTGATCAATATGAATAAAAGGTTTCCAGATGGCATCGCCATTGTTATCCATTATTGCGCAATATGTATCCCTTTCTTCATCTTTATTTTTTTTTTCTTTGCCTACCCCAATAGTTAGTAGGGTTAGAGGATTAAATGAATACCATTACAATTCATCTCTTCCAAGTATCACTCTGCTTTAAATTTTGAACTCGCAATGGATATCTTTCCCGATGAATTTATTATTTGCCGTTGAAGACAACCTTGCCAATAAAAGTCATCAAACCAAATAAATGTTATTTCTATCAAACATTTTGTTATTTGCTCTGATACCATGTTGTAATAAAGATCGTTTTTTGCAAATGTAGTAACACTGCCATTGTTTTTCCAAATGCAGATTTGAAAACTTATAAATATGATAGGAGACATGTCTCTATGGTTAATCATCATTAGATAATAATTAACAATAATAATTAATCACATATATATAAGAATATTTGTCTAAATGATGATTTACCAACAACAATGTATCTCATTATCAAATCAATCCGACTAAAGCTACAAACTTAACACTAAAGAGATTCACGAGTATCTCCACCTCGGTTGGTGGGAGTCCTAAATTGGAAGGGTCCTTCCACGCTACACTTCTACCTCGCAAACTTATTTCACAGTCAATAAAGTCCTTGACTTTAGTTCCCCATTCTCTAGATGTTTCTATGACGCTCAATGGGATGCCTTCCTCAGCCAACAATTTGTTCCCTTCCCAAGAATCGAGCCAAGAATTCGCTTTCTCGCCATTTTTGATCTGCCAACTCAGATGATCAGTTATCAGGCTTCTGCAGCTTATGAGGAAATTCCAGATTGCTGATCCACGTGGTGGGATTGCAAAGGTAAAAATCCGCTCATCATCCATATTATCCAGATACTTTACCTTCAAAAGTCTCACCCATCTTTGACTCGGCATAGCATGTCTTTGCCAGACAAGCTTGACTCCCAAGGCAATATTCAGATGATTCCAATCTCTGATTCCAGCACCCCCAACCCCTTTCAGGTTGCAGATGCGATCCCATGCCATTAGCAGATACTTGTCCTGTTTACCATTTCCATTCCACATAAATTTTCTCACAAGTTGTTGGATGGAATTGATGACTTTCTTTGGCAGCCTGAAACATGACAATGAGTAAATTGGGAGCGCAGATATTACTGATCTCAAATTAAAAGGCAGCCTGCCAGAGATAACCAAGAACCTAAGTTACCGATTTGGATGTGGATTCCGAAGTGGATTCCAGAAGCGGATACGGGATGCGGAGATTTTTTTTTTTTAGGATGCGGATGCGAGAGGAAACGTATATATATATAGTATAATATTAACATATGCAAAGAAATGCAAGAAATACACAAAAACAAATCATTTGATAAATCATAATATGACTATGAATCTATGATACTTAACAGTTAACTGGAACCCTTAAACAAAATTCAAGATATTTCAAAATTCATATGATATTCATATATCAAAATCAATATGTGCTTGTCCAACATTAGCATTTAGTCTTGACTCTTAAACAATAAGTTCAAATATGTCATGTTCAAGATTCCAACAAAATAAAATTTAAAAACATGGTAAATGATTGAAGTCTGAAGATTCAATCAATCAGAGTTTGACTTTGAATCATAGGGATTCACAAGAAAATCCACATTCTCATTGTCATCTCCAACTGCTGAAAGATCATTTGAACCAAGCATGGTTCCACTTATGCTAGATGCACCACGTGCCACACTAACATAGCCTAGGCTTGTGTAGTCAGTTGGTGATTCTTTGATTGCTGCCATCATTTCCTTCCAATATGATGATCTCACCAAGTTGAAAGAAAGCCCATTCGCAAAGAGGCAACGTGCAATAGCTTCTTCAGCGCGGTCTCTTGCCCCCATTTTAAATGCAGTGTCCAATGGGCCTCTTTTATAAGAAAATAAATAAATTTCAATTAGTTCCTAACAACTATGAACATCAATGATCATGCATACAAGTGGAAAGAAGTGAGAAAAACTACTAAAATAGATATCCAAAGTTGCTTCTACATATCTTTCAAAAAAAAAAATTTGAAAAAAAACTTTAAAAAAATCTTCAAGAACTTGAAAAAAATCATCAAAAACTCAAAAAAATTCATCTAAATACTCAAGAAAAGAATTGAACACTTACCTTGAATGGTTTAAACTTCTTTGAGAAAGCTATCTCTCCCTCTTCGATTGATCCTCTTCGATTGATCCTCTTCGAAAATGCTGAACTTAGCTTCACAATGAAGGAGTGGCTGTAGGTGCAAACAAAATTCTAAAATCACTCTTGTGAATGCTTCTATGTTGTCTTCTAGGGTTGTTTTAGGGTTTTATTGTGAAAAAACACTTTAAAAAATGCTTTTAGTCACATGTTGTTATGAAAGTTTAAGTTAAAATATACAATATTTTATTGTTTTCCCGCCTAACTCCTGTGGATGCGTCCGGATGCTCCCAGATTCCTTGCACTCAGCTTCTAGCCGCATCCGGATGCCTACGGGTGGCTTCCGGGCAGCACCCGCAACGCATCCGGAGGCTTCCCGCATCCGTCCGCATCGGATGCGGAAGCCAGGCCCTACTGGCACGAATCGGTATCTAAGCCAAGAACCTTTCCAACCTATGATTCTAGGGTTACAAGTATCCTGTAATTCCTTCCATAGGCCACTCTTTGTTGCTTCTTCAAAGAGCAGCATCCCAATAAACTTTGCTGGGATCTTTCCAACTTTTGCTCCAAAAATATCAGCGATGGATTGTCGGGTTGCTGCTTCAGAATTGAACTTCTTCCAATTTACTGCCTACCCAGAGGCACAACTTGCTTCTTCCATGGTTGCTTTGCCAAAAAAGGTGTCATTGACAAATTGGGAATGTGTTTCAGCTTCCATACTCCAGGCAATTCGGATGCCTTTCCACTGACCATTTGACCTTAGCTTTATAATGGATCTACCAAGGACTTCAGCAATAAGGATAAACAAGAATGGTAAGATGAAATCGCCCTAATGGATTCCATGAGATGTCTCAAAGAATCCCTAAGGGCTTCCATTTACCAGGATTGAAGCTCTATAATTGGCTATCATTCCTTTCATCCAATTGACCTACTCTATACTAAATCCAAACTTTTTCAAAGCCATTATTAAAAATTCCCTGTCCACCCTATTGTAAGCTTCGTGAATGTCCCGCTTCAACACCATCTGCCTTTCCTTGCTTGATTGAGCAGAAGAGATAGCTATATGGGCGAGAACTCCTCCATCAACTATGTTGTGATTAGGGGTAAAACTGCTTTGTTCAGGAGAAATAAGCTTCTCTAGCAGTGATTTTAATCTGTTTGCTGCCACCTTTGTTATTATTTTGTACACTGTATTGCATAAGGAAATCGGATTAAATCCATCAAAAGAGCTGGGTTTCTTTTTCTTCGAAATTAAAATCTTAAAAATAAACCCCTTTTTCCTGGACTCCTCAACCACTGCCAGCAGCTTTGTCTTTAGGATGTGCCAGAATTTCTGATTAAAAATTGCCTGGAAACCTTCTGGTCCCAGGGATTCATCCTCGCCTAGTCCAAATACAGCAGCTCTTAGATCCTTCAACATAACAGGCCTCATTAATTCCATGTTATCTGCTTCTAGCACTAACTCTGGAATCACTGATAACGGTTCCTCCTACGGCTGTAGCTTATTGATTGGTTCAGCACTCCAAAAAGAGGAGAAAAATGCCACTGCCTTGTTGAAGTATAGCATCAGTTGAAGTGATATACTCATTACGTAAAGCATTTGTATTCATGATTTATATGTACATTGCTTTATGTCTCATATATATATATATATATATATATATATATATATATATATATATATATATATATATGACTTAACTAATCAAACTCTTATCAAAAGAGACTATTATGTTATGGAGTTCCTGAATGTAATTGTTTTACCACCTTATGATTGTCGATTGAGAAGCAAACTAATTGTGCTTTCTTATACACTGACGGTGATCAAAGAGGGACATGACCCTACATAGCCTTTGGCCACGTAGAGTCATGTCTCTACGGGACATGACTTTGTTGTTAAGATTGTAGCTTTTGTCGGATTGATTTTATCATGAGATACCTCGTTGATGGTAAATTATCTTTAAGATAAATATATTATATATATTATGCATTATATATTATAATGTAATAATATAATAATATATTACATATATGGTTAATATATTAATATTACATATTATATGCTTAAAGGTGAGTTATACATATAATTATTTATTAACTAATGATGATTAACTATGGGGACATGTCTCCTCTCACATTTATATGAGATCCAAATCTGCATTTGAAAGACATCAATTACAATGGCCATGTTAGTACATTTGCAGAAAAGATCCAAGTTACTCAACATGGTATCAGAGCCAAATTGCAAATGAATAGAAGGAAGTAGAATAGACAAATGATAAAATGCTTGAATGAAACCATATGCAAATGGTATAATATAATAATGCAGACAGTGGAAATATTGGTCTATATATTAAACACAAACACCCATCTTAATTTGTTGCCATTATTGTATACCTAAAATATGAACAGAACTTATGTGGAATAAGCAATCCTACATAATTCAATTTCAGGAGAACTTTCTATTAATCTAGAAATATTATGGTTTGTTTTGATTTAAGCATCTAATGCCGAGAGGAAGAAAGATACCGTGGGAGGGGTGGCGTACAAACGTAAACAATGCTCAAAATTCCTACACCATGAGAGCCAATGGGCAAAGATATATTTGATGAATTACATTAACAATCATCAATGAAACAAAATTACATAAAACAAAAGCTTCTTGTGATGTGGAAGGGTTTGCACACTGTTGCCCAAGTTTCGGTTCATATCTTTTGCTCTAGGGTTTTGAGTCAAGTGCCATAGTCTTGAGTCTGAGTCTAATTGCCTATAGGATGGCCTTCCTTCTCATCATTCGTTTGAGTTAACCTAATGCGGGAATCATGTGAGCAATGCATCAGTCCAAAGCTAGGTGATTAGGATTTGGAGGGTTTGTTATGCATTTTCCCGATGAGAAGGTCTTGATATTCTGCTTATTCATATTTTCTTGTTCCTAATTATGTCGAAGACAAAGATTCATGTTGTAAAGTAGTTCTTCATGAAAGCATTTCTAAATCTCTGAGAGTTTTTAACTTCATGGTCAAAGGTTTATATCTAAAAGAAGGATACATTTAAAGAGATCACAGACATATACAGAGGAAATGCAATAGAGATCATCGAAGGCTGAGGCTAAAAGATTGATATGCAGATCAGGAGAACAAGTCAGAAGCAAGATCGGTTGAATTCAATACAGAGTGAATGCTCAAAAATGCAAAAATGATGAAGGAACCAAGTCAAAGGTGGTGTGACTCTTTTTGAGATGAAATTGATGGTTAATATTTAATCCGCGTGTATACGTTGAAGAGTTGAAAAGTCAATTGAACAAAAGAATGCGTGCTATTGGCCAAGTGAAAAGTCCAAATGCTTATCTATCAGATCGGGTCCCATTCAAATATTAAACGAAAGTTGAATGCTTTTGAGCGTCAGATCTTATAAAATGCACGATCATTATTCGTAACGACATAATGACACGTCTTGTTGGCCATCACATTTCACGAAGCGTAGTCAGAATCTAGTCATGAGGTGCCATGAAGCAAAGAAGGTCAACGTCAGATTCTTTGGGCAATGAAAAAGTGCCAACTGTTCGCCACGGTGTGTATAGCTAGCAAATGGACCCACAATGCAGAACAAGACAAAGAGTTAAGACCTTTTTTGTCACCGTCAGATCAAAGAAGATCTACAGAGGTCGTTATGTCATCATAAAAAGATACCCGTTTGCTAATCTATGCAGCAAAGCAATGTGAAGGCACGTGTCTCGGTGGGCCCACTACATTCTACCATCGTCAGACTGTCCAAGCAATGAATTACTGCCATTTGTTTGCCACGATGTACCTAGTTGGAAAGAGGGACCTGCGCCGCAAAACAAAGAGAACTTAACATCATTTTATTACCACCGTCAGATTGGAAAAAGGTCTATGTTTTTCGCCATCTCACTATGTAAAGTTGCAAGGAAAATAATTATAGCGACAAAACAATGGAAAGACATGCATATACCGAGGGACCTGCGGAGAAAGTTATAAAGGAAGGTCATGACATTTTAATTGTGATCGTTAATTTAAGATCGACGGCTAGAATTCGAAAATGCGGTGACCGTTGGAATATGAAATGCATGGGTTTGGCGTGAAACAACAAAAGATGAAGAATAAACGATTTTCTACAAGATTTTCTGAGATTACATGAAGTTGAATAGTCATCGTGTGTATTCAGAAACACCATGGATTCAAAATCATCAATAGAGGGGATACCACATGCTCATTTCACGATGCAGATTGGATAGTTTCATATTTTATTCTCATTTTCTTCTCTATTATATGACTGTTGCTATGCCAGAATTAAGAAAGGATGACAACAAACTATAAATGTAACCTCAATTGACAATACTAAGGTCAGCAAACTTGATGGTGAATTGGTTTGTAATTCCATTTACCCTATTTGCTTGTCATGTTTTGTTGCCCATGCATAGATTAGTTCCGCATTAAGAGGTGAAGGATACTTATATGTGATCCTATGCTAATCAGATGGATTCCATTTCATTTTGTTATTTGCAGTAGAAGTGATTCTATTTACTTTCTTCATATATGACTCTACTTCCTCTCTTGTTCATTTCATATTATGCTAGATAGTTTCATTGGGAATTGAAGAATCCATGTGTATGAATCTATTAGTAACTTGATGAATTCTATTTCATTCAAGTCTGGTAGTCAAAGCAATTCCATTTTCCCTCATATGCATCTCTTTTTCCATCCCTCTTTGCATTTAGATGGTTGATACTACATTTAGAATAGAAGTAAGCGTCAGGAAATCTCAAGATCATCTATTATAGTCATTCCATTGGGTGTGATAGGTCATCTAAGTCTATTTTGCATGAATTGTTTGAGCCTACAAACCATTTGGTTATCCTTTATTGCTCTCAAGTTAAGAGCTTATAATGTCAAGACTTCTGATCTCATAAAAACATATTCATTGCATATGATTGCAAATCATAAGGAGTTGTATCTAGTCAATTTAGAGGGCAGTGATAGAATACATACACTGACCCATTTGTTGGTAAACATCCTTTTGTCTCTCCAAACATTGGCTATCAAAGAGTCAAGATTATAAGATCTAATTGGAGAACAAACTGTTAACCAACAGTTTTTGGCGACTTTGTTGGGAAGATTCAGATGAAAGCTCTGAAGAATTTTCCTTATCAATTTGCAATCTAATTTCGTATATTTGAGTTTCAAGAAAGGACTTGTGGTAGTTAGGTGTTTTCCATATCCGGAGTTGAAGACTGGTAAGATAAATTCAAAACACCATTTTATGAACATTTGATACACTCTGGATTCCAAATATACCAGGAGTGCCAAGGAGAAAGGAAAGATTGACCCAACATACGAAGAGCTCAAGAAGGCTAACTTTCCTATCCTAGAAGACCTTTGCAGAAAAGAAAGAACATGTGCAAGGGAATCTGTAACCAAGCAACTTCAAGATACTCTCTTCTCTACAATTGTTCCTCGAGAAGTCAATCTTCTGCTCCTATTGCTAGGGCTTCCATTCCTACTGCTTTTGATGCTTTGTTGTTGATTGGTGCAATACTTCCAGTTTCTATTACTTTTTAGAAAAATCAAATCATTGTACTAGCAGTTATGGCACAACCATGGGGAAATGCTATTGGTCCTCTTGCCCTTGCAGCTAATAATGATTTGCTAAGAGCATCAAGGAAGAACTTCCCAAGATTTAATGGTGATGGTACCACCTCTGGGGAATAGCACTTAGGTGCTTTCCATAAGGTTTGTCGTGTAGTAAATCCTCAACATGAGATGTGGCTGTCAGAATGTTTGTAGATACACTGGTGGACAATGTTGCTTATTGGTTTCAAGACCTACCTGCAGGATGCATCACAAATTGGGACACCATGAAACAAAGGTTTGAAGAACATTACAAAAGTACAGAGGATGCACAAGTTTTGTTGTTGCAATTGGCACAGATAAAGCAAGAACCATCAATTTCCATGAGAGATTTTAATGCAAGATTCAATAAACTCATCAAAAGAATACCTGCTACGAGCGCACCTACAAATGATAATAAGAATACTTTGTACATTAGTTCTATGCCTCCTGATTTAGGATATCAAATTAGAAGAGCAAATTTAGCAAACTTACAAGCTGCCCAGACACTAGCTGTGGAAATGGAGGATGATATGATAGCTTCTAGTAAGTGGATGAGAGCATTCCAATCTGGAACCATGAGTAATACAATTAGTACTTGTTGTGAGGTTTTCACACCATCACCCCAAAAAGTTTTGGGGACCCCCTTTTTTCGGCAAGCCTTGGCAATTTTCGTAGATTTTTGGAATTTTTTCAGTTACCTTGGCAAGTTTTCAGAGTTGTTCAAAAGTTTTCGATTTGAAAATTTTACACCTTAGACACTTTCGGGCCAGGAGGGATGTATTTTTTTTAAAAAAAATTTCACTCGGTGTTAACTTGATTTTCCAAAAAATGTAATTCTATCCTTAGGCCAAACAAATTTTAAAAACAACACAGGATAAATTTGCAAATTTTTGGACTTAGACGGATTTTGGAAATTTGATATAATTGTAAAGACTTGAAAATTTTCAAAAAAAATAAATTTAGATTTAATTGTTTTGGAAAATCTTAATTTTTTTCGATGAAAAAGGAAATTTTTTGATAGAGAAATTGAAAATGGAAAATCGATTTTGAATGCCAAAGAAATAATTTATTTTGGTTAAAAATTAAAAAATTGAAAGTGGATTAAATTGCAAAATCTCATTAAATTGGTTGAAATATTGCTTAGGAGATTTTTAAATGTTGAAAGGAATTTGGTAAATTAAAATTGAAATTCGATTTTAGCTTGCTAAATTCGATTTTAATGATATTTTAATTACCAAAACGATGTTAAATGAAAATTTTGGCATCTCCTAAGCTTTCCTTGTTTTATTTTTGTAATTTATTATCATAACCGGCAATTAAATGGGTTAATTTCACTTTGAGCAAAGTAATTTTAGCATGGCATTTAAATTTGGGCCATTAATAAAGATGCTAATTTAATTTTGTTTTCCTCCAAGGCAAGTCGGCCACCTTGGAGGGAGATGGAAATTTTGGTATAAGAGAAGCTCCCCCCTCTCTCATCTCCTCATTCCATCTTCCTCCTCCTCATGTGTTGAGCGATTTTTCTCTAGAAGGGCAGCTTGCAGATTTAAGCAATTTTTTTTGGGCAGATTTTTCCTTGCTTGGTGGCATTTTTCTCCTTCCATCTTGGGCAAATTTCTCCCTTAGGCGATTTTTTGAGGTAGATCTGAATTTTTTCTTGCTTGGACGATTTTGTGAGGTCTGATTTTCTTTCCAAAGGCTGCGATTTCAATTTCCACATTTGGGCGACTTTGTTGGTGAGGAGGCCATGTGATCCAAGGGTTTGATTTTGGCAAATGTGGGCAATTTCAAGGAGGTCAAAATTCTGATTTTTCCTAGGGTATCATTATTTGCAAGGAGACTTGAAATTTTTGAAATCTGATCCGAATTTAAAGAGGGCCTAGTTATTGGTAAAGGCAGATTTAAGGTAAAACTCTATTCATTTTAGAGGTGAAGTTTGGGTTAAAGGCGGATTCTATTCCTTGTTCTTGCTTGGTTCGTTTCCCTTATATTCTTCTTGCGTTCATTATCCACCACTTCATCATTCCATTGACAGGTCGAAGTTTGGAGAGATAAGTGTAGATTTCATGATAGGACACTTGGCAAGGCAGCAATAAGCTAGACCACCCTAGGTTGAAGTTGGGAGGTATAAGTGTAGTCCATCCCAAGGTAACAAAGAGGTAAAAATAAGTGGTAGTCCCACCCCTAGGTTGAAGGTTGGAGATTGATAAATGTAGAGATAGGACTTTTGAGAGGCAGAAATAAGTGGTAGTCCCACCCCTAGGTTGAAAGTTGGAGATTGATAAGTGTAGAGATAGGACTTTGGCGAGGCAGAAATAAGTTAGATTTTATTGATAGAAAGAAGGTTGGAGATTGATAATGTAGTCCATATCATTTAGAACGAAGGGGCAAAAATAAGTGTTTAGGATGGTAGATGTTAGTGCAAGCAAAAATCCAAAGGGAACGAATACCAAAAAAGAGAAGGAAGACATGATGCCTAAGACCACCTTCTTCTTGAAAGTGAGGCGGATAAGTGATACCAATATCGGTACAATAAGCATGATACAATTAAAGGATAGATCGAAGGAAGGACAATCCCCCATTGCAAAGAAGATCTACAAAAGCAGAATTGTACACGATGCAGCTTTCCCTCTTACCTTGCCTTGTCCAGAATTGGTAATGGAGTGTGCATCTCGGTTTGATATTGTTACCAAGTCCATCATTTTTGATGAAGGGAAGAGAGTATTGGCCAACATTGGCGGACAAGTCATCGAAGAAGCATTTAATATACCCTAGTATAAAAGCATGATAGTGGTAATGATGGATCAGGCGGCTAAGTTATTTTAGGATAATCAGGAGGCTTACTCCATTCATCTAAAGCGGAATTGGTTACATGAAGGCAAGAAGGGAGTTATCAAGTCATCAAAGCTCACCAAGTCGGATTTCAAATCAGAGTATGGCGATCTCATTGCGCTTCTCAGTCGGATCATGGGCTTAGCTCAAGGTATGCAATTCGAAAACCGGATGTACTTTTTTATTGATGAAATTGAAAATGGAAAGAGAAGGTTTGATTGGGCTAGGATTACAAGCGAAAATTTAGAATTGCAACTTAGGACCATGCAAAATCAAAAGCAATTTTATATGGGGTCCTATCTTTTCTATCTGATTGCGAGACTATATGAAAATCCTGGACTTAAGGCCTTAGGAGTAATTGGCAATGGGTCGAGGCAATGTTTGGTGCACCACAGCTTCATTTGCACAACACCAAGGATTATAAAATGTTTTATGACGCCTTTTCCATGAAGACAGTAAGGATATTACAAGGGACACCTGCTAAGAGATTCTCCTCAGAAGCGGAAGCAAAAGTTAAGAAGTATGGGAGTTGGTTCATTCAATTTTCGCAATTCACATACATTAGAGTAGTAGGAAGTATAGTTTGTCCCAAGAGACTTCCAAGGTACCCACCTGACAAGGTAGTTTTGATGGAGTTGGCTAGGCAACTTGAGCATTATGACAAAATGATGAAACTTAAAGGTGAGACAGGGATTACCTTCTCATTTGGAATTGACAATGATAGTTGCCCCAATCCTGTCGCTTTTGCAGTTACGGAGAAAGAATTAGAATGGTATCATCTAGGATGGTATAGAGCAAGGCAAGGATTCAATCCTAATGGTCTTATCAAGGCATCTCACGGAAATACATTTAGACATGTTCCTACTATAGAAGATTTTTGGGCCAATGCCCAGGACAACTTTCATGTGAGAAAGCTAGCTTTCTCAAGATTGTTAGTGAGCCTGATGAGGGCAATTAGATGGAGAAGCCTTGATATTCCCGATCAACTAGAAGATGATGAAAATGTGCTGAGAAAAGATTATGATACAGTGGATGGAACGGAGTTGAATCCAGTGGATTGGGATGATCATCAAGATCCTTCCTTGGAGGCAGTTATAAAGGCAGTGGATCTACACCGAGTCATGGTATAATTAGAAGTTAAGGAAATTACAAAGTCAAAGGGTACACCTTACTTATGAGAAGATGAAACCAAAGGAAGGTCTAGCAGAATCAGTCGGACCGAAAGGC
The DNA here is from genome assembly GCA_028749045.1 of Cupressus sempervirens. Classification (NCBI taxonomy): domain Eukaryota; kingdom Viridiplantae; phylum Streptophyta; class Pinopsida; order Cupressales; family Cupressaceae; genus Cupressus; species Cupressus sempervirens. Next base: position 637,024,271 of record CM053791.1, read on the forward strand.
GAGGTCAATAGCTAGCAGCAAAGAACAGTTAAGGGCAAGAAGAGGTGTTTGGAGGTTGAGAAAAGTAAAGAACATCAAGAACCTCCAGCAAAGAAACAAAATGCAACACCGTCAAGGGAGAGCATAATTGAGGTAAGAAGCCAAGAAGATAATACAAGTGGACAAGGGGCCGCAGTAGAGGTGAGCTCTGATTCAGAATCAAGTGGTTACAGCGACAGCACCGAGTACTCTCCTCTCTCGAAGAAACATGGAGAGGATGTAACAGTCACTAGTGAAGAAGAGGATCAGCCAATTGATATTGAGGAAATGAGCCAGGCACCCAAGGCCGTTGGCGATGCTTTGCTAGTCGAACCGAATCCAGATTTGGGAAGATGCACTGCACCACTATGGTTGAGGCAAATGCTTATGCCAATAGGCGAGGTTGTGACTGTCTGAAGAGTTGAAGACATCCAAGGATTAGTAGAAAACGGTGATAGTGAGAACTAGAAACAAATTGCAAAAACGGTGGCAAAGGTATTCAGGAGCGACAATGATGGTCACCAAAAAGTTTAGATTGCTATACCAAAGGTTAACAAGGCATTGGATGAGATTGTAGCTCAAGAATATGAGATAGTTGAACATAACTTGGGAAGAATCACAGATGACATGGAATGTAAGGAGATCCAAGAAGGTATGGTTTCAATCAAAGAAAGGTTGAGGAAGGCAAACGAAAGGATTGTAAAGTTGGAGGCCGAGAACAAGTATTGGAGAGATTGTCAGCCTATCCAACAGTTGCACCAGGCAGCCCTTCCTCAAGACAGCAGGAACAACATAGAAGAGATATCGGCCCAATTACATGAAGTCAAGGATTGGATCCATGATACAATCCAAGATGGGCGAAATTTCTTGCCTTCCTTTATCTCAATGTTTAGGTCATTGGTGGCTATCAGAGACAAATTCAGAACATTTGAAGGAGAGTGGATGGATTTCCTTCCAATCAAGGACTTAGCCATTCCCAGGTAACAGGCATTCATTGAGCTACTGGAGAAATATTTGGAAAGAGTCAAGTTGATGATGAAGGAGGATTGAGTACGGTGGAGTCTTGGTTTGTTGTCTTGACTATCAGATTGAGAATACTTGAAGAGATACAGAACGAGATTGCACAACACAGTCCAGGCATTGACACTTCCATCTCAACCATGATGAGTGATGTTGGGGCTACGCTTGATTTTGAAGATTTCAAAGAAGAGAACGTCAATGAGATAGAGTTTGGATCAAGATTGGATGAGTTGGGGAAGGTTGCCATCAAGAAGAATCATTTGGGCATCCTTGCCTCCCTCAATATCTTTATTAGATAGGTGAAAGAATATGAGAAGGATCATGAGAAAAAATTGCAACCAGCGAGCAATATGATGAATTCAGTTGAACTCAAGATGAAACATACACTTTGCCCTCCCAAGAAGGAAGTCAACGACAAGCTAGCCAAGTTCATTACTTTGGCTAAAAAGATGAAAGAAAGGGGTAGAACTATATTAGAAAATCATTTGATGTAAGCCCAAGTGGCAAATTCTCCTTCTTCTTGGGTAGGATAGGTGTCTGATTTTGATTGGCTACCATTTTGGTGACTTCTCATTGGTTGTCACTTTCCCTTTTTTTCATTGGTCCATTGATGAGGTGGTGTCTTCTCATTGGCCGATGGGGTGGCAACCCTAATTAGGGTTTCTAGGATCCAATCTGGATCGTTGGTTTTGCCTCTTAATCTCTACCTTTGGTTGTAATTTTGGCCTCTATATAAGGCCATTTGCTCTCATTTGTAAAGTGCCAGAGAAAATTGTTGCTAAGATAATACCAAAATTGCCCCTCTTTATCATTGTTGTGACTTTCATGGTGATTAAGAACATTTGGTGTTATTGCATGGTTTCTACTTCCAATAGTTAGAATTAGATTTCCTTTGAAGTTGTTAAAGTAGATTTCATTTCAAGAAAGTTAGTAAGAGTAAGAGTAGATGGATAATTGCATGGTGATATTAGTGGATGTTTGATAGGGATCTATAAACTACGCCACTAGCATCCTAGCAGCTGGTTAGGAAGCCTTGCATGGTAATCTAGTCATTTTCCCTTGAATCATTGCATCTATGGAAGTACAGTCGTTGGTTAGCTTTCATTAGATTCGATCCCTGTCCATTTGCTAATCTTTCCATTCACAAGAGTAGGAGTAGAGTAGTGAGTAGTTTTGTATTTGGAGCTTTGAGGAAGGAGGTAAGGAGAAGCATCATTGGTAAACACACCCCCACCATCAACAGTACTTCAACCAATACGAAAGTCATGCTTCAAAAATTGTCTAATGAGCTCATTTCTTTGAAGAAACAAATTAATAGGCTTGCTAATTCTTTTCATCAACCTCATCAAGAAGGTTATAGAAACCCAAATGGAGGTAAAGCAATACAAATAACTCCTATTCAATAGAGATTAGCAATTAAAGGTGCCCCCAAAAGACAAAATGTGTGCTTTTCACTTAAGGGCAGACCATGATGGAGATACATGTGCTGATATGATCAAATATAGGCAGATGGTGGACAACAAAGAACAAACAATTGAATATCCTAAAAGTGAGGATGATCATGCTCCTTGTGGCGACTCTAGAAAACTTTTTCTTGGAGTATGAATCAGATTAAAAAACAGGAGGTGACTACTTTTCAACTCTAGAAGGACCTCAGTTGACAGTAATGACCAGAGGTTAGAAAAATAGAAATCAGATCAACAATGCAGTCCTTGTCAAAAATAATGCACCATCAGAGAAAACTGATAAAGATAAAGGCATGATAACTTCAACTTCATAGAAGGAACACAAAGGTAAGATAATAATATTAATGTCCAACAAAAAAACTACGAAGGTTTATGGGATTGAGCATATTAACAGAAGAGTTGACAATAGCAGGATCACCAAAAGGTGACAAAAAAGAAACATAACAAGAAACAAGACCAAGAAACACAAGGTAAGGACTAAGAATCCTTCCATGGTACAAAGTAGTCAGTCACAGAAGGATATAACCATGGACGATACAAAGTGATAGATCACCGCCGAGACCCATTGGAGGAGTGTCGCTACCTAGAAGACTGGTACAATGTCTAACCAATTTGGAAGGAGTGATGCTGGAAGGCATTTTCACGCCCATACTAAGACAAAGGGGAGAAAAAGGCGGTGATGAGCTGGTCTGAGGTGTGGTCCTGAGATGTGGTTGACTGAAGGGTATGCTCACGAAGCTGGGTAGCCTCCTGAAGATAAAGTGCAAGACACTACTGATCAACATAGCTGAAGAACTCAGAAAGAGAGAAACAATCTCTGAAAAGACAATAAAATCTCCCTCTGATCTCCTAGTAGATAGGGCATCGAAATAAGAAATGGGTGCCAGTCTTGACCTTCGCCAAAGTACACAATCTACAAACTCTATCCTCTCTATCCAAATGGTGATCAATCCGGACCCGAAGACGATGAGAACCAACTCTGAAGGAGCCCAAAGAGAATCAAAGGGCGTGACACCAACACCGATAGAGATAAGCAAGAGGCACAATAATAGCATTCTAAATCTCAAGAAAATGCTCTGCATAAAATCTCATCTTAGAGCGTAATCCACCGGGAGGATTACACCAAGTAGTGATAATGTACTACCTGTAGATATCTTGTCTAACATGCTTATTCAACTCCTTACGAGAGGGAAGGAGATGAGCAAAAGCATCTAGTAAGAACTGGTATGGAGGGAGATGATCAATGTCAATCCCGATCAAACCCAACAGAGAGGTGGCCAGGGCGTACCAACAGCAAGATCTAGTGCTAGGGTTGGATCTCATAATCTAAACAGAAGAATAGTATGCTAGATGAGAGTATCTCTGGCAGTCAACATCAGAATCCATGAAACCACAAAGCCAATGGAGAAACCAAATCAAGTCAAAACTGGTCACAAGCCTAAAAGGATGAGCTCCAAACTCAGTTAGGACAATGTTGTGGGGGGTGAGTCTATGACACCTAATGATGTGCTGTAAAAACAAGATATGAACACGCTCAATAGAGGCCCAATCAAAAGAAAGAAGAGAAGGCCCCCAAACCACCGAGCCATAAAGAACAGTCGGTCTAACCAAGGAGTTCAAGAGGGATAGCTTGGACGAAATGTCCTAAAAATGATGTCTAAAACACTATCTCTCAATCATGGTCAGAGATCCCATGCCCTTGCTAATTCTAGATTGAATAGCAGGTCTCAAACTAAAGCGGGGTCTCGAAAACTTGACTCTAAGGTAAATCATCTGATTCTTTTGACATAATTCAATACTGTGAAGAGACAAGAATTCAAATATCTCCACTAGCTTACTTGAAAGATAATCCTGATCAGTTGAAAAGGTTAGTTGAGCATTGCAATAAAGATAAAGAACAGGTTGGTATTAATGCTAATATTGGTTATCTCAGTAAAGCTAGTACTACTAGATTTTCTTTAACTAGTGAAGATATTGCACTCCCTAAGTTGTTTCAAGAAGAGGAATCCATTGTCTTAGCCACATGCCCAAATCAAAAACCAGATCCTTTCTACATTTCCTTGTTCATCAATGGGAATAGGTTGAGGAATTGCATTATAGATTCAGGAGCTTTTGATAATGTAATGCCTAAATCTGTAACAAAAGCTTTAGGGCTTCCACTAACTAAAACCTTTGGTAGATGCTATTCAATGGATGCAAAAAAAGTGTCTTTGCTTGGACAAATAAAAGATGCTCAAGTTGCCCTAGCTACCTATCCTTTAAAAAGACTTAAACTTACCATCCTAGTAGCAGACATCCCTACAAGCTATGGAATGCTCCTCATTAGAAGTTTTTGCAAAGACATGGGGTGAGAGATAAAACTAGACTGGTCTTGTGCTACCATCCAAGTTAGAGATAAGAAGGTGAAGTTAGAACCAGACGAAAAGGCAAAGTTTATTGTCTTGAAATCAGATGACCCCAGATCTTAGATCTTGTATCATGAAATGCAGTTTGGTAATTACATGCTTTTCTCTGACACCCCTGATATTTTAGAAGAACCAAAACAAAATAAAAGTGATCAATTGTGGGCTCTAGAATTTGATGGCAGATGTCCTAATGCTGGTCCACGTGCAGGGGTAGTGTTGACATCACCTAGTGGGGAAATGACTTGCTTGGCCTATAAGTTAGATTTCAAAAATGCTAACAATTCTACAGAATATGAAGCTCTTCTCCTTGGAATAATGGCAGCAAAACAAAAAGGAGTCAAGATACTTAAAGCTCAAGCAGATGCAGAGTTGGTGGTAAAACAAGTCAAAAATCAATATGCAGTAAAGAACTCAAGATTGAGAGGCTACCATAATAAGGTGTGGGATGAAATTGAGGATTTAGATGCATTCTCAATTACATCAGTACTTAGAGAATTCAATTCAAGAGTTGATTCTTTGGCAGTTTCTGCATCATTGCTCTTACCACATCCTGATTTTAAAGATTAGACCTATAAAGTAGAAGTTCTATTCAGGCCTAATTTCCCTGATAATGAAGATTCATGGCAGGTGTTTGAAGATGATAAACACATACTAAAATTCATTGAAGGGGAAGATCCTTTTGAATGCTTGTATTTTGAAGGAAGTACTAATGCAAGGGATGATGATTCGATATGATTCAATTGAAAGGTAATAAGATTCCACCTCATCTAATCTCTTCAAAAAAACTTTTTGATCGACATGATGCATACATAAAGAGGGAAAGAGATAAGAAAGGAAAAACTTGTGGTGAATATGATGGAATCAATATAGGGACAGACATTAGCCCAAAGATGATAAACATAGGAAAGTGTTGCACACCAGAGGAGAGGATGGAGATCAGGAAATTACTTATTGAATTTCAAGATGTATTTGCCTGGAGTTATGAAGACCCAAAGAATTTCATGGGTGGAAAGTTCAACCATGAAATCCCTCTTAAACCAAAAGCAACACCATTAAGGCAAAAACAAAAAAACTATAACCCTATAGTTGAACGAGCAATCTTCAAGGAGATTGACAAGATGCTGCAGGCTAGGATTATATATCCTATTCATCATTTCACTTGGGTTGCTAATATTGTGCCAATGAGGAAGAAGAATGGAGAGATATGGATTTGTGTAGATTTCAGAAATCTAAATCAAGCCTCACTCAAAGATAATTTTGCTCTCCCTAATATGGATCATCTTTTACAAACTGTTGCAGGATCAAAAATGATACCCATGTTAGATGGATTTTCAGGATATAATCAGATTCAAGTAGACGAAGCAGATCAGTTCAAAACTACATTTACTATACCATGGGGTATTTTTGCCTAAAATAGAATGCCCTGTGGTCTAATTAATGCAAGTGCAACTTTTCAGCGTGGCATGAAGTCTTTGAAGATTTGAAAGATAGAATTATTGTCATATTCCTTGATTATTTGATAGTCTTTTTGAAGAAGAGAAAAGTGTTGACATTACAGTCAAGTTTGTTTATTAGTGACACACACTTATTCAAACAACTAATATCTACCGAGCTTATTGTACAGTTAATAGTATTAACCAAGTAATTCAGGCTCTACCGAGTTCTACAGTTGCTACCGAGTACCAGGAACAATATTCAGTTTGCATTGAGTAGCATCTACCAAATTGATGATTGTCAGTGTAAACCAAGCTTCTGTTGGTGTAAATAAGTATTTACTATTTACACTTAAGTTAACTTAGGTTAATGCATTATTTTATTATTTATTTAGGTGAGACACTTAGGAGTTTGTGTACTCTCATAAGTTGTCATATTAACAACACATAAGTACGCAACTCTAATTCAACACATGGTGTCTACAACACTGGAGTTTGCATCATTCACTGTGTTGTCATGTAGACAACATAGTTATTCGCACTCCCATTTTAGCACATATTGTCTACCACATTATTTTGCGTGCTACACTATTGTAGGCTTATCCTCTCATCATTGCACTTACTTCTGTGCTCAATGGAGGATAACCCATATCTGGTGGACATGTGCTTGGTTGTATGACTTATCATATTGTTGACTTCTATGCATTCTAGATGCTCTCCAGAAGCCTTTATATACAGGCACTCCCAGTGTACTTTATATGGCATATTGAATGAATATATCATCATTCTGATCATACTCTCTTTGGTCTATTGTTGTGCTTGTGTTTGAGTTCCTTGGTCTTAGGTGAATTCTGCCCTAAGGCAAATTCTTACATGGCATCAGAGCTCGGGGAGATTCTCTACACATAGCCGTTCGAGACCGTTCATGCTTCAGCACCTCGACCCGAATCCGGAGAATCTACAGAAATTGAAAGCATCTAGAGCCAGATCTGACCTCGCCATTGTGTCTGAAACATTGTTTCGGTGAAGATTGACTATAAATTTGCCTATGCTGGGCTAAAGTTGATCATAAGGCAAAAAAAAATTGTAGACCAACACCCGAAGGCACCGATTTGCAAACCGAGTTTGGTCATTTAATCGATCTGATTATTTATTTTTGGATCTGAATTATTTAGTCTCTACAATTTTATTTTTCGAATTTTATTTTTGGAGAATTGTTCTACCCAATCAAGCTGTCAGAGAAAAAAAAAATTGCAAAACCGGGCAGTCGCACCCTGACCCTGCAAATTTTGGTCAATATTCGTACGGAATTTTGCAAAGAATTTATTAATCGGCAAGCTTGGCTTCTCTGTTTATTCCGGCATTCATTTTGGGCTTCATTATAATCCGGCTTACAATAAGCCACTGCCAAGCACTTAACCCCCAACGGTCAATCTTCCACACACCGACAGCTTTGTATTAGTGTTTGTTGCATTTCATTTTTATAAAGCATAGCAAGCGCTTTCCCACTCAATGTGGGATAAATAAACAAAAATCTTGCTACCGTGTTTTGAAGACCTGGTTCCCGCCAAATAAGATTCCAAATACGACATGGATTTTGAGGCGCGCTATGACTTTCCGATGCCCGAAAACAAAGACTCAGCATCGGATTTTCACGACACCCATCGCATTTGTGAATTTCGGCTCGGTTTATATTACCAGCCCGTGAACGAAACCCGGCACCAGTTTTTTCAAACACTCCCACCCACTGTTTTCATCTCCAACCACATGGACACTATACTTGGTTGCCACCTTCGCAACCATACATGCCCAGCAAGGTACAATCAGTTGCCAACATTGCACACGTGACCCTATCAAACTGTGACATGCGTCGCCAGCGGTCTAAGCCACGCAAGCTGCACAGAGCCCACGTTAGCAGTACAGCGAGGTGCCATGTCACCCGCTACATAGACTGTCGAATAGTGACACGTGGAATACTTGCCCAGTCAGCTTCTGTGACACATCACCCAACACGTGGCGCCTACATCAGCAATCCAGTTAGCAGTTGTACCCTACCACAACACCATTTTTCGTACACTCTGTACATTGACGTCATCATCTGTACGATGTTGACGTCATGCTAACGTCATCATAGGGCCCGAGTACGCTAATGTCATCAAATTCACGTGCCTAAATTTGACGATCATCTGACCGTCATTCCAAGGCAATTTTGAATTGTTGCGACGATCGTATGACCGTCAAATTTAACCCCATCTTTTGCTGATGCAACCCCTCTCCAGATTGATTTTTGATTTTGCAGTCCTACTTTAGGAGGCCATATCTCAGTCATCCGGACTCCAAGTCAAGGGCAATTTTTTTTGAAATTGGGTAGAATTCCTAAACTTTTCAATGGTGCAGCTTTTTCTAGTTTTGGTGCACGGATTTGTCAGAAATTGCGTCTTTTGGCAACTGCACCTGTCCAATCCTGCATTTTGCAACTTCAAATGCTCCGTACGAGCACATCTAGACTCGAAAATAGGTTCCTTTTTTTTTTAAAGTGCATTATTTTTCGTTTACTTTCCGGATCTGCAATCCGATTGTAGGGTTGTGTGGACAAAAGTGTCGCTTTCAGAAATAGGGTCCTTTGGTTTGTCTTGCTTCAGAATTGTTGTACATTGTAAAGTTCCAGATTTCTAATCTTTCAAGAGGTTGTAACAAGCAAAATTAGAAGTCCACGAAGGCCAAAATTGGCAAGTGGCCATTGTAATCGCACTACTTATAAAGTGCCAAAAGCATCTATTTTGGGGGGTTTCTTGATTTAGTGAAAAAGGGAGGGTGTTCTTGGTGTTGTGTTCCTTCTTTTTTGCAATTTTCTTTCATTTTCTGCATTATGGGAAATTTTAAGTTTCCAAAATTAACTCCACATAACTATGCTACATGGTCCATCAAAATGTGGTATCACTTAATGCATAATGGAGTTTCTCAATATGTAGATGGTACTCTTCCTAAAACAGCAGGTGATAAGGTATCAACAAGTGATATTTCAGCTTGGGGGGCAATGGATAGAAAGCCCTAGGTGATATATGTTTGGGGGTTGATGACAAGATCATGTATCAAATTAAGAAGTCTTCTACATCCAAGGAAGCTTGGGATACCCTCGAAAACCTATATGGTAAAGTGTCTGAAGAGGATGTTTTCAAAATTGAAGATGAGCTTGCCTCCTTAGATCCTAAGTCATTTGATTCTATACAGGATTTCATCATTAAGGTGAATGAACTAAGGACAAAGCTTGCCGATTGTGGGAGTTCTATCAAAGATGACAGATTGATCTATCTCATACATAACAAACAGCCATCGGAGTATTCCACATTTGTTTCTTCTTTTAACACCTCAAAGACTACATTAAGGTCTACCTATAAGAAAGTCTCCTTTGATGAATATGCTGATCTATTGGATACAGAATAAAAGAAGTTGAAATCAATGGGGATTCTCAATTCACCTAAGTCTAAAGCATTGGTGGCCAATAATGAGGGTTCTCAAAATTCAGCTGGACAGTCTTCAAATAAAAGAAAGGGTGAGAATAAGAAGTGGAAGAAGACCAAATCAGAGGATGTAGAAAAGACAACACCACAATCCAATCAACAAGTCAAGTCTTCCTCAAATTCCGACAATAAGGGGGACAACAATAAGGAGAAGAAAAAGTGTGCTTATTGCAAGAAAATGGGTCATGAAGAACATGAGTGTTATCATAAGAAGATTGATGAGTTGACCAACATCATGAAGAAACATAATGTTCCATTGCCTAATGCTTATAAGGATAAAGGGTCTTCTTTAGATTCAAAGAGCAAAGGGCAAGCACTCATGGCAAATACAAACTCTTCAAAGGAATGGATCCTTGACTCAGGTGCCTCATATCATATGGGTTCTTTAAAGGAGGATTTTTCTTCAATGAAGCAGTCAAATGTACCGCACATCTTCATGGGAGATGATACCAAAATGGAAGTTGAAGGAAAAGGAAACGTGGAAATGGAAAATGGAGAGTTTCAAGATGTTATCTATGTTCCAAACCTAAGTTCTAATCTCCTATCAATCTACCAAATCACTCACCTCGAAGATGGACATAGAGTTGAGTTCCTTCCAGACTCAGTTTAGGTGCACAATCTAAAAGATGACTCATTGGTTGTAGTGGGAAAAGTGAATCATGACAAAAGGTTGTACTCTTTTTCCCATTTTGTGCCCAAGTCTCCTTCAAAGGCCTTGTTATCTCAATCAAATTCTCAAATGCAATTATGGCATGAGCAGTCTGGTCATCTTGCCTTCCGCTATCTTCAGCAACTTTGCACAAATAGAATGGTCAAAGGTCTACCTCAAATCAACTTTTCCCACGGTAAATGTTCAACAGATTCAGTGGATATACATCCAGAGGGGAAGTTACAGAGAGGAAGTCTTCAAAAGCAACAAGTGTTCTACAGATGGTTCACATGGTATTAGCAGGACCTTTTGCAGTCAGCCATATTTTCTTCGTAATAAGAATGAAGTGTTGGACAAGTTTCTAGCCTTCAAGTCTCATGTAGAACAAAAATCTAGGAAAGCCATCAAAGTTCTTAGAATGGACAGTGGAAGCGTGTATGTGAACAGAAGACTTAAAGACTTTTGCAAACTTGAGGGAATTGATCTTCAGAATCCACCAGCATTCAGTCCGCATAAGACAAATGTAGCAGGATTGAAGATCCGCATTCTTGAGTCTATGGCAAGTTGCATGATACAAACCAAGTCTCTAGATCCATCACTTGAAGTCGAAGCAATTAGTAGTGTCACTCACATTCTTAACAGGTCTCCTCATCCAACCTTAGATGGCAAGACTCCTTCTGAGGCATGGTGCGGCAGAAAACCTATTGTGACACACTTCAGAGTCTTCAATTGTCCTACATGGGCAAAGATATCTTTTAGGGGATGCAAGGCACAATCACCTTGGCCTTGTACTTTCATTGGTTATAAAGATGGCGTGAAGGCATACAAACTATTGGATCCCAAGACACATCAGATCTTTGTGGAGAAGGATGTACACTTTTGAGGAAAGTTCACCAAGCTTGTCCTCTAATCCTCTCCACACATCATATCATGTGAAAATTGATAATGACAGTAACGATTGTGCTCTAACAAATTTAGAGACGTGGGGTTCTATCGACAATTGCAGTGAGAGGCCACTACATCAATCCAGTCCACATGCATATATCACCACAATGATAGGTCCAACACAACAGGGTACATCCAATCTTTCAGGTCCAGCATCAGTGACACATTTGGGGGATAGTATTGATGATCTACCTCTTCTTTTTGATGAAGCAGCTTCTTCTTCAGTTGTTACAAGGGCTCCATCCGACCCTCTTGTTCATTCTCTACATGATCGATCGTTACAGGTTGAAGTGATTGTAGATACTTATGACCAATAGTTGTAGAAGGGTTCTTCATCAGTTGAGCAGATAGATAGTTCTTTGAGACAGGTTCTTCAGCTAGTTGAGCAGGTTTCAGAGACATCACTTATTTATGGGATTCTTTCCATGCACAGCGGAAGCGTCTCATTTGTACCTTTGGCATTGTTTCTTCCTAAGGGGAGGAACACCATTCTACAGTCTTGGATCAGCTTCTTCATCAGAGCAATCACTGACAAGCATTCTTCTTTGGGGGGGGAAACCTATCCTGTCTCTCTTCCTCTCCTCATTTTTCTCTTATGTATATACTAGATGTATGTCGTAATAGGGGGGTCCTGATTACTCCATCCATCCATACATCATATGTGTTTTTCATCTCTCTTTTTGGGGGAGGGTTTTTCCCAGGAGGTTTTCCCTCTTTCTCCGCTTTATGAGAGATTGCATTTCATTATGTATATGGCTACCTAACATGGCCTAGTAGCTGGGACCCATCATGCATTTCATGCTAGTTTTCGTAAGCTTAAGGGCATTCTCCTAAGGTGCACTTAAGGGGGGGTGTTAGTGTAAATAAGTATTTACTATTTACACTTACTTTACTTTGGTTAATGCATTATTTATTATTTATTTAGGTGAGACACTTAGGAGTTTGTGTACTCTCATGAGTTGTCATGTTGACAACACAGAAGTACACAACTCTAATTCAGTACATGGTGTCTAGAACACTGGAGTTTGCATCATTCACTAAGTTGTCATGTAAACAACACAGTTATTCGCACTCTCATTTTAGCACATGTTGTCTACCACACTATTTTGCGTGCTACACCATTGTAGGCTTATCCTCTCATCATTACACTTACTTCGGTGTTTAATGGAGAATAACTCATATCTGGTGGACATGTGCCTGGTTGTATGACTTATCATGTTGCTGACTTCTATGCATTCTAGAAGCTCTCCAGAGGCCTTTATATACAAGCACTCCTAGTGTACTTTATATGGCATATTGAATGAATATATCATCATTCTGATCATACTCTCTCTTTGATCTACTGTTGTGCTTGTGTTTGAGTTCCTTGGTCTTGGGTGAATTCTACCCTAAGGAAAATTGTTACAGCTTCATAGTGTTTACTAAATCTCTCAGTGCAAACTGAGTTCTACAGTGGTTACTGAGTTTGCACTTTCAGTGATGTGAATTCAGTGTTGACCGAGCCATTCATTGTCAACCAAGTGATTCAGTTTATACCGAGCTCGCAATAATAGCATTGACCGAGCTATGTAGTGTGAATCAAGTGATTCAGTTTATATGCCAAGTTTTGCAATGTTCACCGAGTCACCAATGCAGACCGAGTTTAGACTACTACGAAGTGATTAGTATGAACCGAGCTTCTAAGTCTATCGAGTGCATGACGATGCCGAGCATTGGCAATGGATGCAAAGTATCAAAACATCACTGAGTTTGTCTTCAGAACCCAAGTTCTTGCACCTGGGCCGACTTTTTGAAACTTGTATTGTAGCCGACTTGGATGAATTGTAATTGGTATATATGTAATGTATTGTGTCACATCCAAAAAGGTGAAGTATTGTAAGCAGATTAAAATCATAGAAGTGCAAAGTTCAAGACTACAACAATATAAGGAGCAGCAAAGATTTATCTATCATAGAAAGGTGATCATTACACTCAAAGGAATCTCATTCAGCAAATCAAGTTGCAAATTAGAGATCAGCCACTGGTTCATCCTAACAGGTGGAATAGTTAAATCCTTTCACAAGGTAGACTTAACAGTCTTTTATAAATCTCTTTACCGAATGCATACTTCATTGTATGTTTGTAAATCCTTTTGCAAGGTGGACCTAGCAATCCTTATTATTCCTAACAGGGCAGATCATCAGAAGTGATCATTGTAAGCCTTAATGGGCCAACTTTATACTGTAGTACTAAAGCTAGTGGGTATCATCCCTACCCCAGTTTTACTTTCTATTTGGAAGGTTTCTGGGTCACCATATTGTGTGTCAAATGCTATGAATGTTTTAATGCTTTTAGTTTTTCATTTATGCAATTAGATCAGATTACTCATGAAGGATTAATTGAAAAATAAAGTTTTATTAGTTACTGATTCACCCCTCCCCTCTCAGTAACTTACCCTATCATATATTTCCAACAATTGGTATCAGAGCTTTGTGGTTCTCAGAGAAAAAATTTAACAGCTTGAGTAAAGATTAGAGGCAATGGAGGTATTTAGACTTAATAAGACTTGACAATGAAAAGCTAGATTTGGAATTGGCTATTGGGCAACTTAAGAAAGCAAAGGAGCAACTCTCTCAATCTCTGAAAAAGAGAAAAGATCTTGCAGTACAGATGAACGACAAACTCTATATTGAAGAAAGAAACTAAGGACATCCATTCAGAAAGTCATTCAGATGAAGCTAATAAAGAAATCAAAGAACTATTAGAAAAGAATGGTAACCTTCAAGAAGAAGTCAGAAAGTTGAAAAGAGAACAAGAAATTTAGTCAATAAGATTGTGTGAAGTCATGGAAGAGAAAAACAAAATAAAAGAAGAGTTAGAAGGAAAGAATAATGAAATTTAGAATCTATCCCTTTAACAGACAGACTTCATTGATCAGCTTACTAATGCAAATGAACAGATCATGAATCTAAGAACAGAGAATGAAAGATTGCAAAATGATCTAAACACTAAAAAGCAAACCAATGAGAGGATGATGAAATCTTAAGCAAACATGGGTCAACTAAATGAGCAAATCCAATACAAACAAAAGGGCAAAGCAAGAATTGGATATACAAAAGAAGGTGAATCATCCAAGCAAGGAACTTAAAAGAATCAAAGACCTGCTTGCAGTCATTGTGGTAAGTTAGGTCATACATCAAACAAATGCTGGAGCAATGGCAAAGCAAAATTCAAAGAAAATGCTACAATTGTAATCAGCATGGTCATTGAGCTAATGAATGCAAAGAGAAACCTAAATTTAAAGGCAAATGTTGCAAATGCAAGAAGCATGGGCACAAATCTTCTGAATACAAAACTAAGATATTGAATCCAGCAAAACAGATTGTAAAAGTTATATTTGGTTGGGACTACAACACTTGGTGCAGATGTCACTACTGTGGAGAATTTGGACACATTGGAATAAACTGTGTAAAACATCACATAAGGATAAGAGAATAAGAGACACCACTAGAAGATGTTTTATTTGTACAGAACTTGGTCATCTTGCCAAGAACTGTATGAATACTGGAAGAATTGAAGAAGAAAAGAAAGCCAAGGCTGACAACATCAAAAAGCAGATGAGACAGTAATGGATTCCGAAATCTTCTGAGAATGCAAGTCCAAGCAATGAAGTACATGTCACTCAAGAATTGGGTGACTCAAGCATTTCTACTTGATCTCTCACAAGATGTACTAGAACTAAGATTTTGAAGCAGACATCCTACATCAGTTCCAGTCGGCAAAAAGAAAAGATCCATACTAGCATTCATGATGCAAAGGGATCACCGAGCATCTAAAGAAATTCTGGACACTACCGAATGAGGTAGGGTTGCAAGACCTTGCCGAGCAAGGTCAGGAGTAACTAAGTTTTGTATGGACACCGAGTCATGAATGTTCCTACCCAGCATTTAATTCAAGCCGAGTGGAAGACAGTCTATCATCAACAAAACAAACGTACCAAGCATCTATGGCAATTGAAAGATGAAATCTGAAAAAAAGGGCGTAATCGAATTCATTTGTCACCGTGAATTTTCAAGAGCTATCTATGAAGAGCGATTTCTGTGCATCCGAATGATCTGTATGAATTATTGTTGAAGTTTTTCGTATTTTCTGAAACCCTACCGAGCGATGACATCCTCCAGTAGTAAGACAAAGAAAGGGTCTGAGATGCTAGTTCGAGGTGTTGAATAGAAAGTACCTAATTTCAAGCTTAGTCTAGCTATTGCAGAAAGCCTAGATCCAACCGGAGCTCAATCTCAAATCCCAGCTAAGGTACTTCTAATAAATGATATTCACTCGCATTTTTTATGTTCTATTCAAGACATAGGAACCCTAGAGATGGAAGAAACCTTGAAGAAGTTGCGTGAATGGTGCGTTAAAACCGGAGCATCAACAGCTAGAAGCGAAGGGTTGGACTCACATCCCACACATGCTCCGAGATTTTCAGATAAAGTGGATAAGATTTATCCTCAATCGTGTGCATAATAGGTAGTTATGGTTGGAGCAACCTATTTTGATAACAAAGAAAATGATCCATCAGATCATAGGACTTCCAATGTTGGCTAAGGCAAAAACCACCAAAATCCTAAGTCGGGTAGAACTGGAGAAGCAAACCCTTGCCGAATGGGATGGAAGGGGTATAAAGATCAGTTGTGGTACTGATATGGAGCTAAAATTTGGTATTCATATAATTGCACATAAGATATACAATTCTAGCCGTCTCAATAGTGTATCATGTGAAAATGTAGATCTCGCTTTCAAAGTGGTCAAGAACAATGTCCTTTGACCTTGCCGAGTTGTTGTTGAACCAATTCAACAAAAATATGGAAAGCATCAAAACTTCAAAGAATAACCCTTGTAAGTTCGGTTCACTCTTAACCTGTTTATTTTTCTTTGTGCAAAAGTTCTTCCCCATCAAAAGGTACAGTTGTATAGAGAAAAGATGTGCCTGTTCTTTATCAAATCAATGACTATATAGCAGAAATTGGAGAAAATTATGTCAGTATCATGGACAACTATTTTGATGCATTTAAGGACAAGATGAATAACAAATTCAGGATACCTAAGAAACTTGTAAAAGACTACAAAGATGATATTTTTTTTATGGACGATTGTGATAAAGTGTATATACAATCAGTAAGACCAAGAATTGTATGGGTCAAGCCTCTAGGTTATGAGGTTAATATAGATGAAACCAAGGACATCATTAAAGCATAAATAAATGAACCTGTTGATTCAAAAGCCACATACTTTGGAACATATGAGGAAGCCAAAGCAAGAACTGAATTAGAGATAAAACTACCTTAGGCGGTCAACAAAGGAAAGAAAAGAATAGCAAAATTGAAACAAACTAGTTCTACTCTTTTGTTAACAGAAGGTAAAGGAGATGACATAGAAGAAGATGATGCTGAAGATGAAGAAAAATCAAAAGAAGAAGAGCTAATAAAGAAGAAAGGTAAGATTATTATAACCAAACCTGCCAAGACATCTACTATAGTATTTACAAGAAGGGCATGTAGGAAGAAATTGAAATTGGGTGAAGAAGCAAGAGGTGTGATTTTCACACGGCCTCCACCCACATTTCAAGAAAGATTGAAGGAAATTGATTTTGGTGCCGGCATAACAAATTTCAGATCATTAAAGTATGAAATCAGAAATGCAGAGGAAAAACAGCAAGATGAAGACATGGTCATAGCAAAGCTAGGAAAATGGAAATACTCTCTAGACCAACTTGTACAACAGATTCTCAAAGAATTAATGGAGAAAATTAAGCCAAGATGGGAGCATGCAAAGAAAATTGCAAAAGACATATGTGAGCAAACCCTGAGGCAACTCATGCCGAGCTTGAGTGATAAAGAAGTTAAAGAATCCATCAAGAAGAATGAAGAGAAACTTACTTTTAAGTTCAACACTTGGTTGATATTGATCAATGACATTGAACATGTGGTAAGGAATGCCACCAACACATGGAAAAATATCTATAATCTTCATAAGCAAAGTGATTTTGTTGTTAATGTCAGTGCCAAGGATGATGGTGAAACTGACAAGGGAGAGGATAAAGAGGATGAAGAAGAAGCCTATGATGAGAATGTACATGATGAGTAACAAGAACAAGAGAATCTCCCTGAGATAGCATTGAGGAGACCGACCTTGAAAAGATTGCAGCAGCAGTAATAGCCTCAATTCCTCACTCTCCAAGCGAAGCATTGGAAACATCAAGCTTAGAGAAAGCTACTACCGGGTTGGTTGTGTAAAACATAGAAAATCCAAGCACTCAACCAATCTTTGCACCTGTTCAGCTCAATATTTCATTGATAGAAGTGACAAGCACTTCATCTACCAAGCAATCAGTACTTCCTCCATCAATTTTGGTCACTCGGCTTCAAGGTATTTCCTCAATAAGTGCAATATCTACTTTTACTATCAGTCCTTCTATTTCTACCATTGTTTCTATTCCAAGCATGCAAATAATAAGTACTAAGATAGTTGAGAGCAAGTCTCAACCGAGTACAAAAGTGTCTAGCAAAGGCAAGAATAAGGAAGAAGACATTGATCTTGATGAGGATATAGTTATCCTGAATTGGGATATCTCTAATCTAACTACTGATCAAATGCATATAATAGAAGAGCTACTATAGAAGAAAGCTAAGCAACAGAGGCTTAAAGAGGAAAGAAACAGAGACTTTCAAGTGCTTGAAGATGCAAAGAACATTCTTGCAGAGGCACTCAACACTGAGGTTGACACTTCTCAACCTATTTTGGCACAACTAGCAGAAGTGGTCTAAAAATTCAATGAAGATTTGAATGGACAAGGGAAATTGTTGCAGAGAACAGAAAAGAAATTTGAAAATGAAGTATTGGAGCTAGTTGCACAAAAGATTACAATACATCAAATAGACTTGTCTACTATTTTAGGCTCATTGGAAACCTCTTGCAACAATGTAACTTTGCTATTTAATAAACTTTGTGACACATCCATTTTCACACAGTAAATCAAAGGTAAACTTTCCAAGATTAATGAGGATCTGAAGGCAAGTACACAACAGTTGTCACTTGACTTGAGCTATAGTTTTGCTCACTATACAAAGATCAGATTTCTAACTAATATGGAGACAGAATTGCTAAGGGAAGGAGTCAAGATAAGAGCTACACTAGTAGACATATAAGGCATGATTCTCCCAAACATGGATGCATTGCAGAAACATATTGCACAGTTAAAACCCTCATCCATGATAACAACTTCTCCATTGTTGATCACATGATAGAATTATCAGCAAAAGTTCAGATTGCATTGCACACAAGCAAGGTGTTGCAAAAAAATTGGGAAAAGACAATGGCACTAAATCTAAAGGTACATTCTGATTTCTTGTCACATTTTGGTATAACCATGTAAAATACACCTTTGGCATTTATGTCAAGAAGGGGGAAAAGATGTATACAACATATTGTAAAAAGGGAGAAGGTATAATATAAGATGTGATATACAAAGGAGGAGTAGATGTGTTATAAAGGGGGAAGAAGATAAGACATGAGAAGATGTATATAATGTAAAGTATATTGAATATATATGTATGGGGGAGCATCATCATACATGTACAGATATTCAGATTACAAAAACAATTTTGAAAAATCTCAAAAACATAGTATGGCACTGAGTTGAAGACACAAGATAAAGACTTAAGATCATTTAAAAAATTTGAGAATACAGTTTTGATTGATAACTGTTTTCGTCACTAATGTTAAAGGGGGAGATAGTTGACATTACAATAAAGTTTGTTTATTAGTAACACACACACTTATTCAGACAGCTAGTATCTACCGAGCTTATTGTACAAGTAATAGTATTAACCAAGTAATTCAGGCTCTATCAAGTTCTACAATTGTTACCGAGTACCAAGAACAATATTCAGTGTGCGTCGAGCAGTATCTACCAAGTTGATGATTGTCAGTGTAAACCGAGCTTCATAATGTTTACCGAGTCTCTTAGTGCAAGCCAAGTTCTACAATGGATACCGAGTTCGCAGTTTCAATGATGTGAATCCAATGTTGACCAAGCCATTCAATGTCAACCAAGCGATTCAGTTTATATAGAGCTCGTAGTAATAGCATTGACCGAGCTATGCAATGTGAATCAAGTGATTCAGTTTATATGTCGAGTTTCGCAATGTTCACTAAGTCACCAGTGCAGATCGAGTTTAGACTACTAAGAAGTGAGTAGTATGGACCGAGCTTCTACATCTATTGAGTGCATGACGATGCCAAACATTGACAATGGATGCCGAGCATTGACAATGGATGCCAAGTATCAGAACCTCACCGAGTTTGTCTTCAAAACCCAAGTTCCTGCAGTTGGGCCGACTTTGTGAAACTTGTATTGTAGTCGACTTTGATGAATTGTAAATTGGATTGGTATATATGTAGTGTATTGTATCACGTCCAAAAAGGAGAAGTATTCTAAGTAGACTAAAATCATAGAAGTGTGAAGTTCAAGGCTACAGCAGTATAAGAAGCAACAAAGATTTATCTATCACAACAAGGTGATCATTACACTCAAAGGAATCTTATTCAGCAATTCAAGTTGCAGATCAGAGATCAGCCACCGGTTCATCCTAATAGGTGGAACAGTTAAATCCTTTCACAAGGTAGACTTAACAGTCTTTTGTAAATCTCTTTACCGAGTGCATACTTCATTGTATGTTTATAAATCCTTTTGCAAGGTGGACCTAGCAGTCTTTATTGCTCCTAACATGGCAGATCATTAGAAATGATCATTATAAGCCTTAACAGGCCAACTTTGTACTACAGTACTAAAGTTTGTGGGTATCATCCCCACCCCAGTTTTACTTTCTATTTGGAAGGTTTTGGGGTCCCCATATTGTGTGTCAAAGTGCTATAAATGTTTTAATGTTTTTAGTTTTTCATGTATGCAATTAGATCAGATTACTCATGAAGGATTAATTGGTAAATAAAGTTTTATTAGTTACTGATTCAACCCCCCCCCCTCTTAGTAACTTAGCCTATCATATATTTCCAACAAAAAGATCATATCAGAGATTTAGAAAAGGTGTTGCAAAGATATAAAGATCATGGTATCTCATTGAATCCAAAGAAGTCATTATTTTGTGTGACAGAAGGCAAGTTGCCTGGTCATATTGTATCCCAAGGAGTGAAGATTGCTCCAGACAAAGTTAAAACCATTCAGCAATCAAGTCTGCCATTGAGTAAAATTGGAGTGAAGTCCTTCTTTGGCCGGGAAATTTCTTGAGGAGATTTGTGTCTGATTTCTCTGATATAGTTAAATGTATAGTTGATATGATGAAAGGCAATAAAACTTTCAAATGGAGTGATGTTGGGAAAAGGCTTTTGAAGATATCAAGGATGCCATTGCCAAACCCCCTGTGCTTGTACATCCTGATTACACTAAAGAATTCGTCATTTATGTTATGCCTCATAACATACTATGTCAACTATATTGATGCAAGAAAACAAAGAGAGAATACAAGCTCCAATTGCTTTCATGAGTATACCACTAAAGAATCAAGAATTGAGATACTCACAGATGGAAAACATGCATATGCAGTGGTGAGAGCCCTTAACAATTTCAGGTTTTATGTACTGCATTCTCACTTAGTAATATGTGTGCCAGATCCATCAGTAAAAAGTATTTTGACACAACAAGATGTTGGTTGCAATAATAGAGTAGTGTGGATAGCAAAGCTCCAAGAATATGATATAGAAATTAAGCCAACCAAACTTGTGAGAGGAAATGCACTTTGCAAAGCCTTGGCAGAGGATCAACAATGCAAAGAAGATACTCTGAAAGTTCTTATGGTAAGTCTTCAAGATTCTTGGTTCTCAAACATTGCTTATTTTATGACATATGGTGAATGCCCTGATGGATTAACTACTAAGCAAAGAAGAGATCTAAAAACAAAGGCCTTGAAGTATGCGATTCATGATGATGTCCTATACAAGAGAGCAATTGATAGAACATTTTTTAGATGTGTGGATAAGGAGCAGCAGGTAAAGTCGTTAAGATCTTTTCATGATGAAGCATGTGTAGGACATTTTTCTAGCACTGTTACTATATTCAAAATTCTAAGACAATGTTATTATTGACCTGGTATGTTTAAAGATGCATATAAGTGGGTTGCTAATTGTGAGAAATGCAAGATGTTTATTGGTAAACCTCAGCTTTCTGCCCTACCTCTTAGGCCAGTGGTAATTGAAGCTCCTTTTCATCAATGGGGTTTAGAGTTTATAGGTCCAATTAATCCTTCTTCCAGTCAAGGACATGCATATATATTGACTGCCACAGACTATTTCAGTGAATGGATCGAAGCCAAGCCAATGAAGAAGACTTCATCAGAGGTGGTATGTGATTTTCTCAAAGAACATATTTTGATCAGGTTTGGAGTTCCTGTGAAATTGATAATGGAAAACGCTTCTTATTTTCTTCTGCAAAAATAGTTGAGTTTCGTTATGATAATGGTATTCAAGTTGGGCATTCCTCTAATTATTTTCCTCAAGGAGATGGACAGGTTGAGTCTAGAAATAAGAATGTGATTAATATTTTGAAGAAATTGGTCTCAGACAATCAGAAAGGTTGGCACAAGAAGATTCATGATGCTTTATGGGCTGATAGAACCACACCTAAAAGAGCTAAGGGTATCTCACATTTTGAATTAGTCTATGGAGTGGAAGCTAATTTGCCATTACCTCTAGAGCTTACTACATGTAAATTGAAGACTGTGATTGAAGAAGATGTTTTCAAAGATGGATTAGAGAAAAGAATCATGTATCTCACTAAGCTGCAAGAAGAAAGGGAAAAGATGGTTGACAAAATTACTAAACACCAAGGAAAAGTAAAGAAGTTGTTTGATAAAAGGGCAAGGCCTAGAAAATTCATGGGAGGTGATTTGGTATTCTTATGGGATAAGAGACAAGAACCAAGAGGTATGCATACAAACTTTTAGTCTTTATGGAAAGGATCATTTCATATCATACAAGCAAATCAGAATAACTCTTTCAAGTTGGCCTATCTCACAGGAGAAAACCTGTCATGTTCTTATAATGGGCAGGATCTGAAGTTATATCAAATGCAAATTTGAAAGCAAGTAACCCTTGTATAGTAGCTAGATAAGTAGATTTTCCTTCCTTGCAGTTTGTTCTAGCTTAGTTGTTTGTTTCCCTAGGTAGTTTGTTGTTGTTTTCCTAGTTTAGTCTATTCTTTTTGCTTCCAAGTTGTCACCTTTTTGTTATTAGGGTTTGGAGGGTTTGTTATGCATTATCTCGATGAGAAGGTCTTAATATTCTGCTAATTCATATTTTCTTGTTCCTAATCATGTCGAAGACAAAAATTCATGTTGAAAAGTCCAAATGCTTATCTGTCAGATCGGGTCCCATTCAAATATTAAACAAAAGTTGAATGCTTTCAGCTGGGTGATTAGGGTTTGGAGGGTTTGTTATGCATTATCCCGATGAGGTGGTCTTAATATTCTACTAATTCATATTTTCTTGTTCCTTATCATGTCAAAGACAAAGATTCATGTTGAAAAGTCCAAATGCTCAAAAATGCAAAAATGGTGAAAGAGCCAAGTCAAAGGTGGTATGACTCTTTTTGAGATGAAATGATAGCTAATATTTAATCCGTGCGCATACATTGCAAAGTTGAAAAATCAATTGAACGAAAGAATGCGTGCTATTGGCCAATTGAAAAGTCCAAATGCTTATCTATCAGATCGGGTCCCATTCAAATATTAAACAAAAGTTGAATGCTTTCAGCTGGGTGATTAGGGTTTGGAGGGTTTGTTATGCATTATCCCGATGAGAAGGTCTTAATATTTTGCTAATTCATATTTTCTTGTTCCTAATCATGTCAAAGACAAAGATTCATGTTGTAAAGCAGTTCTTCATAAAAGCATTTCTAAATCTCTGAGAGTTTTTAACTCCATGGTCAAAGGTTTATATATAAAAGAAGGATACATTTAAAGAGATCACAAACATATATAGGGTAAATGCAGTAGAGAACATCGAAGACAGACTAAAAGATTGATATGCAAATCACAAGAACAAGTTAGAAGCAAGATCGGTTGAATTAAATACAGAGTGAATGCTTAAAAATGTAGAAATGGCGAAAGAACCAAGTCAAAGGTGGTATGATTCTTTTTGAGATGAAATCGATAGTTAATATTTAATCCGTGTGTATACGTTGTAAAGTTGAAAAATCAATTGAACGAAAAAATGCGTGCTATTGGCCAATTGAAAAGTCCAAATGCTTATCTGTCAAATCAAATGCTTATCTGTCAGATCAGGTCCCATTCTAATATTAAACAAAAAGTTGAATGCTTTCAGCTGTCAGAGCTTATAAAATCCACGATTGTCGTTATGTTGTTATTAAAAGTTGTTCAATCATTATTCGTAGCAATATAATGACATAACGACACATGTCATGTGGGTCATCACATTTCACAAAGCGCAGTCAAAATCTAGTCACGAGGTGCCACGAAGCAAAGGAAGTCAACGTCAAATTCTTCAAGCAACAAAAAAGTGCCAACTGTTCGCCACGGTGTGTATAGCTAGAAAATGGACCCATAGTACAAAACAAGACAGACAATTAAAATCTTTTTCATCACTGTCAAATCAAAGATCTACGGAGGTCATTATGTCGTCATAAAAAGATACTCGTTTGATAATCGATGCAACAAAGTGACGTGAAGGCACGTGTCTCGATGGGCCCATCACATTCTACCATCGTCAGACTTTCCAAGCAATAAGTTATTGTCCTTTGTCTGCCACAACGTGCCTAGTTGGAAAGAGTGATCCACGCCAGGAAACAAAGAGAACATCATTTTATTACCACCGTCAAATCGGAAAAAGATCTACGTTGGTCGCCATCTCACTATGTAAAGTTGCAAGAAAAATAATTATAGCAATACAATGATGAAAATACACGTATACACTGAGGGACCCGCGGAGAAAGTTATAAAGGAAGGTCATAATGTTTTAATCGCAATCGTTGATTTAAGATCGACAACTAGAATTCGAAAATGCAATGACTGTTGGAATATGAAATGCATGGGTTTGGCGCGAAACAACAGAAGATGAAAAATAAACGATTTTCTACAGGATTTTCTGAGATTACATGAAGTTGAATAGTCATCGTGTGTATTCAAAAACATCGTGGATTCAGAATCATCAATAGAGGGGATAACACGTGCTCATATCACGATGCAGATTGGATAATTTCATATTTTATTCTCATTTTCTTTTCTATTATATGACTTTTTCTCTACCATAATTAAGAAAGGATGACAACAAACTATAAATGTAACCTCATTTGACAATACAAAGGTCAGCAAACTTGATGCTGAATTGGTTTGTAATTCCATTTACCCTATTTGCTTGTCATGTTTTGTTGCCCATGCATAGATTAGTTCCGCATTAAGAGTTGAAGGACAGTTATATGTGATCCTGTGATAATCAGGTGGATTCCATTTCATTTTGTTATTTGCAATAAAAGTGATTCTATTTACTTTCTTCATATATGATTCTGCTTCCTCTCTTGTTCATTTCATATTATGCTAGATAGTTTCATTGGGAATTGAAGAATAGATGTGTATGAATCCATTAGCAACTTCCTGAATTCCATTTCATTCAAGTCTGGTAGTCAAAGCAATTCCATTTGCCCTCATGTGCATCTCTTTTTCCATCCCTCTTTTGCATTTAGATGGTTAATACCGCATTTAGAATAGAAGTAAAAGTTAGGAAATCTCAAGATCATCTATTACAATCATTCCATGGGTGTGATAGGTCATTTGAGTCTATTTTGTCTCAATTGTTTGTGCCTACAAACAATTTGGTTATCCTTTACTGCTCTTAGGTTAGGAGCTTATAATGTCAAGACTTTTGATTTTATAAAAACATATTCATTGCATATCATTCCAAATCATAGGGAGCTGTACCTAATCAATTCTGAGGGCAGTGATAGAATACATACACTGACCTATTTGTTGGGGAACATCCTTTTGTCTCTTTGAACATTGGGTATCAAAGAGTCAAGATTATAAGATCTAATAGGAGAACAAACTATTAACCAACACACACATATAAAAATTGGTCTAAAGCCAATACTTTCAAATACATCTTATATTCCATTTCTTCACTGTGTGAGAGTAAAGAACAATTAGATGTGGGCATAGACTTACGTGCAAATAACCAATGGTAAAGATCACCGAAAATATATTTTAAAAGCAAAGCGTGTGTAAACTAAGATAAAGAAAACCAAGATAAAAGGTATCTGGTAATGCCTGTGCAAGACGTTTCCAACCCCTGACAGGCTCACCAACTCTATAAAGGTAAAATATATTACATTGGGAGAATGGCTCAACATTACTTCTATAGCAGAAGGGCCAAGCATAGAAGTATTCTATTTAAGTTTGACTTGAGACATTAAAGTGAACGAGTATTGACTACCAAGAAAGGAAACAGCTAAAATAAATGTTCCAAAGGGCCTGCCCGCTGCTGGTCCAAACCCTTTATTTCAATGTAGTAAGTTCATCCCAAAGATGGCATTCACGCTGCATAAAAATTTAATAACCAATGTGGATGGGAAGGTTCCCTAATTCATCTGAATCCAACCCCATCTCACATCAATTTGAAAGCATCGTGATGGAAGAAATACAAGTTAAAATTAGAGGAAAGACTGCCAACAGATAAGGTCAGCACCAAAGATTGGAAGAGATATAGGCAGAAGCAATTATAAGTAAAGAGAAAGCAATTCTCAAAACAAAAAATCTCTTGGGAGTCATTCGTATGTGATGTGGAATGGTGAACCCACCACTAACGAAAGCAAGTATTAAATGGCATGGGATAAAACAATATGATGACCATTATGCACAAGTGATATGCCACATTAGCAAGGGACCCGCCATAAATCGAGCAACAAAGAATATTAAAGAAAGGTTGATAAAGGGGATTATTAGCTACACCAAAGTGAATGTACGAAAGGCATCCTAAGCCATATGTCGCCAATGCAATAACATACCATTCCACCAAAATACATAGCCATGTGAATGGCCTATGAATATATTTTGTGATTGTGCGAGTTTAGGAAAGTGTGTTAAAGGACAACGCATAAGGTATGTGTTATTTACATTTGTTATTTCATTTATATATAGAAATGGACATTATGAATTTAAATGTGATGATAATTTATATAATTTTTATTGGTTGACACTTAAATGATACCATGTTCAAATTTTATGGACACCTATATTGTCTTTGGGAAAGAATGAATCTCGAGTTTTATTTTAATTTTTAATATTATTTTGAAATACAATTTCTAATATTATAAATATATAGTTGTATTCAATTATATAAATAGAATTAGTACGAAGTGTTGGATTAATTTTCATGTTATAGATTCTACCATCTATTACGTAATTTGATACATTCAATGTCACTAATAATATTAAATGATATATATAATTATATTTGAATTATAAACATTCTTTCAAAATGATATTTAATAATTTGATATAATGGTTGTTAAATATAAAGAGGTTCATTATGAGAGTATGAAAGGTAAAGATTTAATATTATGTTTCTATTATTGGAGATATAAAACAAAAAGTTATTTATGTTATTGTTAGTAATAAACATGAGTTAAATTACTAACATCCTAACTAATGTTAATATTCTTATTAGTATTTCTATACATACTATAAGAACTATGTGCCTTGATCTTTTCCTCCGAGAATGTTATTGCAGGAAGTAGGAGATCGAGATTCATAGGGAGCCTGTCATTTCATTAAAGGCAACCTTGAAAGAGAGGGAGTAAACAATGAGATGGATTTCTCTAGTGATCAATAAATTGTTACTGTCAAGAGGACCGTGATTCATACATCGTGACCATGTGATTTTAACCATGTGATTGAATGGACCTACCCCCCGTGTGCATCACGAGGAAGAGATGACTTCTAAAATGATGTCACTTGTCTTTGCAGAAGTTACTGTAAGCAAATTTGAGTTGTTGTGAGACACTAATGAATCTTTGGACCTTCTATGGACGAAAAGAGCAAGTTGGAACTTGGAACTTAGAAAGGAGTTGTCATATTTGATGTGATGTAAAAGTGTTCAATGCTATAAGAGTGGGAATTTTACATTGTGGGGGGAATAATAGGTAATGTTTCATTCCCACTTGAACCATCCTTAGAAAAAGAGATATTCCATGACCCTCGTTGGCAGATAACTACTTGTATCTTTTACATTTATCTATTCATTTATTTGTAATTCTATACATACTACAAGGGTTATTTTCTTTGATCTTTTCCTTTATGTTTGAGGATGTTCTTACAGGAAAAGAAGGTTGGTACTTTACATATGCTACCAAATATTGTGCAATCTAATGACAGTAGCTCCAAAGACCCTAATGATCAATATAGACAAACTAAGGCTTTTCAAGAAAACATCCTTGATGATTGAGATTATGAGATTCTTCTACATTAAGAGCGAGTATGACACTTCTTCTAAGACAACGCAAGAGCTTAGAAGATTGATACTCAGAGGGAGTCTAGAAATACATGTGGGTGACTACATGATGTGATGGGCCTAATCCTATGTATATCATGAGGAAGTGATGAATTATCACCAAAAAATCAGACGATTTAGAGTTAGTTCGACGAGCATCCTTGGGCTTAAAGAATTTCTGAGGAAGTAACTAGAGGACCTGACTTCCCAAGATCGAAGTTCAAAGGGAGAAATTTTGAGATGCAATCCCTTGTGAATGATATCTTCTCTATGAGAAGAAGTTCTAAGTAAAATTCTTTGAAATGCATTCTTCTCTGTGAGAGAAAATTTAGGTGAAAGCCTTTGTACCACCCTGTTACGTACCAAATTTTGGCCTAATTTTAAATTTATTTATAGCCGTTAGACTGAATGGATTTCTCTTCATAATTGTGTAAAGAGGGTAGTTAAATATATCCATTGTATTAACCGTTTAATGAAGATGGTTGTTATCCATTATTTGTCATGTGATGATTAGCAGTTGCTTGATTTTGGAATTATGGTTAATAATTAAATTATTTATCTATATTTAATGTTATTATGGAATTGTTATGGAACTTGTTATTATCATGGAAATATTGCACAGGTGATTGTAGGAGAAGATGACGGGGAGAAACATTGCTAAACGAGATCAACGGAATGGGATACTAGCTTAGTCCAATTATCAGGTTAATAGGTATGACCTTTAATTGCCTTAGAAAGGACCTAGCGACTTGAACATCAGGATACAATCGATGGACTCGCATGAGCTATTAAGTAAACATTTTTAAAAAAACATTAATTATTTTAATTAAAAATAATGCTTACCTCAAATGATTTTTGATCGATTTTACCACCACATCATTATAATGTATACCTATGTACGTGCACATAGATATAGGAATAAAAGTGACCATAATATTAATTTTATAAATAATATGATGCCACCTCATAAATACATCTACATGCAAGTAGATAGATATAAATTATAATTATCTTTGATTTATAAACTTCAAATCTTTTTCCATAATTATTCTTTTTATTTCTTGCTAAAACCGAAATGAACATTTGTCATATTTTATTAGCGATCAAGAGCCAAGTCTCTTCTTTAGGAGTTACGGCTTCTTGGAAGCCAAAGAGACTTCGATACCTTCTTATATTATGAAGCCAAGAGAGACGGAAAACTCATCACCCGACTTCCTTTTCATCACCCAACCTCTGTTTCATACCATCTGATATCTCTGTAGATATCACACGATTTCACTGCAATAATCATTGCATTTTTCCTTCTACGAATTGCCTTTTATATTGATGTTTTGCTAAAGATGTGATAGATAATCACACTGGGATTTGCACTTTAAGATTTCTTCCGAGAAGGTTGGGGCTGATTGATAGCGTCCAGCAAGACTCCATTTTACTTCTAGATTTTACCAAGTTATGTGGTTATCCATATTC
This sequence comes from Cupressus sempervirens, assembly GCA_028749045.1. Lineage (NCBI taxonomy): Eukaryota > Viridiplantae > Streptophyta > Pinopsida > Cupressales > Cupressaceae > Cupressus > Cupressus sempervirens. Next base: position 637,053,746 of record CM053791.1, read on the forward strand.
CAAGCATTGCAATATGTTCCATTATTAGATATTAGTGCATTTTGATTACTATAGTAGTAACATACAATATTATATTATGATGCAAATCATTTTGCTTAAATATCATTGATTAGACCCTCTCTTAGATAGAGTTGTTTATGATAAAAAAAAGCCAAGTATCCACGACATGATATCATATTTTATTTATGCCACTGAAAGTTAGAATCAAATGATATTTATTCTGCAAGTCTTTAAGATCACATTTCTCAAATCACAGATTGTGATATGCTAGAAACACATAATATTCATATATCAGTTGAGGATCAACGGATAGAGCCAATTGCTTTGATATTCGAGCACCTAGGACTCACTGGTTGTATGGCCATGGAAAAGGTGAAGAGATGAGATGGACTCTGCAATAACATGGAAATAAAAGTCAGACATGACATAACAAATCTAAATTAATTTCATTTTAATAGCTCATGCTTGTTCATACTATTGTTCCCCTATTGTCAAGTTGAGCGGTGGTGATCGAGTCATTGAACCCATTAGAAAACCTTGGCCAAGGTCATTAAAGGCATGTTTACCATCTATGATCACTTGAGAGCCATTTATTCAGACATGTTCAGGTGGCTGGATTAAAAGTATCCCAAGCCTAATCCCAGGTTAGGCAGGGCCTTTCTATTCAATAGTGTGTGTGGGGATGAATATGGTCTGAGGCTGGGAGGTTAAGCCTAAGTCAATGCTTCTCCTCTTCCCGAAAGCTGATGCTTGCACAACCAATAAAAGACTCACCAGATACTCCTCGTATGTTCTTCTTTCTATTTCATGTAATGTATTTACTTTACTTGTATGCAAGGAAAGATAGTAAATCGTTATTTCAGTTATATCAGTTGATTGTTGTTATAGTTATTTCAGTTGATCATTATCATAGTTATTACAGTTATTACAGTTGATCATTGTTGCAGTTATTTCAGATGATCGTTATCATAGTTATTTCAGTTATTACAGTTGATCATTGTTACAGTTATTTCAGTTGAGTTTTATTATCTCAGTGAATCGTTGGTAGTTAAAAGTTGTTAATGTCTCATGAAAAGGAGTTCAGTATATTCTGTTCAATAATTAGTTGAGGAAAACTCTATCTAGATCACCTTTATTTTGTTATGAAAATTCGTTTGTTACACATCCTCTGACTAGGTTCATGGTGGTTACTATTTCACATATGATATATAATGAAAGGTGACAATCTTTCATTGACATATATAAACAAAAGGTAACCATTATAAGATGACAATCTTATAAATGGTAGACCTATTATCATGACAAACTTTATTAAGTCGTTGTCCCATAGTGCTAGAAATCATGATAACGAACAAACAGAAGGTAATTATAAATGACTTTACTTAACTAATCAGGCCCTTATAATCAGAAAAGAATATTATGTTATGGAGTTCCTGAATGTAATTGTTTTACCACCTCATGATTATTGATTGAGAAGTAAACTAATTGTGTTTTCTTATACACTGACAGTGATTAAATAGGGAAATGATCCTACGTAGCCTTTGGCCATGTAGAGTCATGTCTCTACAAGACATGACTTTGTTGTTAAGATTTTAGCTTCTATCAGATTGATTTTATCATGAGATATTGTAATATAATATACATCATGCATTATATATTATTATATAATAATAATATATTACATATATGATTAATATATTAATATTACATATTATATGCTTAAAGGTGAGTTATACATATAATTATTTATTAACTAATGATGATTAACTATAGGGACATGTCTCTTGAAGAGATGTGTCTCCTCCTCTCATATTTATATGAGATCGAAATTTGCATTTGGAAGACATCAATTACAATGGCCATGTTAGTACATTTTAGAAAAGATCCAATTTACTCAACACACCTCTTGGTTAACATCCTCGGGAAGATCAGCTATTGTCCCATCTAACCTAGTGACTGAGAGAATGTGATTGAAATTCCTTCTAGTTTTAATAGAACAATGAAAGAATTTTGTGTTCCAGTCACCTTCTTTGAGCCACGATGCACTAGACTTCTGTTTCTAGTATATTTCTTCCCTCTAAAGGATTTCCCCATACCTAGACAATATATCTTTTTCAGTTTCAAAATCCACTTGATCCATGCCATCCTCCAAAAATTTACGGTTGACAGCCTCAAGAAATCCCTCCAACTCCCCTTTTTCTTTAAATTTGTTGCCAAAGTGTGCTTTGTTCCATTCTTTGAGACTTTTCTTAATAAATTTCAGTTTCTCATATAATTTAAAGGTGAGGTTCCCATCAATACTCGAAGCAATTAACCACCAGGAAGAAACCAAATCCATGAATCTTGGCTCACAAAACTACATTAACTCAAATTTGAATGGACATCTTGAAGGAATATTATCCTTTGAGACTACCATTGACACTGGATAATGATAAGACCCGAAAATGCCAAAGACACAAGCCTCAAAAAGAAAGGATTGAGAGTTCCATGCTCCTACAAGGAAGAATCAATCCAATTTTTCAGATATATTGGAGAATCCTTTTCTGCGGTTTGTCCAGGTAAAGGATCCACCCTTTGCTTCTACCTCACACAAGCCATTATTAACAATGAACTCTTGGAAGTCTCTTTGAGATTGACTCACAAATCCTTTGCCACCACGTTTCTTAGCTAATGATGATGTGGCATTAAAGTCTCCACTCAAGATTATTGCTACATGTGAGAAATCCTTATTTACCTCCAGCTAGACTTTCTTCCTTTTATTTGTTCTTTTTGGGCCATATGTTGAGAAATTTAGCCTCACAAGGAATTGAAGCAAATTCCATACGTAAAATATGTTGATATATATTTTTGTGTTAATGGATTTATGTTGATATCCTTGTCTATGTCATTTCAAGAATATCATACTGAGTCGATATCTCTTCATATACTTGAGAGGCCAATGTGTTCTACAAATCCTCCCTAGCTAAGAGGGAGTATTAAAGTTGTAGCTTCAGTCGGATAAATTCGATTTGAGATACATTGTTATTATAGGTAAATCATCATTTTCTATATATATGCGTATTCAAGAAATAATAATATATATATATATATATATATATATATTATATATATATATAATAAATATACATATATATTATACATATACATATATATACACACATATGTATATACATATATATATTATATTAATTATTATTATGAAATATATGTATTAATTCAATGATGATTAAACCTTGGAGACATGTCTCCTCTCATATTTATATGAGATCCAAATTTGCATTTGGAACATATCTATAACAATGGCAATATGATTACATTTGCAGAAACCGATCCATGTTACTTAACATAGTATCAGAGCCAGGCTGCAAATGTAAGAATGGATCAGAAAGAAAACAGGGATATTCATCAAATCTGCATCACAAGTGTATATATCAAAGCTTTAAAATGAAGTGGCGTTTACCCACTCCACAATAGAGACAATATTGTGTGCTTCGAAGACTGGAAAATCAACACAAGAAGAATTTGTGTTGATAGACAAGCTAAAAGATGGTGAAATAAACAAATACGGTGGACACAACCCAGCAAAGCATAGGAGATCAACAATAAAAAGGGACGAATATCGACATCGATAAACCTAGCAATGTGGAAACTAACAAATTACTGTCAACATAGAACAAGCACCCCAAACAAAGGATTGCAGATATAAATCCGAAACAGATGAAAGAGTTGACAGAAATAAGAAAGGATATGGGAGTATTGTTGGATACTCTCGATAAGGAATAAGAAGACACCTATGCCGATCAAGATATGCCACTAGGAAAGACGTTTGTAAGATACTGGGAAGGAAACAAAATAAAAACAAACTCCAGAGTTATCGTGGATTTGGGGATAAAATGGTACGCTCCAAAAATGGGGATAACATTGATCTTCAACATCTAGATATGTCTGCAAACGATATCAAATGCAGGTCTAAGTTTAGGAGAATCCGCTTATTATGAATCAGAGATTTTGTATGAGAAATTTGAAATAGGGATTTTAACGTGCATTGTTTCATCAAGTCCAACAGTGATCATTGAGGAAGACTGGCCACTGAGAATTCAAAAGACCTATGTCATTCGTGTGAGGATTCAACGATCACCATCGATAGCTTAATAAACATTTTGAGCAAAATATTATCATGGTGAACACTACACAGAGCATTAGAAGTCATCAATTCCCCTACGAATACTGACAATAAATAGATCTTCAAATTTGTTTATCACAATCACTAGCCCACTGATTTGCATCAAGTGGGTATCACACTTGGAAGAAAGGATTGTCAGATAAAGCAAAACATCAAGAACAGATTCTGGAAAAAGATAAAGAAATTACAGCAAGAAAATACACCAGACAGTAATTTAATTAGAAGAAATTGATCAAATCAGCAAGCATTATTATCAGATCAGCAACTCACGTTAAGGGATCACATAGAAAGAGGAAGTAAGGAGGATGAACAAACAATAAAACAGAGTATGATATCTTACCTCTCATTATAATTTCCATCTTAGAAGTACAGGGGGAAATCGAGAATATAGAGCAGAATAATCGCACTAGAAATACTGATAAAGTTCATTACAGGACAGTGAAATATATTATCAAATAGACATCCCAGCAGACAGACAATTTAAGACATATTTGACAATGAATAGTGTGGATCTAAATCACCATACTCTGCGCACAATCGCACCCACGAATAAGGAGAATCATAAGGAGTAAATAGTAAAGATGACCATTACTAGTGCACAATAGTAAAATGCCAAAAGATGAAGGGAGGATTAAATTTATAATTGGACTGATAATCATTCCGATTCTTTCTTAGTAATATTCCTCAGAGAGAAGCTATGATTTTATCTAAAGATTAATTGTACATATATTCAAATAGCTCAAATTCAGAAACTAAAGTTAGACATTCTATGGTATTATTCGGAAACTACAAAGGTTGAGAGTCTTATATTAATATGTGGGACTATGTTCAAGTGTGTGATCAGATATTAATTTGAAAAGACCTTGGAGATGATCCCAGAGATATGTCGAGTGAGTGTAACAAACTTGATCCCGCATCTGCACTACTATATTTGAGATTCAACAAAGAAATCTTGGTTGTCTCCGGACTTAATGTGCTTGTTCTAAATATTGTTGACAAAACTACTGATGGATCAGTGTCTGCATCACTGACTTCAGTAGCTTCTAGAGATTGATTGTAAAATTCGTGAAACAAAGCTTCTGGTTATGATAATAAATGGAGAGAGGGAGATAGATTATATCGGTTTTCTTTCAGATGGTTGGCATCCTTCAATACTTGGAGACTCGGAAATATGGTCACTACTTAATCAATAACTGTGCATGTGAGTATGGAAACATAGAAAAATGTTTGAAAATTCCAAATCAGAGGCATGATCTATTTGACATGGCTCAAACTGCAACAAATGGACTCAATTCATTAAGGATGGAAAAAGTGGCATTTTTGACACTTGAGATATGTTATATGAAATAAGTGTCAAATATTGAAGAATTCTATCTAGGCAGCACAATCCTTCAACTAGCTATTCCTGCCACCATAAACAGCAGATGGGCATTATAATTGGATGTTAATCCAGAACATTGTGGACTTGTGAGTACATATTACAATTTGGCATTTGTTAAAAGATCTGCTAATATGCATCAATAAGAGTTACAAACTTGGAATAAACAATATGCCAAAATCAAACAAATTAGAAAACTCAATGATCAGCAAATAAACAGACTATAGCCAAGCGCGTCAAGTTGATGGCAAATGTGGTGACGTGGCAGTCATGATTATAGAAGAACTAATGCTCTTAACACAGCCACAGAGAACTGTTATTAATGCAACCACAAAGATGAGTGGAAATTGATTAATTGTCTCTCATTGGACTTGATTGTGACTGAAAACTCTATAATATAAGAATTAGTGAAAATTTTACATTGTGGGGGGAATAATAGTCAATGTTCCATTACCACTTAAACCTCCTTTAGAGGGGAGACATTCCATTCTCAAATAATCTAAGTAGACAATTCTGAATCTTCATGTGCAGATAAGTATTCTTATTTTTTTACATTTATCTCTCTTATTTGTATTTCTATACATACTATAAAGGTTATTTGCCTTGATCTTTTCCTTTATGTTTGAGGATGTTCTTACAGAAAAAGAAAGTTGGTACTTTACACATGCTACTAGATATTGTGCAAACTCAATCTAGTGATAGTAGCTCCAAAGACCCTGATGATCAAAATGAATCAAATGAGGCTCTTGAAGCAAACATCTTTGATGGTTGAGATTATGTGATTCTTCTACATGAAGAGGGAGTATGACAATTCTTCGAAGGCAACACAGGAGCTTAGAAGATTGATACTTAGAGGAAGTCTAGAAATACAAGTGTGTGACTACATGATTTTGATGGGCCTACTTTTGAGTGCATTATGGGGAAGTATTGACTTATCACTAGAAAATCAAAAGATGCAAAGTGAGTTCAACAAGCATCATTGGGTGAAGAGAGATTTCTCAATAAGTAACTAGAGGACCTGACTTTCCAAGATCGAAGTTCAAAGGGAGAATTTTGAGGTGCAATCCTTTGTAAATGATATCTTCTCTATGAGGAGAAGTTCTAAGTAAAATTTATTGTAATGTATTCTTCTCTATGAGATAGAATTGAGGTGAAAACCCTTGTTCCACCCTCTAGTAGCAGCTATGGTAGGTCCAGCCTCTGACTTGGTTCATGGTGGATATCATGTGAGTTACTTACTACATGATGTTGTTGTGATTATGTCATGAAAAGTGACAATCTTTCATTGATGTATATATTTAGAGGGGAGCTTTTGAAAGGTGGCAATCTTATCAATAGCTGGACCTGTTATCATAACAAACTACATTAAGTTGTTGTCCTAGAGTGCCGGAAGTTATGATAACGAATAGAAGGTAACTATTGTAAGATGACGATCTTATCAATAGTTGACCTATCTCCTAACACCAAAAATTGTTGGAGCAAGTGTTATCTTGGTTCTTCAGGCCGGATTTGCTAGACACCTTGATAATCAACTCATCATGGTTCTTCGGGCCGGATTTTGCTGGACACCATAAAAATCAATTTGTTATGGTTCTTTGGGCCAGATCTTGCCAGACACCATAACTTAAATCTATCTTAGACCACACTTAAGGTGGCATTCAAATCTTGTATTATAACTGCTGAAATTCTCTCCTTACCATAGAGTGTTGAGAAATTTAGCCTCATAGTGAATTGAAGAAAATTCCATATGTAATATATGTTAATATATATATTTGTGTTGATGGATTTATGTTGATATCCTTATATATGTCATTCCAAGAATATCATACTAAGTTGATATCTCTTCATATACTTGAGAGCACAAGGTGTTCTACAAATCCTCCCTAGCTAAGACGGAGTGTTAAAGTTGTAGCTTCAGTCGGATAAATTCGATTTGAGATACGTTGTTATTATTGGTAGATCATCAATTTCTACATATATGTGTATTTAAGTAATAATAATAATATATATATATTATACATATACATATATTAATATATATACATATATTTATTATACTAATTATTATTATGAAATATATGTATTAATAAAATGATGATTAAACATTAGAGACATGTCTCCTCTCATATAAAATCCAAATCTGCATTTGGAACATATCTATAACAATGGCAATATAATTACATTTGCAGAAACCAATCCATGTTACTAACACCATACACATTGCCAATGATACCCAAGAAATTGATGATGCTGGACAAAAATTGCATTACTTTCCAAAATCGTGATATTGAAATTGGAGCCATTGTGATTCCTCTAGGATTCCATATTATCCCTAGACTGCCTGAAGCTCCCACCGAATAAACAAAAAAACTAGAACAAATCTGATGCACCCCAAACACCCTAGCAGCGCTTTCAACTTCTAGCTTTGTCTCTTGTACACAGATGATATCTGCTTTTGCCTGATTAAAACCTTGCTTGATCAAGTGAGCCTTGTCAGGGGCATTACAAACCCTAACATTCCACGTTAGGAGCCGCACAGCCACCTAGGAGAGACCACGCCCCTTCCTTATCTAAGGTTTGTTTGACCCTTCATATTGCCAACATCTTCTAATAGTCTTTGAGTCGACTTTCTCCCCCTTGATTTCTGGTTACCTGTTTGACTTTTGATGAATTTGCCTTCATTTATAAAATTGATCTCACTTCTTCTATTCAAATTTCTTTTGATGCCCCTAAGGGATTGTCCTCCTCACAAGCCTCAAAACTAATCCCTTCCGCCACTTCCAATGATGCCACAATCTGAACTTGGGTAGAATCTTTGATTTTTCCACAGTCTAGTTCATAAAGGAGAGATCGTCATTCTGATCAGCCTTATTGCTGACAATGATAGATTGAATTCTAGGCTCTACAGGATTTGATGGTTCCCCCTATAGACTCATTATGAAATGGGCTCAAAGGATTTTCTGTTCGGAGTGAGTCACCTTCAGCCAGAACATCCACAACGTTCAGCAATTGATCTGACATTTCCCGACCATTTAGTCGATCCAGAGGGAGCGAACTAGAGCAATTCCTAGGAGCTTCCTTCAGAGCTTCAGATAATAATTGATCTTCCATCACCTTCTCAGATTTCCCTTTTCCTTTCTTGTTATATAAACACTCTTTTTCCTCATGACCCCAATCTTTGCAAGTCTTGCATTGCTTTAGCCACTCTTCCACCTGAATATCTTGGCACCAAATCCCTTCAGGAGATTGGATCTCAATCATTTTAAGAAGAGGCGGATGGGGAGACCAAAGAATGCAGATGTGTGCATACATGCTGAAATCCTCCTTTGCAATTGCTTAATTAGCTTTAACAAATTTGCCATGTTTTTCTCCAATGATTTTCAGGGTTTCCTCATTCCAATACTCATGTGGTAGATTGTAGAGACAACTCCAAATTGGGACTTCTTTGATCTACGCACTAATTGGATCGGAACTCGGAATCTAATCTTTGATATAGAAGCCCATGTCGTCCATTAGATAGGGGTCGTTGAACATAACTTGTGACTTCTCCCAAGCGCTACCCATTGTGATAAGGAAGAACTCATTCGGTCTTGTCTTGATAGAGATATGCTCAGCCCACATTTCATCAAGCCATTTGCAAATTTTAGGGAAAGCGGACCAACCTTTTCCTCATTTCATAAAAAAAGATCGCTCCTTCAGATGATTCACGAAAGCTTTCCAAGCTTAAGATCAATAACAATATCCGCCACTTTATCCTCCAATGTAGATGGTCTCGAAACCAAATCCTTAGACAAAGGGATCTGGGGCCACTAGACTTTTTCCATCCCTTTTTTTGGCTTATTTTGCATTCCATTAAAGATCTCCAAGTGTCCCCATCTATTCCGTGGTTTACTGAAGATTGGCTCCCTATGATTTTGGATTGGGATGAAGTTGGGGTTTCTTGAAGAGGGGTGAAATCTAGCTCGCTGATTCCACCCACTGAAACCTGCTCCAAATTTGTTCGTATTGTTTCCCTGGAAGCTTCCTCGCAAGTAATTGTGGAATTTTTCGTCCACAAACCTTCTTTCAAACCCGTTCCTTATGCTCCAATCTTTGGGAGATTGTCGCCTATTGGTGTAATAAGACTTGCCATACTAATGTCTTTGAAAATCGCCCTAGAGAGACTGTGATCTGATCTGCCTTGAGTCTTCTTGCATTCGATGATCTTTGTACATCCTCTACACCTTCGCGCTCCTCGCCATTTTATTGTTAGGAGTGTCCTTACCCATGGTTTATATCATTTTATTATCTTATTATTTATTGCAAAAAAAATCTACATTCTTAGTCTATTATTATTATTATAAAAATGAAATTAAATTAATTATTATATCTTATTTATATTGTAATATTATTCTATTACATTAATTAATAATATTATATTATATATATAATTGATTATACTATTTTAATAATATAATTAAAATTCTATTATTACTTATTCATTAATTTAGTTTTATTATTTCAAAATAGGGACATCACAACTCTCCCCTCTCAAATTTTGCCATTGAAATAGCATACAAGTATACACTAGGATGCAAGAAGACATCAATGATGCATGTAGTATACATGATCCATACATGAAGAAGATGCATATGCATGAAGACACGAAGCATACAAGATGTAGCGACATGAATGCACATAGACACAAAGCATACACAATGCTGACCCATAATACACGCATTCTTAATTAAACCTTACATTCTATAATTTACAATGAGTTGGGATAAGGAAAACTGATTTACAAAATTTACTTATTCCTTATGCTTTTGATTATGAGCTCTACAACCACCAAGTTATCATAGGTACATACATGTATATATAAATTTCAAAAAATTATGAGTCACGATAAATTACTCCAAGCCAATCCCTTACTAAGTCCAAGAGTGGAACGTTAGCCCCCTAAGCATCCGTGTGAGGTGGCCTACTTAGTGGGATGCTTATTTTGCTTCCATACTTATATCGGATGCTTGTTTGTTTTTCTCTTATTGTTATTCCAATGGAGAAGAACGCTTAGGATGTAAAAAATGGCTTAAGCGCCAAACTCAATGGTCTCCCTCAAAGTTTACAGATCCAAACCCTTAAGACTTCATTGAAACTTGCCCGCAAGGCATCCGGGGTTGTTGATACCTATCGTATCTTAAGAATAACCAATTGCCTGGATTTACACTAGGCTTCCCTGAATACAACTATGTTCTCTCTTCTCGGACTTAATACCAACTAAGTTCAACTAATTGTGCATAAATGAATCTATGGTTAATATACTTTAATTAACTTAATTCATGCTTTAAAGATAACTATAGGTAAATTAGAGAATAAGCTATATGTGAATTGAGAAGATCATGCTATTCTAGTCTAGAAGAATGCTGAGATGCAATAGGTTGCTTAGACACCAAACTTAACAACTTCCCTCAAGGTTTTATAGGTCCAAGCCCTCAAGCCTTCCTTGGACTTGTCCGCAAGGCACTCAGGGACGTTGATCCTTATCCTGTCTTGGGAATGACCTGTTGGTTGGATTTATGCAGGCCTCTCCCTTATTGCACTCCTCCTCTTCTTTCCTAGCTTAGAAATAATAACTAGTTTGAGCATGTATATTTAAGTAAGGATAATGTTCTGATATTTCTTCTTATTAGATATTATTGATATAATTTATATAGACAATACTGTTCTTACCAGATTCATAGAGCTTTGTCTTATGACCTGAATGTCTTCCTGACTTGCTCGATGATATTGGCTAGTAAGAGACCTAACTGTATGCAGTTTGCAGAGCAGGGGACTGTCTGTATTTGATATGCAGTTTGCAGATTGTACATGTAATTAACTTCTTATATTCCTTTTTCGTTCGTACTGTTGAATCAATAGTTGATTGTTCTCTATTTTTCTAATTGTTCTATTTTTCTTCATTTCCTTCTCTACTAAGTATAGAGCCTCACACTCCAAATATGAAGCTCCCTATAAGATATTACACAGACATTTAATTTTCAATGCTTCTGCTTTATCTTCTTATTGTAGTGTCTGAAAAAGAATATCCTTGTCAATCATGAGAGTCTACTATGGGGGTTTTCTTCTATATAGTGTCATCCCTAAATTAACTTCCCACATATTCCAATTCTCCTTCCTTTTATGTTGTTGACTACATTTAATATTTCAAATAAGTTCTATCTCTTGCTTTTGTCGATGATTACCAACATTGGAGATCATATCTCTTTTCTGATTCTAGATCTAATATATATCAAATTCATTCCTTCTATTATGTGATGATCCTCTACACTGACTTACAGCCTTCAAAGACTTTTTTTTCCAATAAGTGCAGCTAACTATGCTTTTCCCTGTTTGACTCTTCCTATTAATGGCGGCTATTCCTTTGTTTGATGCTTATTCGCTGGATATTTAATCTGAATTTGCTGATGACATCCTTATATGAATGCCTGATGCAGCTTTGGTCTGTGTAGTGGGTGGAGCGATCAATCTCCTTTTGCCTCTCCCCTTACGGAAAATCATAGCTTTAACTGACTTATTATTCGCAATAGTGTTACTGTGATCTAAAAGATGAGGGGTGTACGCAATCTATCCACCCAACGTAGATCCATCAGGCATAATAAGTAAAAGAGAGAAACTCTCAATTGATGAGTATCCAAAATTTATACTAGGTGAATAACTTTATAATGATTCCCGTCCTCTATAATTCCTTATGGTCAAAGTAGAACCATGATTTGCCAAGGAATTATTTGCAGCACTAATACATTCAAAGTGACTTATATTCATGTTGTCTTCTCTCTCTATGCTACATCCATTGTGATATTTGATATTGACTGAAACCATATATCTCTCTTATAGGTTTGGCACTATATCTTCGACTATCTGCCAGACATGTGTCCAGTAGAGTATCGCCATCTATGCACACAAATCGTTGTTATGATATTAGGAACAATGTGCCACTACCAAGCTCCTAAGAAGAGAGATATATTTCTTCCAATATTCCTTTCATATTTGCGACCCATTCCCTCCATCTAAGCAACGCACAATAGTGTTTAGATTAAAACCATGGTGTTTGCTTGTTTTCTTCCAACTATCAATTCGTGAACTTCCTTTGACTCTTTCATATCCTTTATCCTTGTCATAGATTCCTTATATGATCTCCAACAGGAATCATTTATTAGTTTTAAGAATTCTTGACCATCTTGATCTCCTAAGAAAACTCGTCTGTATTCCTCCTCTGTAACAGCATACCTCCAACATACCAATATTGCCATCCCTATACATTTTCTGAGCACAACATTGGATGGATATTCTTATACTTGTTATATCTTTGTCTCTATATAATTTATTCTTCCCTTAAAGCTGGCAGGAACATGCTCTGATAACACTTGTAATGTTCCTTTTCGAATGGTTAAGGTTGATACGCTGTTGGCTGGAAGTGCGTGCCCTTGATTGCCTTTTTTTATAATTACAAAGCAGAACATAAACTTTTAAATATGAACGATTGCCCGATGCCCTAGAGAGATAATAGTTCTGCCATTTTATATCCTCAGGACGAAAATAAGGAAACATGAATCTCCAAATATATTTAAGATTCATTATTAATAATAATAATTATTAATATTGTTCATTATTTATTAGTATTATTATGTTAATATTATAACATGTATATCATTAATTACTATTATGTAATCCATTAATATAAAATTATTATTGTTATCATTTTATCGTCAAGTATGGGTTATATCATGTCATTATCATGTTATTTATTTATTTAAATATATTCTATATTCTAAGTCTATTGTTATTATTATGAAATGATATTAAATTAATTATTATATCTTTATTTATATTATAATATATTATTATTATGTTATATTGATTAATAATATAATAGTATATATATCATTTAATATACTATATTAATAATATAATTAAAATTTTATTAAATTAAGTTATTTTTATTTATTATTTCAAAATAGGGACATCACATTCCAAATGAAGGTTGATTTTCCCATCGGACTTGGAAAATTTTATACGATACTTTGTCCAGATGGGTATGGTTTTTACCCCTTTTCAAGAGATCTGGACAAAATATGAAATTTCTCTTTGTCGAGATGAACATAGAAGTCTCCCAAAATCCAAATGGAGGTTGATTCTCCCCTTGGAGGTTATTAAAGATAAGTGAAAGACTCTAAGTATGAAAATTATTGTTATTCAGATGAGTATCGATTTTCCTCACCTGGATAATTGAAGTGAAACAAATGGAAATTCTTATGGGGATAATATTTCCCCTTTTCAGACAAACTGAAATTAAATTGACTGAGCATTGAGATGGGAATTTATCCCTATGCCGATTGAATTCCCCAAATTGGACAAGTGAAAAGAAATAATGAACAATCTCTATGCAGTTCGAACTTCTCCCTTTGGAGATCATAAAGAGATGACTTACAAAAAAAATGCAATCCTTATCAAAGTTGGTTTTATTACTGACAAATAATAGGTTAGATATTTGTTGTATTAACAAATGATCAGAAGCTTCATTATAAAGGATTTACAAGAACACAAAATTAGCAAGTTTCTAATAAGAAACTGAAGATGATCGAAGAAAGGATCTTATCTACACATTTTACATATTATACAAAGATGACCATTAAATAGTAATAAAAACTATATTCTAATAGATTTCCCTGAGTAGAACAAAATGGAAATAAATTAAATAAAAGGGAAATAAATTAAATGATGTTTGCATGAATTTCAATGTAAGTAGTTTCAGTCCTACATTGGTTGTGTGAGTAAAGCTTCAACCCAGAACTACTTTAAAAAGGCACGCAACAGTAATATGCAAATGCAAAGTATTAACTATTGGTGGACAAAGGTGGTGAAGACAAAAGCCAAGAGGCTGGAAAAGAAATCACCCAAGGCTTGGAGGGCTAAAAATCAAACCAAGTGGTGGAGATAAGCACAATGTAAGATGACAAAGAACAAGTATATTCAGATTTTAAAATCTGAGAATTAATCCACGGAAGTATTTTTTCAAATTTTCTGGAATTTTCCTAATTCACCCAACCATGTCAGATTGCAAGGGTATTTGGAAAGAAAAAACTTGAGTTTCAAGACCATTTTAATGGTGTCTATGGAGCTGTAAGTGGGTGTTCTCAAACTAAATCTAAAGATTTCCCTACATGGTGCAATTTTTTTTTGGAAAATCATGAAAAAATTTCAAACAATTAAATCATTCCAAACTTGGTTGGAGGCTGTTTAAGAGGTTAAAATCAGAGTTGGGGACTGATTTGAGGCAGCTAAGGAACTAAGGAGCTGAAACTGGTGAGTTTTACTAAAAGTTATTCCATATGGTTCAATTTTCTTTGAAAATATTCTAAGTTTATTCTATGTCATCAAGTCTGATTGCCATAAATTGCAGATCTATTGGAGAGATTTGATGCAAATTCCAAGGCAACAAAGCGGCAAAAACACATTTTTCTTCAGATTTAAGTCTGAAGATCCCTAGGCAGGGGTGATTTTTGAACAAATCACCACAAATCATTAACTTGTCCAATCATTATAAGAGCTGTTGCTGAGTGTTGGGGGAGTACTCTTGCACCAAAGGCACCAATTTAAGGGTTAAAATCATCCAGAAAGAGGGAAGTTTCAGAATTGTCCTTGGAAGCCAATTTTTTTTCATTATGATAAAAGTTGTTCTGCCTTAAATTTGGGTTTGCAATCTGATCTCTTATCTGTGTTGAAACCTTTGATCATGATTTGAAATGAATTTGACAAAGTAATAGGAACTTAGGACTGATTTAAGGATGTCCTCAGAAAATCAGAGTTCTTTCTTTATTAATGAGGTCCAAATTTTGTCATTCTAAAAGATAAATTTGGTCATTTAAAGACATATTTGAGTAGTCCTGAGATCCGCTTAGATATGCCTGTGGACATAGTTTGCAAGCTAAGTCCTCAGACTTTGTTTTCAGAATTTAGGGACCTCAAAAGCCTGATTTTCTATGTAAATTAATGCATTAAAAGCTAAATTTGTTCATTTTTATTGTCCTTAGACTTTATTCCAATCTATATTTCATTTGCAGCCTGTGAAAATAAATTTTCAAAATCATTGAATTGGGTTTCAGGATTGAATCAAATGTTTATAAGGTCTGAAAATTGTTCCTTTTTTAGGTCCCTGAAACTACACCGACTTCGAGCTTTGAGCAGGGATTGGCAGAAGGCAAAGGGATAGCAGCTAGGAAAGTGTTGATAAGGAAGCTGTCAAAAAAGGGGTTCTATCTTGAGTACTTGATGATCTCTAAATGGATGAAGATTGCAGATACTCACATAAAACACAGGTAAACATAAGGAGAATGAACCAGAGGATGTTCAAAGCTAATGACCACTTGTCTTGAGGCATGGTAGTCAACATAGTGAAGAGTGGCCTCTACCAGTAACTGGATTCCCATCTGCTGTTTGGTGCAATGAACTTTTGGTGGAATGCGCAAGGAATTACAATTCAGATAGGACAATCAAAGTTAAAGGAAGGCTGTTGGCATTCATAAATGAGGAGGCAATAAGAGAGACATTTAAAATTCCATATTACCCAAGGATGCAGATAAGAAAAGGAAGAGGCTCAAGCATTGTATGAGAAGAAACTTGATGTGTGCATGGATATCATCAACAACAATTGGGCTAGTGAACCTAGGAAGCATCGCTCCAAATTACCTAACAAGTTTGTACATGAGGATTTCAAAGATGATTATAGTGATATGATTTTCACATTGAACAAGATCATAGGAACACCCCAAGGGACTTTATTTCATACTTGGATGTATTATTTCATTGAGTAAATAGCTTCAGGAAATATGATCATGAATTGGGCCAGGATGATCAGCAACAATCTTGACACACTAAGGAACTTAGTAAAAAAAAAGGAAATGATAAGGGTCATTTCAAGGTATCAAAGTATTATCTTGAGTTACAACTACATGGAGGAGATAGCTATAGGAAAGTCAATGATATTTTTGCCATGAACATCACACACACTCTAGGGTGGACTTCATAAGAGGTTATCTAGGAAGGCAAAAAGTACAGATATCGTTACATCCAATTCCCACTTTTACTTACATCAGGATCCAAGGGATTTTCTTCAAAAGCTTACAAACTTCCTAAGTATCCTACAAATAAGATGGTCTTGATGGAGGTGGCCAAGCAATTGTCAGAGTTTTATTGTATGAATAAGGATAAGCATAAAGAGGGAATGCCTTCCTATATCATAGAAGAGGCAGAGAGATTTCTTATTAAGATGGTTCCAGAACATCAGAGGACCACAATACTTATAGATGAAATGCAGGGATTGTATGAGGTGTGGAATTTTTTTTAGCCCATTAAACATGAGTTTATTCCTCATCTCAAGGCATTAATGACTATTCCCACATCGGTCTTGACTTGGTAGGGAGTTTTTGATAGAGGGAGTGCATATGACTTTGGCCATTGGTATCTCTCATTGGTTACAAGGAGGACTACATGAGAGCATGTACGCATGCAGAGTGAGGATATTATGTTAGGAATAGAGGTTTGATTGGCACTTGGATATACTACTTATGTGTTGTATTAATGACAGGATTTGTCATTGATGACAACATAAGTTTATGTGATCATGACAAACAAAGATTCTTTATATCGTAGGGAGATTATTGGCACAATGAAGTTGGCATATAACACATTAAGCTATGCGAGCTTAGGACTATGTTCATGGGTGAGTACGGATATCACATCTATGTTCGCTAGAGTTTATGTTGAGTATTGGTTGAGTTACAATTCATTTGGTGAAGACTGGGAGTAGACCAGTGTACTGGAAAGATTGTCAAAGATTGTTGGTAGCATATCAGCTATATCTTATTAGTGAGGATAAGTAACGGCAATGAGCTTGAATCGTGGTTGAAGACATGTTTGTAATGCCATGTTCGTGATAGCAAGGCTTAGAGATCATTCCAGGAAGGTCATTGAAGTGAAACATATGATATGTTTTACTAATAACCAACTATGTTAAAAAAACATATTGATCTTCATTTAAAATGTATTAATTGTATTGTAATGTGTGAGAACCTTAATGTAATAATTGTAATGACGCTTAAGAAGGCATGTATGCCTTAGTGTGGTCCTATGATATTAATCATACATTAGGGAAGCTCTAATAGGCTGATCTAATAAAGGAAAGATGTTTTCCTTTGTTGTAAAGTATCACATTTATCATGAATCATGGATGTGGTCAGAGGATGTGAGTTTAATGTTGGATGAACATAGCAAAGCAGATATTGAGTTGGTATATTGTATTGGGTTTCAAAGGAACTATTTGGGCAAGTTGCAGATCAGTCAGTTCACTTGGTTTTGGATATGTTATCCTGAAGTTTAATCTTCACAGTTGCTGGAGCAATTTAGATAGTGGGTCTAGTTGTTTCCTTATTAACCTTTAACAAGGTTAGAACCTTCTAACAAGGGTTCAAGGTCTCCTAACAGGGATTTGTCCTCTAGCAAAAACTGTTGTACTGAATGGATTGTAACTGGCTCTTAACAAGGCCACATCCTTTCACAAGGAGCTTATTTATTAGTAAAATATCTTGTCAGTGCCATCCCCACCAAAGTTTTCCTTCTAATCAAGTGTTTCCCTAGTCAACAAAACATTGTGTTATGGTGTATGGTTTTCTCTTGTTGTGCATCATTGTTTTATTTGTTGGAGTTGGAATTAATAAGTTTGGATTTAAGTTTATTTCCTCACAACTGATTCACCCCTCCCCCCCCTCAATTGTGTGTGGACTTTACTTAACATATTGTGGGTTCTCTCATAGGGATATGTTTGAGGGTCCTTGTTATGATCAAGGAATTGCTTGGTATTAACTTTGATGCTTCCTGTGAACTGGATTTGAATGAGCTAAAGACAAGAATGGAATTAGTTTATTTCAGAGACATAGACTCTCTTGAGAAGAGTCGACTGAATGGATTCCTGTCACTTAAGGTTCTTATAAATGATTGGGATAGGACATAGGAATCTTGCATGGAAAAGTTAACAGGTTTTGAAGATACAACATGAAAGCCTTCCTAATATTGACAAGGAGGAAGAGTAATTTTACTTAGGTTTATTGATTTTAATAAAAGGGAGAAGGAGAAAGGAGTGTACATCTTGGATATTGATACGTATGATGACTAGGAAAATTCCTTGCTTCTTGTTGGTCCTCAAGCCTTTGAGTATTCTCATTAGCTAATATTGTGGTGCTTCATTTCTATTGGCTTTTTTTGGCTGGCCTAATTAAGGTTTGTAATGGTTTAATATGAGCCACTGATTTCAAATCAATCCTAGTCATTCATTCTAATTGGGGCTCCTAAATAAACCCCCACCCCTCTTATTTGTGGAAGAGGTTGCTTGAGAACCATTGCTAATATAATACCAAATTTGCTCTCCTCCATTGTTGTGTCTTGCATGGTGAATTGTTGTGATCAAGTTTGCATTGTTGCATGGTGATCTACATCCCTCATTTACAATAGATTTTCATTTCAAGTTGTTTAAAATAGATTTTGGTTCAAGTAATCTAGTTGAACGAAAGAAATTGTGGATGTTTGCTTGCTTGAGTCTAACAAATCCGAGCCACTAACCTCTCACATATTGTAAGTGTGCCTTGTGTGTTTAGTCGATGAATGAAGTTCTTAACTTCACTTGGTGTTGAATCTTTAGTTTGTATCCATTTGATGGGATTAAAGAGGAGATATTGATTTAAAAATAAATTGAGTATTCCTTAGAAGCTTGCACTAGGTGGGTGGAGTCATTGATTATACTACATCTAGTAGAGTCCAAGTTCGTCCCTACTTCTTTCCATTCCTAGTTAGAAGTAGAAGTAGTGGCTAAGTTTAAGTTCAAGTTGAAGAAGAAGTTGGTAAACCATAAAGTATATTTTCATTGCATATTGTAAGCCAAAGCTTTAGAAATTTTATTCCCAAGTCTTTCTAACCAACTTAAGTTTCCTTATTGATCAAGCAAATCACACGATTTCAACTAAGTGAATATCCACAATTGAAAGAACCTTGAAGTCATTTCGTGATTTTACTTTGCAAACTTAGCATGAAACATGACCTTATTCAAGAGAGGATTAAGTGTTTGATCTTTCACTTCAAAACATTGAGCATTTGATTTTGTATGTTGTAATGGAATAGAATTCATGTCAACACCTCCAAAGGGAAAAATGACTTGGGCCTGGATAATTACAACTTCGCCCTCCAAATTTTGGCTAAGTAAAAAACCAAAGGAAAATTTGTCTCGTGTTTGGACTCATCATTTTCATCTTTTGTCTCTGGATTCCAAATGGGGGAAATCAACCCATTTCTAGATAATTTGAACACTTAACATAATTTCAGCAAATGTCATCCAAAGTGGTGGAAATTCATAGGATGTAGATTGTATCCCCAACACTTCAAAAAAATTCAGGAAAAGACCAATAAAAGTGGAAAATTTCATGCTATGTCCAGATTTGGATCAAAATAAGCGGAGAAATTCAATGTAAGTCTGGATTTTGATCAAAATGAGTGGATGTATTCATTATTATTCCTTTGTGTACTTCTATAAAGAAATTTTCTTAGGTTTCTGGCAATTTCAAGTATGAAAAATCAATTTCTATAAGAGTTTTTAGGCCCTTATACATGGAATATGCCTTTATGTGTAAGTTTGGACTAATTGACTAGCAAAAATTTAAATAGACTTAGGATTTCACGTTCAACCCACTATAACTTGATCCCAAAAGACTTCAATTTTAACGTCTCCACTTTAGACCACAACTTGGAGACTTGACTTCTTTGCCATCCCTCAAATCTTTTAAAGCACCGAACTGCTAAATTTAGTGCCAAAATCTAACCAACCTAACAATTACAAGTAAAAGAGGGTGTCCCCATTTGTAATGGGTAATGGCATGAAAAGGTCACAATAATAACACATATAGAGCATGCACTGAATACACAAAAATGTGTTGCAAATATTGAAAAGGTAACTAGGTATAGTGAAGATAAGTTGTCTGAGATATCCAAATCATATGATCCTTTGACAACTTTCTCTTTAGGGCATGCAATTCAAGTCATATCTTTGAATGACAAGATCAAAACATTGATAACGACAAAGGAGAAGTTGAAGAGTAGGTGAATGAGCTCAGAGGTCAAATTACCCAAAACTTGATATCCTACTTAGTAGTCAAGTAGCATTTACTTATCCTGATGCAGCCACTCTTATAACTGTAGAATGATTGGCCTATGCAATTTGTCATTCTTCTTGGTTTATGGTTATGAAATCAATCGAATAAAGTAAAAAGTTGTAGAACACTAAATCAAACCCCTTCCCTCTCAATGTTCCTTGATACTGACACCTTGTTTACTATATCGAAAGATATTAAACACATCATCACATTGCCTTCCACAATGCTTATTAGATCACAAGCTTGTTGTCTTCTCAATGCAGATTCCTTATCTCAGATGTGATCACATTCAATTGATCACTAGATCATTTGTTACATGATTAATATATGTATGAATAATTGATTGCCTAATGAATTCCTTTGATTGTGTGATTTTAGGTATTAATGACTGATGATTAATTGATTGTTCATTAGATGATCGATGAGTGGTAATGTAATGAATGTTGTATGATATATTAGCGAAAAATGATTGAATGAAAGCTGATTTGATAGACAGATCCTTGATTATTGAATTGCTTGCTTTCTTGATAGCAAGGCAAAGTGATGATTGATGCGGATTTGATGATCGTTTGCTCGATCTTGTCAACTGATTGTTTGCTTAATTTCTTGAGGTGTTAATGATTAATAGATGAATGAGGATTTGTTTTGATGAAGTCATGAATGGCAATTTATAAGTGATACTTCAATACTTAGAATGAATTCTCCTTTAAACTTCACTGGTGAAAGGATCAACACCTTTCATAAGAATTGGGTCACCACTTCTCATTGTTGACTTTGTGAATAATATATTATTCCCCAAATTGATCTCCATTGGATGTCCTCAAATGAAACCTTCTCCCCTTTATATTGTTGAAGATCGTAGCTGCGATAGAGATCTTTATCTCTAATTTTGCTGCATGTTGAAATAGAGTTAAATTGTGTCAACAGCTAGAGAAGATGTTTATATATTTGAGAGAATATTATATGAAGAGACATGCATCATGCCAAGATTCATGTGTTTGAAATAGGAAGAGTCTTGAATTTGGAAATTGAAGAGACTTCGGGTGTAATATGAAGAGTCTCTCATTTCAATTTATATATGTGATTACTCAGCATAATGTGACATGGCATCGTGTAGAAAAGCATTGTAATTGAGCATTTATTATCAATAAAAGTGATATTTTTCTAGTGTGGCTGGGTTTTCCCCTCTAGATTGGGGGATTTTTCCAGGATAAATATATTGTGTCTTTTGTACCTATTTTTGTTCTTCTTTGTTGTTGTTTTCATTATTTCTGGCCAAAACATTAACATGGTATCAAAGCTAGGTTAGCTAACAGCAATTAAGGAAGTCTCTTTTCTCTAGCTCATGAATCTATTGCGAATTTCATGAGTGCTTTAGGCTATCTGTATGTGTTGAAGTTCTGGTTGCACCAATAGATATTATTTACCCCTTTGATGGTATTCTATACTCTTGTTTCTCTATGTTGTACTCTCTGGAGTTGTTGTCTCTCTGCCACAATATCTTTGGTATGTATTGTTTGTTACATCCCAAATTTTGACCCAATTTAAAATGTTCATATAGTCGTGGAGGTTTTACATGAAGTCAATTGACAGTTAAAATTTGTTATGATCATGTGAAATAGTAAGATGGTTAATCGCTATAATTTCATATGAAGATAACATGTTAGTTAATCGTTATGATGCTATTATATGATTATCTTGAAATCTTAGAAAGTTGGTTATTCATTATGGGAAGTAGAATGGTGGTTAGCCGTTATGATAGTTTATGAATAATAACTTGTTATGGTAAATTATTATTATATTGAGGAATATGATATAATCCTGGAGAATTCCCTGTAGAAGCGCGTCGAAGGGGTGGAAGCATTGTTAGAAAAGAATTGGCCATGGGGGCACCACCATCACTGGGCAAATAGGTGTGAACCTTGAATCACCATGGCTAAGGGTAAATGATTAGGCAAGCAAGAGTTTACGTTGGACTATACCATGAGCTACTTGGTGAAACATATAAAATATATAGCTATCATTATCAAAATTCACGTTCAGAACCATTACCTTTGTTGTTCTATGATGGCGTCTCCATTTTTCTTCTTCTTCTTCATTGTCATCATCATCATCATCATCATCATATATATATATATATATATATATATATATATATATATATATATATATATAGATATGTACGATACCACCATGATATTAAATCTATAGTTCATCTCCAGTAACATATGTATAAATATATACATGCATATATATTGAGAGGATATGAGGTTAAGATAAATCATAATTCTTTGAATTATGCATGTATATAGATATGCATATTTTAATAGGTATGACCTTGGACATAATAATAGTATGATGACGTCATTTTGAAAATTATATATATATATATATAAGGAGATCTTGTTTTTAATAACTCTTCAAAGGAGCCCTTTGATATTGGTTTTAATTATAAATCTCTATGAGAGACGTTGAGTACATTTGCCACCTCTTCCTTTTAAAATCGGTGAATTCAAAAAAACTGAGGATCTTGTTCTTTTAAACTACCGCCTTGGGCTACGGCATTATATTTAAAACTTTTCACATTGCCGAGAATGACATTCAGCCTTTCTTCCCTCTCGACTTTCTTTACATTAAAAGGTCGAGCTTTATCTATCTAATGAATTTTACATACCAGATTGCTAGCATTGTTCTCTATAGTTCAAAAGGCTTGAGTCGAGAACGACAAGACATTCTGAGTCTCAGTGATCAACAATCAAGTTATGTTTACTTCCATTTCTTCTTATTCAGAAATCGATGCCAGTAACTATCTTGATTAATCTAAACCTACCATTGTTCCTCAACCATTTTCTATTCAATGTTACAAGTGAAGTATTAGTACTAGGCTCATGTCTAACGGCTTTTATTGTTTCTTTCTTCATGATTAAATGCCAACTGTATTGCATCTAAAATGAGTCGGAATGCACAAGTGTGAACATCATAAAGAACAGTTCTATGTACATTTGTGAAACAACTTATTTCATGATTTCTGAATCACAAGAACAGCTTAATGCTAGAGTTGTTTTATCTCATGTTTTCAACTGAGAGTCAGCAATATACTGCTAATGGAGGAATTCCATGCTTAACAGCATGGTCGATCACCAAGGATCCGCCCTGGTTGGAAGGACCAATAAAAGAGGGTGAAGAGGTGGAGGAGATCCCTGCAAAAGGAAGAACAGAAATCAGAACTATCAAACACGATAAAATATATAATTAAACTCTAAGAACGTCCAAGTAAGCTCATGTTTGTCCAATGTGTACCTTGCTACCAAGTTGAGTGGTGGAATTAAGAACCAGAATGCTCAGTGGCTGGACAAGGTGTTCTATGTCTATTTTGGGTAGGGAGGGCCTTTCTCGAATGAAATTGGAGGGGATATTTTAAGGGTCTAGGTTTGAGAGGTTAAGCCCCTCACAATGTTTCCCCTCTCCACAAGATGTCAAGACATGCACCAGACAAAGATAAGTTATGCAATCAAACATTTGTTGGTAACATGTATTCTACTTTTTTGATGTTTATACAAGCAAAAGATATGAGAGATTGATTTATATCATTGATTTAGTTATTTCCTTTAAATGAAAACAACTTTACTTGTCAATGAAATTAGCAACTAGTTAGATCGGTTGATCTTCCAACTGAACATGGAATATATCTATATGCAAGAGATAGGTTTATCTGATGGATTGTTATTTCTATCTTTCATTTATGTGAATATTGAATATGAACGTATCTTCAAACTGTATGTTATTGCCATAATTAGCAATGGAAGGAGAAGGAAAGATACAATGGTATTTGATGACCTAAATGATATAGGAGTATTTGATGGTATTTGTCATTTCGATAAAGTGGTATAGCTATTTGTTCCTAAGTAGTATTTATAGACTAACCTAGATTTTGCAAAAGCGTCCCTAGACAGATTTCGGTTTTGAATTCTACGGTATGTAGAATTTAAGTTTCGTGTTAAATTCGTTGATGGTATCTTCATTGTTAGTTATGAAATTTCTGTTTAACTTATTCTAACCATTGATCCCATTCCATGAACATATCTGTTATAACTATCTTCCTATGAATATGAAGTATTAACTGTATTCTTTGATATGACTAGTTGTTAGTTTAAGACCCGGTGAAAGTGGTTGTTAGATTGTTCTAATAAAGAGCAACTTCATATTCTTTCAAAGTGCTTTGGCCTTTGTCAGTTATCATTCCCTTCTAGTTAGAGACCCGACTTGGCTTCTGTTTTGTGGTCTAGCAGTTGGCTTCCTTATTATGTTTCAGATACTTTTTATTCAGTGCTTTCTATCTCAGCTTATTCCTATGGTTTCGTATTCTTCCATTGCTGGATGGGCATGACTCAACATTGTGAATGACTTGGCCATGTCATCAATTTAGGGTCTTCTGTTTCATGCAATTATTGTGTTCGATGGTGCTCATTTATTCTATCTTGTCGAAGGAATTTTGATTTAGTGTCTGCATGGCTTCTCTAGTTTGTGGGAATGCAATACAATAATTTATTGTCTGTTTTGTTCATCATTTGCATAGAAAGATTTTGCCAGATCAGGGTTTTGATGTGGCTTCAAGCCGTGACTACTCAGCACTGCTGAGAAAGGATGACTTGGCATCATGGGTTAATGCCTTGCCATCGTGGTCATGCTTTCTTTTGTATACCAACATTTCATAACTATTGGTCACTATCTATATGTTGATTTGGTTCGATTATGATTGTGACCGCGGACTTTTCATTTCCCTTTGTGAAAGACTATTTGTTTCTCATAGAAGCATGTTTTTGGTATGAGCTCAGGGAGAATGGCTTTTCCACAGCATAAGTAGTTTGGATGCGATTATTGATTGTTGCCTGTGTGCCTGGGTGTCATGTGCAGGGCTGCCTGAGTGTGTGTGTTATCCATGGTGTTTGTTAGAAGAAGTTTTTCATGTGATTTACTACAGGGTGATTTCTGAACAGATATTAATTTTTCTTTATCTGCATAAGATCAATATATATAAATTTTGAGTCTTTCGGGTGTCTGCAATTCACTCATGCTTAATGATTTATTCTAAAAATGAAAGGTCTTTGTTAGATGTATGCAAGGGCGTATGCACAGTCGAGGGTCCTCTCTTTACCCCTTCTGCCTATCATTTTCAGTAACAATGTTGCAGATACAATTGAAACTTTTGAGCACTGTCAAATAGATAATTTTTTCCAGAACATAGTGATAAGAATCCTCAAAACATAGTTTTTATTAGCTTGGTTTTTTATTTTATTAAACAATTAATTGTTTGCACTGGAGCTATGTCAAACATCTATGATGTTTGCAAGGTAAATGCGTTTGGTCTGGAATCTGACTCTGCTGTGTAGTTCATACATATCACGATATGAATCGTGGAGTTTTAACTTTGCTTTTAGGATTCTTTGGATTACTGCATTCTGAAATGTCTCATACTTGTTCGTTTAGAAAACAGAATTGGATTTTTGCCTTTATTTCCATTTCTCTGTAAAGGGAACATCTGCCTATTTTTGTTTTATCTATAGCTTTGTAATAAGTTAAACGAGATACAATCAGCGAAGAAATTATTCCATTTTGATTTTATATATTGCTTTCTTGATGTAAACTTCTACATTGAATGCATGAGTTGAGTTATAAGGTGTCCTTACCTTCAAATTTGCCCTGGAGTTGTGGCTATTTTTGTTAGTTGTGTACACTCGATCTATCATGTTTGAAATTGTGACCATACTGAAGTCTCAAATCGATGTCTCCTTTTTTGCTTCAGCATGCTCACTATTTATGAGCAGACTGTTATTCATATTTATAGTCTTTTTGCTGAGATTTTACTATCTCTGTTCTAATATATTTCTGTCTTCCTGATTTGTCAGAATCAATGGTGATTCGGAGTCATCTCTATTGGGATCACATGGAAGTCTATCTAAAAGAGATAAGTATTCTACGACTATGAATTTTTGTTATTAGTGTATGTTTTTGCATTGTTCTTTATGATAGGTTGACTTAATGAGTTATTATTAATCTGTCTTGGTTGAAGGATGCATCAGGAAGCAATGGGATGACAAGAGATTATATGAAAAGCAGAGCAGACTATATGGGGACGCTCTTTGCAGTCTTGGACTGAATTGATGATACATTTCTTCATTAAAAGAGAAAGATCATACATAGGAAATGATATTCAGAGGGAGCTTGCATCTAATTCTTTGCATGCTTATGTGGCGGTAGAACTGCTAAAGCTCCCTGTTTGGTCAAATTGGAATCAGCTATCTTATTGTGTTTTTCAAAGCTATTCCTACTAAGAGGGTGTTTCTGTAGAGAGAAAATCTCAACCATTCTTACTTGTTAATACATTCTTCTCCAAGAGAAGAATGAGGTGAAAGCCCTCGTGCCACCCTCTACACGTAGGTATGGTGGACCACCCTTTACAAGTAGGCATGGTGGAAATGCATTCTTCTATAGGACAAGTTTGAGGTGAAATCCCCCATTCCACCCTCTACGAGTAGGTATGGTGGACCACTCTCTGCAAGTAGGCATGGTAGAAATGCATTCTCCTCTAGGAGAAGTCTAAGGTGAAAGCCCTTGTTCCACCCTCTATGAGTAGGTGTGGTGGACAACCCTCTATAAGGAGGCATGGTGGAAATCATGTGTGTGACTCCATGACTTCAATTTTATGTGCTTAGGAAGTAACTATGCTGAACTACGTAATGCTGAGATAACATATTTTTATAAGAATCTATGTGATGGGAATTTATAATTGACATCTTTGACTGCAGCTATGTCTGTTTGGCATACTAAAGATCTCCCTCTTGCTAAGAAGGAGTGTTGAAGATTGTAGCTGAGATAGAGATCTTTATCTCTAATTTTTCTATATGTTGAAATAGAGTAGATTGTGTCAACAGCTGGAGAAGATATTTATATATTTGAGATAATATTATAGGAAGAGATGTGTAGTGCAAAGATCCATACATTTGAAAACATGAAGACTCTTGTAATTGGAAATTGAAAAGACCTTCAAGTGTGATATGAAGTCTCTCATTTCAATATTTCTGTGCAATTGCCTAGTGTAATGTGACATGTCATTGTGTGGAAAAGCGTTGTTCTTGAACATTTATTATCAATAAAAGTGATATTTTTCTGGTGTGGCTGGGATTTTCCCTCTAGATTGTAGTGTTTTGCCAAATAAATGCATTGTGTTGTCCAGCAAATTGGGTAGTTAAATGGTTACCTATACGAGCACGGTTGTGTTGTTTCATGAGCACTGTATCGGATATTATAAATGTGGCTTTTACTTATGTATTTGGCATCATGGTATGGAACATTATTGTTATGTACAGAAGCATTTGATTAATGAATAGTATTTTACTTTGAAAAAAAATTTAAAATTTAAAAATAATAATAATAAATAATTAAAAATTAAATGTGTTGGACGTATCCTGCGGACAAGTGTCCAACGGCTAATATCCCCGTGGACATGTGTCCTACGGGTATTGTCTCTGCGGACATGTGTCCCATGGGCAATGTCCCAGACAAGGCCCCCACGGACATGTGTTCCGCGGGTAATGTCCCCACGAACATTGTGCCTGCATATAAGAGCCTGCAGTGGTGAAAGGAAAAAATTAGAAAACCCTGCGGAGAATCAGCGAAAACAGGAACTCCCACAGAGATTGCCAAGAGAGTCTGCGGAGAGATAATAAATACAATCGAGCTTTATGATATATAATGAGGGCAACTTTCAATCCTCTAGTTGCCAAAGAAGATAAATAACAAGGGTTTGCAGAAGGAAAAGATGGATTAGCAAGATAGATTTTTGTTGAATGATGCCATCCCATGGACACCATTCTACACAAAAAGGAGAAAGGTCCGCCATCCGCAAAAAAGGAAAAACAAGACAATATTCGTGAAGAAGAGTAGGGCGACATTCCGCAAGGAAAGAGAAAAGCAACAGACAGGAAAAGAGAAGGAAAAACTTCGTCGAAACGGGTTAGCCGTGGGAAAGACAAAAGAAAGTGGCCAAAGGGAGGGAGAAGTATCCCCGGGAGTAGCTGCCATTTTAGTGCCAAAGGAGTCAAGAGGACCACACTCCGAGGATGCGCCCGGAGATGAGGAGGTCGCACCGGATGTGGGCGTGGCTACTACAGAAGAGACAGAGATGGATACAGATATGGCGCAAGATGTCAGCACCGAGGACAGAGTGAATTATGGGTCGGATGAGGAGAGATGCAAGGCATACATCAGAGCCATGGAGGTTGTGCTAGAGAGAGGTCGAATTGTTGGGCATCAAGCTTTGACCCGTAGGAGGGAGTTGCAGTTGGTTCGAGCCTATATTCAAAGGGTCTGTCCAAAGCGTTTTCGCTCTTGCTTTGAGGCCAAAGGATAACCAATCGTGGAAACACCAGATATGTTGGCTAATTGGACTACAGAGCCTGAGTTGGGACCATGCAACACTACTATGGAGAAGGTTGCACAAGAGATAGTAGGGGTGTATAAAGACGTCTACTATGCTCATCGGCGTGCAGAGGTAGATAGGAAAGCAAAGAGGGTTACAGCTGTGAGGTCCAAGGCAATTGAGGTAGAAGCTCAAGAGAAGATAGTTGCTGAATTGGTTAACCAACAGGCAACATGGGCGGCCGAGCGAGCAGCGCTCTTGCGAGACAAGGAAAAGGCTGATTAAGGATTGCAAGCAACCGAACAAGGATTGCAAGTGGCCCAGACTCAAGCCATGGAGGCAATACTTCTCCTGAAAGAGACAGTGGAAGTTAACACACAGACGTAAAAAGACTTACGGATACACACTGATCAAGTTTACGAGTTGTGCCAGCAATTGAACACTCCTGGGACGCAACCTCCTCCTTAGTCTATGTTGTTTCTATGTTTGTATGTTGTCTCCTAATTTTGTCAGTTTTGAGTCGCCAGGAGACGGCTTTTCTTTTTTGGGGGGGATGATGTTGTCTGGCAAATTAAGTCGTTAAACAGTTACCAGTACGGGCACAATTGTGTCGTTTCATAAGCACCATATCAGATATTATAAATGTGGCTTTCACTTATGTATTTGGCATCATGGTATGGAACATTACTGTTATGTATAGAAGCATTTGATTAATGAATAGTATTTTACTTTGATAAGTAGTTATATGTTTCTTTCCTTTGTTCACCTACGGGCTGAACACATTGTGTCTTTTGTACTTATTTTTGTTATTCTTTCTTGTTGTTTTCATTATTTCTAGGCAAAACATTAACATATATCTTCCAATGTGAGGAAGAGCCACACCTTTTCATCATGTATGTCCTTTGCAATGACCACAATCTTTCACATTAACTACTTTCTGAGAAAGTAACAACCCTTCATTGTTTCTACCCTTTGAAAGCTTCACAATCTTCCATAATTACCACCCTTTGAAAGAATCCCAACATTCATCGTTGTTTCCCTTTGAGAGAGTCACAACCTTTCACAATTAGCACTCTTTGAAAGAGTCACGACCCTTCGCCATTCCTGCCCTTTGAGGGAGTCATAATCTTCTATAGTTACCACCCTTTGAAAGAGATACAACCCTTTTCCCTTTGGAAAAATCACTTCCTTATTTTCTCCCATTTCTTTATTCTTCCTTGTAATGTCCCCAACTCAAATCAAGACAAGTAGCAGCAGTTTGGCTGTCATTTCCTTTGATTATCCACAAGAAAGAGGACGTAGAGCATCATTGGGTACAAAAAGAAGTCCTTGGCTCGTTCCAAATTCTAACTTTTGAGTTGAGTGCGCAGCTTTTTATGCAACTTAAGGGATCTTCAGTTATTTTAAGTTGGGCACATCTTTTTAGGCAGCTTAAAGTGACGCCTAACCATGGGACTTAAGTTGTCACTTTTTCATGTACTTAAGTGACATCTTAAAACATGTGGCAATTCACCTAGGGGGCAACCAGCTTTTGAAAGCTGATAAAAGCAGGTTTTTTCTTAATCGTAAATCCCTGGATAAAGAAATTAAGTTCAGAGGTTAGAGATTAAATTATATTGTTAGGACTTGTCATATAACATCCTAAAGGCTCATTTTGAGTTTATTATGTGATGAGATTTGCTTTTGTCTGCTGATGCAACTTGGCTTGATGATTAAAACCCTTGGGTGTCCCTGATTTTGGTGAGATATATGGGCTCTCCCTCGTAACAATAACGTTGTTTTGGTGTAAGACCTCCACTTTGAGAAACCCTAGCACATTGTTAAAACTTAGCTGCAAAAACTCATCAGATTCAGAGGCCAAATTGAGGACAACATCAGTGCCAGAGCCTCGATCTGGGAACATTCACTACTGCAAGTTATTTATTTCTGAATTTTCTGTGGACAGCTATTGAAGAGCATCAGTTTCAGACTCAATGCTGATCAATTTGGGAGACCAACACCACTTTTGGAAGGTCGGCTAGGGTTAAGGAAAAAAAAAATCTGACACAAATCTGGACTATTTTGGTATAAAATCTCCATATTTATTTGATGGATATGTCTGAATTTTAGTTTTGGAATTTTCTGAGGAGTTACAAGTGTTTAAAATGTCATTTTCTAAGTGTAATAATCAGAATTTTGCATCTCTTCAATTTTAATCCTGAACTGAAATCTGATCAGAAATTCTGGGTTGGAATGAAACTACTGTAATGAAAAGAGAATCCATATTTATGCCCCAGTTGTAAAAGTTTTTGTTATCAGATTTGTGCCCTAGTATGTAGAAATTATTGTCTTGTTTTTAGTATCCAATTCATCCGCTCCATTTGTTTTTCCTCCTTCCATATCCCTCATTGAAATGAAGTTGTCTTCTACCTTTTACATCTCATGTTTGAGGGAGACGCAACTTTTCATTTCACACCTTTTGGCCATTCATTAAATTTAGCCACATTTTAATTATCTTATATTTTAACTTTACTCTCTTATATTTTAAATTTAAATTTAACTTTTAAGCTTTTGTATTTTAAGTTTATTATTCAATCTTATTTAAAAAAGGGCACATTACAGACAGACATCTGTAAGTGAAATTAAATAATCAAGTGGGAACAAGAACCATCCATATTAACTAGCCAATGCTTCTACAGTTCTACTAACTTTGACTTGAATCTCTATTACCTTCCAGGACATGTGGGAGTCATTACAATGAGGGTCGCTGGTTAAATTCCTTCCAGCCAAGTAACTGTGAGTTCTATAAAAAAAATGTTTTTCAGCTCCAATTAAAGTCTTGGCAAGTTTCCTTCAGCCACTGCTGGACACCATTTCTCCTCGCAGATTGTGATTGGTAAGTTATAGTTGCAAACCTAGTCTGGACTCAAGATGATCAAGTTGGTCTTTGGAGAATGGTCTTTAGATTAAAGGTCAGCGCTCAGTATTTATTCCCTGCTGGAACAATTTGAAATGCATTTGCAGTTTTCTGTTGCTGATTGAATCAGAAAGGGATGAATTACTTAAGCATTCAAGCTCACCTGCTTTGAAAATTTATGTCTTGGTGTTGGTGTTTCCATTTCACTTGTTTTGGCTTGTCTGCAATTTAATTTTATTGCCTTCTCAAGCTACAATATTGGGGCTATTCATGGCATGGGATCTGATTATCATTATTAAACAGTAAGCCTCTTTGACTGGGATTAGAGGACTGCCGTGCAGCTAGCTAATTGAAAAATCCAGTCCATTGTCATGAGTGTTGCAACCATCAGGGACGTCAAGTGTGCTAATGAGGTGCATGGCTTGATGGTTGTTGCTGGACATAAACCCAGGAAGTTCTGGGCATTGTAATCATATTCAGATCTGGATAAATAAATCATCTATTTTGATCTGCTAATGTGTCTCTAAACTGGAAATGAATTGTGCTCAAATCTGAATTTGATCAAGGATTAATTCTGCCGTAATTAAGGTCAGAAATCACAATACTCATCTCTGCATTTCAATCTGTTTTCTGTTATTGTCAGCAGTTTGTACTTGGTCCACAGCTGGCCCTGGTATTCATTTGAAGAAACTAGTATTCTATTTCTAGTAGACATTGTGTCAACAAGATTAGTCTCTGATTACCATAGGTTTTAAACCTTGTGATTACATCATCTTGTGACTGTTATCCATTGATTTGTCACATTGGAAAGTAAATTGAATTGAGATACATACATACATACATACATACATACATACATACATACATACATACATACATACATATATATATATATATATATATATATATATATATATATATATATATATATATATATATATATATATATATATTACAAGAATGCAAACTGTGAAATCCGTTAAGGATTTAACATCAAGTGCACATCACATTTAAAATTTAGAATTGCTCGCCCAATGATATTAAAACTGTCATCTACTTCTGAATTGTCAAGTAGCTTATGAATACAGACTAAAACGTAAGTACCAACTAGCCTCTAACTGCCGTTACCATCACATATCAGGACAATTAGATAATCATAAATAGGAACAAGTAAATGGCCCTTGGTTCACCTTATTATCAAGAAAAAGCTGCCCTAAACCTCAAAAAGAAAAATTTAGTTGCATAATCACATTATCCCTCGAGGCTAAGTATCACGGCTTAACATTTAATCCTTACAAAACAACAAACAAAAGACAAAAGGGTCTCCTATGCCTAATGATTGATTAGAAAGATAATAAATTTCTAATAAAGAAAGCAATGTCTTGTCACCTAACCTTCCTCTTTAGGCACCACCACTGTAGATCCCTCATCCCTGTACCGCAGGTTCATAAGTACATTTCCAGGGGTTGGCTTATCCACCCAAATCGAGAAACGCCAAATGAGGAATTGAAGAAATGCATCTAGCTCTGGCTCGTATCGAAATAACCATCCTGGCTAGACATAATAAAAACAGTTTGAATTGCTAAGAAGCACATTTCCATAACCTGTTTCATAGTTTCCAAAATCCAAACTGTCTCAAATACCAACATCCAACAATCTACTCCAACATTATTCCCTCAGATAATCAATCTCCTGAGTGCTCCAATATAACCAAAAAAATGGCAGACACATATACGTAATGTGCACATGCATACCTTCATGACGGAAAAAACCTTAACAAGCTGTTCCTTCAACATAGCTGAGATTTCAACATCAAGTTTACCAGCGTCAAGCTGGTTAACTCTTGAAATTGGTACTTGAATAAGAGGTCTCTGAAAACAAAATCCAAATAATCACTCTCTGATTTCCAATTCTTCGCACTACGAAATCTAATAGATTCATAAACCAAGAAACTCTAAAACTTTTATCTTCAATCCTAACAACATTGTTAAATATAAAACCACACAGTATCCTTTTGTTTCAAAACATGAATCTTGATGCTGAAGTATTAATTATGCAGAAAACTATACAGAAAACCCTGGGATCAACAGTTCAAACATCGAGTACATTTTCAATTCTTATCACAAAAATTACTGCAACGGAACCAGAGGAGGAAAATGCAAACCCTTGATTGCTTCAATTGTTTCCATTGAAAAGCAACTCTGAGATATGCTTGCCGCCATGCATCACTGGGAGGAATATTGTTACCCAGTAACGCTGAAGGGGAGGATGACTGCGTGTCCTCCGTTGCCATTAAGGCGTGTCTAGATACAGCCCTGCCAAAAAAACACAACTATTACAAAGCACTGAGATAAAAAAATGAAAATATACAATAAATTTGTATCAATATAATAGTCCAGATACAAAAGCCACAACTCTGAAAGATCAAATGATCCTTACGAAACTGCTAAGGAAGAATTCAAAAATTCAATGCAGACAAAGATTATCCAAATTTTAATATATACAAATCACATATAAAATATAAAACATCCCACAGTAACAACGATAGTTCACTACTACCTCAAAAGTCACAAAAGAGCCGGTCGGCTGAACTTTGACACACTCACACTCCTCAGAAGAAACGCAGCCTAGGTGATTACTAGAAGCCTGAACAAGTATCTTTCTGAGAGTTACGAAGTTGGGGCCAATGATTAAATGACCTATTCTTTATTGAAGTTCTTAGTGTGTCAGTTTTCGCGAGAGGAAGCATTCAATTATGTGATGTCTTTCTACAACAGCAAGTGCCACATCATCGTCTAGGACCCGATTTTAATTTGCCTTTGCATTTGACTTTGGTAGTTTCTGAAAATAAATTTGTACAAATCGCATTACGAAAAAGATTATTTATCATTTTAATATTTTTAGTTACCGCCCACGATGGAATCATGAGGTTTTAGTTATATAATCTA
The DNA here is from genome assembly GCA_028749045.1 of Cupressus sempervirens. Taxonomy (NCBI): domain Eukaryota; kingdom Viridiplantae; phylum Streptophyta; class Pinopsida; order Cupressales; family Cupressaceae; genus Cupressus; species Cupressus sempervirens. The sequence continues at coordinate 637,088,800 of CM053791.1, forward strand.
AAATTTTAATTGAAAAATAAAAAATTTTAAAATAAACTATTGGGTCATGATGATGAGAAAGGCAATAAAAAAATTCAATTTTCTTCAACAAAAATACAAATATATTTTTTAACACCTCTATTAATGAATGCATTAATTGCAACTTTATCTTTTCCACATTTGTGACAAGTGGATAAACTTTTTTTAAAATTATTTGTATAATACCTCTATTAATGAATGCGTTAGTTGCAACTTTATATTTGCAACATTTGTGACAAGTGGATAAACTTTTTAAAAAACAATCATTTTTATCTTCCACCCCACAAATATGTCTAATCAATAGTAATTTTTCCTATCTATATTAAGTTCAAACATAGACTTCAATGTTTTATATTTCTTATTTTAAATATATTTATTACTATTTTTACATTGATGTTTATTTTTGTAATTTGTAAAATGTTATTCAAATATAGATATTTTAATCAAATATAAAGTTAAATATATTTCTCATTTTAAACACATTTACTATTTTCTACTATTTTACAATTTTGCTCAATTTTTTTTCCTACGATTAATAATACCCCTCAAACTTACTACATATTTTGGTACTTTGATTTAAGTAATCAAAAAAAAAATTAATTAAATATTTCAACTTATAATTGAATTGGTAGAAATGAGTAGTTCATTCATACAATATAATTTTTATTGTTATTTATATATTTTTTAAATAATAAAATTATTAATTTTTTCAAAATCTCTTCAGCTCTCTCTATTATTCTACCTTTACTTGTCCTTATAATAACATATCATTCTCTCTTTTAGCTCTCTCTTCATATAACATTATATCCCATGGGCCATAGACATCCTTGATATCAACACTAGCTTAGTTGTATATATACAAAAAAAATGTTATGAATGTTTCCATTTTAAAATACACTTCAACATTTTCTGTTAGTTCCTCACTAAACACAAAAAACTAATCTTGAGCCATAAGTTTCCATCAGTAAAACATAGAGGCATTGACAAGATAGAGATCATTGCAGAAGCTACTTCAGTCAACCATAAAAACATGAAGGCAGGAACTTTGGTGCATGCTCCCCTTGTTTATACTAACACCCCACCTTAAGTGCAACTTAGGCGAATGCACTTAAGCTCACAAAAGCTATGATGAAATGCATAATGGATCCCGACCACTAGGCCATGTTAGGTACCTAAGTACAAATGCAATGCTAAACACACAATGCAATGCAATCTCTCTACAAACGGGGAAAGAGGGAAAACCTCATGGGAAAAACCCTCCCCCAAAAAGAGAGAAAAGTACAAGAAAGAAAGATGCATGAATGGATGGAGTAATCAGGACACCCCGCCCCCCCCTGCCCCCCATTATGACATACATCATGCATATACAATAGAGAATTCCTCAATGAAATCCCCCTCTTAGTGAAGGATCTCATAATGATAAGTGTTTGAAGACAAAAGAAAATATAATGCCAACAAACAACGTTTCTCCCTCTAGGAAGAAGATACACCAGATATAGGTGCAAGTATGCTTCCCACTATGGATAGGAAGATGGAAGAGGGATCCAAATGTAGTACGTAGTGGATGCGGCCTCTAAAGTCTACTCAAATGTCGTCAAGTCCTTAATGAATGATGCCACAAACCAATCTAGTGGAAGCCCAAAATATGGTGGCAAGCAAGGTAACATGTCTATGCATGAAACTGAATCAAACTCTAAAGACGATGAAGCATCCAAATAGGAAAATGTAGGAAGAGAAGCAATGTTGCCTCCCTTCAATGGTGTAGGCACACCTATGAAAGAAGCTCCTTGATGATCGAAGAAGCTACACCATGAAAGTTGAATGAGGGTCCTCTGTGTGGGAAGAAATGGTGCCATAGGTGTGGGAGAGAATGCTCCCCAACTAGTAGGAAGAATCCTCAAAAAATATGATGTTTGAGGAAACTAAAATACAATCACCACAGAATGATATATCTCCTCATAAGTAAATGAGTCCTCCTCTAACTACTATAAAGAAGCCACAATCATGTCAGAATGATCAAGTGGTTGAGGGTTAGAGTATGCCCTCGCAACAAGTGAAGAAGTCTCCTAAACAAAGAGAAAATTGATGTCATCGGTGATGTCTCCCACATCTTCAATGTCAGACTCCACAAACAACCCTGCAATGCCTAGAAGGAAGTTATCCCACGAAGCTAAAGTAGGAAGACATGGTGATATCTGCTGCACTAAATCAGGAGCATCTGTGGTTGGAACTAGATCAGTAAAATCAATAGGAGCATCAGGAGGTGGGATCTCATCTCAAGTTGGAGGAACATTACTGAAGCGACTAAAGATATAATGTCCTCTGGAAAAGGAGGAACTGTGGGATCTCCATATTCTTTCCAAAGAGCCATCCAAATATCATAAGGGTGAATGAGCTTTTTATTGACATGCCAATAATCAAAATTGATACTGAATATAATAATATCGAAGAGTTTGTTAATAGGTGGTTGTTCTTCAGTGGAAGAGATCAGTTTGTTGTAACATAAACAAGGAAATACTTCCGTATGCTCTCTCTGTAGATGATTAATGATTAAGGCACTCCATGTTTGATAGTTCCTCTTTATCAACGGGGGTCTAACTCTATGTCAACATGTGAAACAAAACTCCATGAGATTAATTTATGTATGCACCCCACAAAATGCAAAAATAATCAATCATCCCCCCCTAATGTGTGATTTGGAACTTTATAAGTAGTGTGATTACAATGAGCTATTTTGTCAATTTTGACCTTAGTAGGCTTTTGATTTTTAGTTTACAACCTCCTTGGATAGTTCAAATCTAGAACTTTAAAATGTACAATAATTTTGAAGCAATATAAAGCAAAGAAAGGACCTATTTCTAAAAGTGATATTTTTGTCTACTCAAACCTATAATTTGATTGCAGATCTGAAAAGTAGATGAAAAAATATTCTCTTTCAAAAAAAAAAGGAACCTAATTATGTGTCTAGATGAGCCCGTACTAAGCATTTGAAGTTGCGAAAATTAGGATTTATGATTTGCAGAAAAATTTAGGAATAGAGAGGTCAAACATCTTGCACTAATGTGTAAATCATGAAATTCTACCCCAAAACAAAAAAAAAATTGCTTGCAAAAAGGAGTTTGTATGAGGCGGATATTGTTGTTTGAAAATCACATCTATAATTATTTTTCCTAAATCACCATTGTCGCACCTCCAAAAATGTGACTCTAGATTTCACCTTAAATGTCCAACTTTAGTGAAACAAAAGTCAATTTGGGGGTTTTTTGACCTTTTGAATATGATGTCAATATCTGATTTGCACTAGCAAGCACCAATCTTCACTTGCAAAAAATATCTCCTACTGGCTTGATGGCCAAAAATTTTCTGGACAAAATATGCAAATCTGAAAAATAATGCAGAGAAATTGCAAAGACTAAAATAATAAAATATGCAGATCTAAAATTTACATTCAGAGATCTGAAATGATCATATCAATTCTGTAAATCAGACCTTTGGGTATCGGTTTGCAAAAAAAATTGCCTCAATTTTGACTACTGTCCAACATAGGCAAGTTTATAGTCAAAATTCATTGAATCAATGCTCCAGACGCAATGGTGAGGTCTGCTTTGGCTCTAGACACTCCCAATATCTATGGATTCTCCAGATCTATGTCGAGGTGTTCTTTAAGAGGTGAAGCAAGATTGATCTCTAGTGGCTACGAAATGATGCCTCTATGGCTTTGATACCATGTAAAAATTTGGTATAGCTCTGATACCATGTAAGAATTTTCTTTAGGGTAGAATTCACCCAAAATCAAGAAGCACAACAACTAACACAAAAGACCAAGAGAGTATGATCAGAATAAAAATATGATATTCAATTCAATTGTATAGTACACTAGAGGTGCTTTTATATAAAGGCCTCTATGATGCATCTAGAATGTCTAGGAGTTAGCAACATGATAAGTCTTACAACTAGGCACATGTCCACAAGGAGTGGATTATCCTCCATTAAGCACAGGAGTTAGTGCGATGATGAGAGGATAAGTCTATGAAGGTGTAGCATGTATAATTATGTTGTAGACACCATGTGCTAAATAGAGTTGCTTACTCCAGTGTTGTCAACATGACAACTCAAATAAGTACTCAAACTCCTAAGTGTCTACCTAAGAAATAATAAAATAATGCATTTATCCTAAGTAAACTTAAATAAAGTGTAAATAATAATTATTTACACTAACACTAATAACTTTTAAAAGTGATCAACACTCAAGGAAATTTTGAAGAAAAAAATTTCGACTTGAAGTTGGGTTCCACGAATTTTGGTCCACAATGTGTTTTGGCATTTTTAAATTGTTGGGCTTCCATGTAGATTTTTGGATAAGTTTAAGTGCCTTTGAGTTATCAATCATTTGTGCATCATTAGATAAGGTCATGCATTCAAATTTGGTGTTATTTTTGGAAGTGAAGCTTAAGGAAGCTATTGAATACCAATTTTGATGCACTTCTTTCTTCTTTTATTTTTCTTCATTTTCCCTTGTTTTCTCAACATGTAATGATTTCATGCATAGGAAAAATAAATGAAAATCCATGCATGCTAGTTAGCAAAAAATTTAGGGGTATTTTTTCTTACAAATAATTATAATTGCATACTATTTTAGTTTTTTAGTATAGGAAAAACTCTAGCTAGGGGTTTCTTAGTTTAACTAATAATCAATATAAAAGTACTAAATCATAATGTAATAAGGGTTGACAAAATTTTCAATAAAGTATATGCAATTAGTGTTTCAATACATAGTGTGGTTAGTCATGCTTGTAGGCATTTTTTAATGAATTATGAATTGTTAATTTATATAATTGAAAGAACCAATTGTTCTAATTGATTATTACATATGTTTTTATTAGGATTTTTCGAGCTTTTAATTATTTAAATTATTTTGTTGTGATGAATTATAGAGAATATTTTCTAATGGATTATTAAGATAAATTCATCCTGTGTGTACATACATCAAGGTGGCCTCGCAATTTGATAAATTTTGATAAATCATACATCTTCTACAAAATTCCTTGAGCAATGATTGCACCTATGAAGTTTTAGTTGTGTTTCTATGTGCTACGAGGGTTTCCCTCATCTTGTTGATGTTTTAATTCACAAGAGGATTCGACAACTATGTTCGTTTAGGTTTAATTTCTGTGATTTACTTATGCTTTTGTGATCCTCAATCTCTTCATGATTTATGTATGGCATTGTAGTCATTTTAGTTGCACTGATAAATCTATATTCATTATATAACTAAAATATATAATAAAAATAGAAATAATATCAGTATTTTATGTCATCTTACCTATATTGTCACAAAATCAATAAAGGCTTGCTTGTGAACAATCACATTTGTCTTCAATTGAGCTATCCGGCAATTAACAAACCTCTTAAAGGAACCTTGGGGTTTATTTTACCATCAATTTAAGAGAGAAATCTATTTCAAATTTATGCCTCTACCATTTCCATTAAACATGAAAATGACACTCAACAAATTTGCAAAGTCATTATATTGTACTTAGGTATTATCGTGGATGAAATAAACTTTTAAGGATATATGAATCACTTTTGATGAACTATCTCCCAAAGAATCTAGTCAAGCATTCCCTAAAAAAAACATATATCTATTAAATATCAATTTTTGAGAAATAAATTGTTTAAAGGTGTAGTAAAGCTTGAGTATGTCAAAAAAGTTGTAGTTATTAGATACATTTACAAAATATTTGTTTAAGGATACTTTTGAGTATCTCAAGGAGAAGCTAGGCATTCTTCCCCTTCCAAGTGTTTACTAAATTCACCAATGTGTGTGTTGGTCAAGTGATTTGCATGCTTATTCTTTTTCGAGTCTATGCTAGATGAATTTCTCTCATGGGGAATAGATTTAGTCGATAAGGAGGAGTTACAACCCTTTTCATTGTTGTTAAAGGGAGAGAAGAACTGGTAATGAGATTTGATGTTGCTTGTGTATTTTCTTATTGATGAATGTCACCATGAATACAAAAAGGGGGAGTTTTTTTAAAATGTGATCTTTTTGCTAATCATGTAATTGTCATTAATGGTTGTCATTAAGGTCAACATATCTAATGCATAGAGGATATTCATTTATGCCTCAATGGTTTTGTTGTATCAATTGATGTGTATAGATATTGTTGGTGTATCAATAGAAGGTTCTCGCTAAAGAATGTACTAAAATATATGTATCCTTATCTATCTTGTGGTAGTCCTATTCAATGTTGCTAGTCCACTTATAGTGCCCCAAAATATTTTTTTAAAGCCAACCCCTTTATTTGCATGCCATACTTGTATAGTCATTCCCCCCTTTAAATTCACACGTTAAAATTCTTGTTAAGTGAAAAAACAAGTTACTGAACCCCATAAACCAATTCAACTAGGTTCAAAGGTTCAAGGTGGTTCAACTAGATTCAAAATGTTTGACATAAATGAAAATGAAAGGGAAAATTCCATCAAAGAAGGAAAATAATTTTGGGAGGACTTATAAATTTAAAATTTAGGTTCAATAAGTTCTGAAAATGGGTTCAACTAGGTTCAAAAGTTCAATATCATCCATCCAAGTTCAAATGAGTTCAACTAGGTTGACATGTTCTTAGATTAAAACTTATTCAACTATTTTAGCATGTTCATTGGTTCAACATGGCATTTGATTTCTATGTACACATCTGTAGGTTCAAAAATACAATAAAGAAAGTTGCTAGTTATTTGAATCTAAGGCTGACCCACCTATCATTTTTGCCTTAAATATTCCTTGATTTATTTTTTATAACCATATAAGCATACATGGTATATTATTTTACTACTTTCCCAAATACAAAAATTAAAAGTAATGCTTAAATAATTGGTTGGAAATGTAGCAAATAAGGAGGAATTATTTTATTTCTCTATATAAAAAATTAGTAATGAAGGAAAGAAAGTGGAGGAGTTAACTTGATTTTTACTCACAAACGTGAGAAAGATGTAAAAAAAGAATCACCACAAAGTAGTTATTTAGGAAAGCTATGGGAAGGAGTTGAGAATATCTATAAAAAAGCAAGCTTTTCCCAAAATAAAAAATTTCCTTTTCTTTAGATTTTTTTTATAGAAAACTGTGTACTATGAAAAGGGGCTCCCAAGGAATTAATTTTTTGCATTATAATTGTAACTATAAAATTTTAGTTTAACCAACAAATAATCGAGCTAGAATAATAGAACAAAATATGCAGCTTTATAGAAAGAAAAAAAATTAGAATAGAAGAGAGAAAATGAAACTTCTCGTTAATTAAAATGAAATCTAATTACAATAATATAGGCTTCCTCAAAGCATAAAGCAGAGGAAAAACATGAATAAAACTGGAAAAATTAGAAGTATTCCTTAGTTAGCTTACACACTAAGAAAATAAGCTTTATCCATAAATCATGGATACAAAACAAAAAACATGCTAAGATTTATTTTCTATCACCCCCCCAAGTCTAACTAAGGATACAAAAGCCTAAGAATAGGAAAGAGGAAAGAGGGAAAAAATAGTAGGAATAAAACCCCCCCTCAAAATATGCATTAGAAAACCATCTTTTGAGACACAAGAAAAGTGTGGATGATTGTCGAATGATAATTGTCATAGTGCTAAATGAAAAACCTCCTTTTAAACCAAGATGAAACTCAAGATCAATTTGCATGAGTGCCCCCAATGACACTACTCTAATATTGAGTAGATGGAAAACTAGGCAAAACATTTGTCAACCGAAGATACAAAAGACAATAATCTGGATAGAAGCCCCAAAACAATGAATAGAATGGAAAACAAAGAAAAAACATAGTAGTTAAGGATGTAGATGAACATAAATCTATACGAGTTACTCGAACAACACTACTCAAGCATAAGACAAAACATCTATCAATTAAGGATGTAGATGACACATAAATCTATATGAATGACCCAAACAACACTACTCAACCATGCAAAAATAAATTTCTAGTTGAAAATAAAGATGCCAATTGTCTACAAGATTGATCAAATATGGAACCAAGGAAGCATTGACACTAACAATAGAAAACCCTCCAAAATATTGAAATGAAAGGCATGACAGGTCCACTAAAATTGTGTGTCACTAAGAAGAAGATGTAGGCAAGCCCCATGCAAAACGAGAATGATCTCGACCTGTTTGTGATCAACCAATAGAATTTAGTTCAACCTCTGTTGCCATTACTATTCCATGCAAGTCTCTACTTCTGAGTCGAAGCAGAATCTTTGGCTTCCATTTAAAATAGCAATTTAGCATCAAACTAGCAAAGGCTAAAAAATCCATTCTTTAAAAGCTTTGATACCATGTAAAATTCTAGCTTAACCAACAAATAATCTATGTAGAATGATAGAACAAAATATGCACTTGTAGAAAGAAAAAATTCAAAACAAAAGATGAAAAATGAAACTTCTCATTGATTACAATGAAAGAATGACAGTAATTTAGGCTTCCTCAAAGCATAAAGTAGAGGAAAAGTATGAATAAAACTGAAAAAATCAAAAGTATTCTTTAGTTAGCTTACACACTAAGAAAAGAAGATTTATCCATAAAGCATGGATAAAAAATAGAAAACATCCTAAGTTTTATTTTCTAACAGTAACAAGAGGTGGAGAACAGTAATATTTGAATTTTTGTATTCATATAAATGAAAGGAGAGATAGTAATTATAATATTTGCATTGTTAATATTATTTCTTCCAATTTTAATGCAATTTTGATATCTTGTAATCACCCATTTATATTTCTCTATCATAGAGGTTGTGTACATAAATAAATTTTAGAAGTTTATTTGTACAATTAAAATATATCAAAAGAATGTGAGCCTCCATTAATTTTCAACTTTCTTAATGTTCATGTTTGAAGATTAATACACATTATTTTATTTATCTTTATCAATTTTGTTATGGCGAGTCATGTACATTTGATTCATTGTTATGGACAAAAGTTTATTTTCCTTTATTACTTTCTGGTAAGAAGCATATCAATATTTTCATTCGTTGCACATATTTTAAGAGGGAGTTTTACTTCTCAATTTAGAGGAGAATTATCAATTTAATGATAACTTATCCAATTGTTAGTTCAATTTATTCTTTTTTGGGGAATCTGGAGTCATTTTGTTTATCTATTCTTGTAGGATAAATCTATTAACTAACAGATTGTTGGCAACTCCATTGGAGAATCAGAATCAAAGACAAATTCTTACTTTATTTCTTTAGTTTATTTTTGCATGTGTAAAGTTGGAAATTTTGTGTTTGATTTGATTATATATTGGTAAAAGAAATCTAGTATAAATATGGCTTTGGTTGCAACTCATTTACAGGGACACAAATTGGACCTTTCATTTTACCCCAACATTCAACCTTTCCTAAAAGATCAAGATAATATCCTCCAAAGTTTCTTGGAAATAAAAATCAAGACTCGGATGATCATATTAGAGTAGTTACTATTGCATGTGGGATTCTCAAAGTGCAAAAGTAAAATGTGTTTGTCAGATTATTTGTTGAGAGAATTGTTGGAAATGCTACTGAATTGTTTTAGAATTCACAAGAGGGATACATTATCAAATGTGATGATTTAAAGGTAAAATTTCTTAGAATATTTCAAGATGTAAATTTGATACTTATAAGTTGTTGTTGGATTTATTTCAAATCCAGATGGAAAAGGCTGAATCTATGAGAGATTTTATTGATAGGTTTAGTAGGTGGGTTGGTAAAATCTCTCAAGCATGCCAACCAAATGAAAATAATTAGTAGTGTGTTTTTACTATAGCATTAAAAACTAAGATTAAACTCCTGTTAAAATACAAGAAAATGAAAAATTTGAAAGATGCACATAAAGAGGCTACTAAAATAGATGATGATATATTTTCAAGTAAGATGAAGTGCATAAATGAATGTGTTGTGAATGTAGCTCAATCTAAAATTTGTCTTAATGATCAAAACTGTTATTCCAAGAAAAAGCCTCAGCAAAAGAAATGCATTATGAAAGATGAAAAAAAAATAGCTTTTCCTATCTCGTACCATCAAAATTTAACAATCTTTATTGATTAATATCTTCATGCATGTCTTGGGATTGAAAAAATATATCCTCACATTGCAAGAATTTATCCTTTGCATGTGGAGAATGTTGATTCTTCTAAAGACAACAATGATCACAATTTAAAATTAGAGAATTTAATGGCATGCGTAGATACTTATTCTATTGAGAAGGGATTTAACAAAGAATGATCAAATGAAAGCTCACTGGAAAATGTTTCTTTTTCAAATTTGCAAACCTTTTCATTCAATAATTCTAACACAATTTCAACAAATGATTTTGATCAAGAAGTCATGGATAATCAACACGAGAAAAAAGATTTGATTATGAAAAATTAAATGAAATCTTTCTAGAAAGTATTTTTATTTTAGAATTTCAATCTTTTACACTTGATGTTTCTAATATAATTCTAGCACGAGATATAAATCAGGCAAGCATGATGGATCAACAAGAACAAGAAATGTGTAGTTGTTATAAAATATAAAATATCTTTCATCTCAATACTTAAGAAGAATATGAAGCCTTAAAGTTTATGATGGGGACACAACCCAAGACAAAAATGAACGCAACAGGGAAAGGGGAATATTATTATCAGAAGTGATCTACTACTATATTCAGGACAATGAAAATAGACTCCATGACATGCCCTATGGGCTTACAATTATCAAATTTTGGAGAAAACCCTTCTCACAGTACCTTCTCCCAAACTCCACCAAAAAAGCTGCCTTTACAATGCCAAAAACTTCCTTACGTAAACCAAATTAGGGTTAGGGTTAGGAATACATTTTAGAATATTCTATTTGGAATCCACCACCAAAATAGAAGGTTCTAGAAAACATGTCAAAAGTTGGTGTAAAATTAGAAGAATCCAGAAATGGTAGTCCAACTTCTGAAATGCATAACTTTTGATTCGAGACTCTGATTGACAAACCATTTACATTTTTGGAAAGCTCTCCAAGTGCTCTATAGCCATATGGATAGATTTTCTCATCCCCATTTTTTGGGCCCATACAAGGCTATTTAGTGCTTCAAATCTGACTTTGAAGTGCTCTTAAGAGGTCTCCAGGCAACTTAAAACTATAGTACTTTCAAACCGTAAAGCCTTTTGACATGATTCTTTTTTTAGAGTGCTTTAAATTACAATTATAATCATCCCTCCAACTTATGCCCTCTAACTCATTATAATTATGGCTCAATTACAAAATAACCTATTTTTTGCATTGGCACGTATCCCAAGATGCTACAAACTCTAACCTAGAAAACCAATAGTGGAGCGATGAGAGTTGGAATCTTTATTTGACCCAAATTGATATCTAAAAATGAAAACACCTTAAACAAAAACTAACACTAAACATATTTTTGGGTGATACAAGATTGCCCTTACACCATTGGATGCTCCTGCATCAGATACCCAGGGTAGATTGAAAAGTGACCCTGTCACTTTAAAGCTGGTAGAGGAAAAACCAAGTGGGCAACCTCCGTTGTGGATATCCAAGTTGAGTCTTCTATTGGTCATCCTTTCCACTTCACCAGGTATTTGTAAGGAAACTCAGGTGCGGAAATAACTTCCTACACTAATCTCATAAGGAAAGTATGATGCAAATTCTATTAAAATCTTCTACACTTACAGATTCAATATCATGTAAACAACAATATTGCAACCAACCATGCAGACAGAAAATAGACAGAGAAAGGAACACATAACACAAGGATTTTCTGGTGGGGAAAAACCTTTCGGTAAAACAACCCCACCCCTTCAGAACCTGCACAATGTATTATATTCAACACGAGATTACAACACACTTGCAATGCAAGTTCAACATAAACAACAGAAGACTCTAGTAGCAACTCACAGTACCAACAATACACCCTTTTCACATCACATCTCTTCGCAACCCTAAAAACGCTTATAACATGCACTTCACTTTAGGGCTACTCCCAAAAGGTAAACCGTATTAGGGTTTTACCATTCTCCGAGAAAATAGGAACCCCAAAAAAAATTTTGTGGCGATGCTCGGAACCCCACTATTGGGGTAGAGTGTATAGTACTCAAATATCTTAGTTGCCACATGTCTTCACCTATCATTGAATCTTCCTAACATAGCTCTTACGTGTCATAGGAATCCGTCATAACCATTTTAGTCATGATCTCCTTACACACAATTCAAGATGTCGACACATCAACATTATTTGCAAGAAATACATTTTACAAAACAAATAATAAGAATAGGAATTATACAAGGTTGAGACACCTTATTCCTAACATTCTTTATATTAATTAACAGTAACAGATTTCCACAATCCATTTGTAAAGTACTGAGTTTTCTGGATTAGATTGTGTTTGTTTATTTCATCAACGTTTCGGATCACACTACATGATCCATCATCAGGATAAGAAAGTGCAGGGTAGTAAGATATATTGCCTATTTCTGGTACTCTAGCCCACACAACTATCCAAAATTTCTTCAATCTCTTCCTTCATAGAAGTAGGAATTAGACATGGCTCAAGCATCAAATCCTCATCTGCACCATCATCATGATATTCTGTTAAGTTTTCAATATTGAAAATAGGATAAATGTGAATCCCATCTAGCAACTCCACCTCATATGCATTCCATGAATCATGTTTCTTCAAAATTTTGCAAGGGCCATATTTCTTCATCTTCAGCTTGTTGTAGGTACCCACTGGAAATCATTCCTTTCTCAAATATACCATAACCCGATCTCCAACTTGGAACTCCTTATGTCTCCTCTTTTGATATGCTCTAGCCTTATGCTATAGGTTCATCTTGGTAATATAGGTTCGCACCTCCTCATGTAGGTTCATGACATGTTTAGCAAAGTCTTTTGCCTTAGCACTTGTCCTCTCCCCTTGCTCCATCTTCCTTAGCTCTAGTACAATCCTTGGACTACTCCCATACACAATTTGGAATAGTGATCTACCAGTACTCCTATTTACATAATTATTGTAAGAAAATTATGCTTGTGATAGAATCAAATCCCATCCCTTGGGTCTATCTCCTACTAAATGCCTCAAAAAATTGCCCAGACTTCTATTCACTACTTCTATTTGTCCATTGGTCTGCAGATGATGTGCAGAACTAAACTTCAATTTTGTCTTCAACTTCTTCCACAAAGTCCTCTAGAAATACCCAACAAATTTAGTATCTCTGTCAAAAACAATACTTTATGGGAGACCATGTAGCCTCATCACCTCTCTAAAAACCAAATCTGTAATATGTACTATATCATGAATCTTGTGGCATGGAATGAAATGTGCCATATTGGAGAACTTATCAACCACCACAAATATTGAGTCATTAACCCTTTGTGTCCTTGGCAATCCAAGAACAAAATCCATACTTATGTCCTTCCAAGGCTTTGATGGAATAAGCAATGGTTGATAGAGTCCAATATTGTGAATAAATCCTTTGGTTGTTTGACATACTTGGCAACTCTACACAAAATTCTTCACATTATGTGACAATTGAGGCCAAAAATAATGTTCTCTAATGATGACAATGGTCTTATCTCAACCAAAGTGTCCTGCCATCCCTCCAATATGTTTCTCCTTGATCAAGTTCTCCCTCATAAAACTCCTTGGGATACATAATTGTCTGCCCTTGAACAACATACCATCCTGAATCAAGTAATCTAGCCACCTAGTCCTATCTAAAGTAACAGGTTGTTTACAAGCCTTCCAAGCCTCTGCAAAGTCAGGATCCTCAGGGTACAAATTCTTGAGTTTATCAAACTCAACCAATTCAATCTGCATTACTGTTAGCAACAATTGTCTCCTACTTAATGCATTTGCAACCCTATTAAACCTTTTGCTTCTATGTTTCAATACAAATGTATAGATTTGCATGAGCTCTACCCATTTCAAATGTCCCTAATTCAATTTACTTTGGCTATTTAGGTACTACAATGCATGGTGATCAGTATACAAGACAAACTTTTGGCAACAAATAATGTCTAAACTATTGCATAGAACTCCTGATCATAAATAGAGTACTTCTTCTTTGCATCATTCAATTTTTCACTAAAATAGGCAATAGGTTTACCTTCTTGGCTCAACACAACTCTAATAGCACTACCACTAGCATCACAATCCACTAGAATACTTTGTTGAAATTAAGAAGTGCCAACACAGGTTGCTTTGTCACCTTCTTCTTCAACAATTCAAAATTCCTTATAGCTCCTATAGTTCACTTGAACTCTTTTCTATCTCCCCTCATTGTTTCAGTTAGGGGTACACATATACTACTAAAATTCCTAATGAGCTTCTTGTAAAAACTAGCTTGACCATGGAATTACCTCACCTCAGTGGCAGAACTTGGAGTAGGCCATTCCAAGATGACCTTCACCTTCTCTGGGTCCATTTTGAGACCCTTAGTTGATACAATAAACCCCAAATAGACTAACTCCTTTTTGACAAAGCTACACTTCTTCAAATTAATCAACAATTTCTCTTCCCTCAACCTTTCAAGGACACTACAAATGTGTAATAAATGTTCATCAAAAGACTTACTAAAAATAAAAATATCATCTAGATAGACAAAAACAAATTTTCCCAAAAATTTCTTTAGTACCTCATTCATAAGCCGCATGAAGGTGCTCGGTGCATTGGTTAGTCCAAAGGGCATGACTAACCACTCATATAGACCCTCCTTGGTCTTGAATGTATTTTTCCACTCATCTCCCTCTTGTATCTATATCTGGTGATAACCACTCTTGATCTATCTTTGTGAAGTACTGAGCTCCACTCAAACAATCCATAAAATCATCCATTCTTGGCGAAGGAAACCAATAGTTGATGGTTATTCTATTTATAGCCTAAGAATCTATACACATTCTCCACTCCTTGTCCTTCTTTGGTGCTAGTTCTATAGGTACTCCACATGGACTTAGGCTCTCTCAAATCAACCTTTCCTCAATAGCTCCTAAACTTGTTTGTTTAGCTCCTAAGTCTCAGTAGGAATCATCCTATGAGCAGCCTTGTTAGGAAAACTAGCTCCAAGGATTAAATCTGTTTGTTGACTAATTTGCCTTACTGGTGGCAACCCTTCTGGAACATTATCAAAGATGACATCTCCATACTCACTTAATCGACCTAAAACTTCAAGTGGAATTTCACTACTACCTTCCTTATCTTTCCTAGGAATTAAAGCATAACACATGTTGATGTTTCATGCCATCTAGAAATTTTCTTCCGTCAACAAGACATACCCTAGCACTACTACACACCTTTTCACCCTCCTTTATCAAGGGCTTCAATTTGTGGTGAACTTCATCCTTTTTCAGAGAGTATGTATTTGCATGACCATCATGTATAACATGCCTATCAAATTGCCACAACCTTCCCAACAATAAATGGCAGACATCCATTGGAATGATGTCACAGAGAGCCTCATCATGGTACCTCCCAATCTTGAACTTTACCAAACATTTTTCACTAACTAGGACCTTATGATCATCCTGCACCCAAGAAATCTGATAGGGTTGGTGGTGTTTCTCCCTCTTGAGCTTTAGTTTTGAGACCATCTCCTCTAACACCAAGTTGTTAGTGCTTCCACCATCTATAATCACATCACAACATTTACCCTTGCACTTGCACTTGGTACGAAACAAACTCCTCCTTTGTCCAAGTTCAATCTCACCGCTCAGTAATACCCTTTCATTAACTAGAACCTCTCCTCTTTCTGCATCCTTTGAATGCAATGACTGTGCATCATCATCCACATGAGTAACCCTTGCTTGACCATTAGCTCTCCTATCTGTCCTTCCTTGGTGTTGAGGGCATTTGAAGGCACGATGACCTTCTTCATTGCAATGATAATAGGTACCATGAAAGCCTCCTCTTCCTCTTTGATCTCCAAAGTTTTGACCATGAGAGTGGTTGAAACCCTCATTCCTTTGGTTTCGACTAGTACCCACATCTTCATTTTTCTTCTAGTTCTCATTTCGGCCTCCAAATGATCTACCATTGCCCCTTTCTCCTTCAATGTGCTCTCTTTGCCTTCCATTAAACCTTTTATTTAACTTCTCCTTAACTCGCAAGACAAAATGGTATGCCTCTTCAATGTTGGTCATTCATCAGACTTAAATCCTCTTGAATGCTAGGTCTTAACCCACTAAGGTAACAAGCAACCTTCTCCTTGTTTGCTTCTGCATGCCCCACACTAATAAGGACAAGGTAAAATTTCTCTATGCATTCTTGGACAGATCTTCCCACTTTCTTTAACCCTTACATCTTCTTGAACAAATCAAGCTCATAATCAACAACAACGAACTACTTCTTTAGTTTGTCCACCATGCGATCCCATCTTGTGATTTTCTCCTTTCCTCTCCTATTTCTTTCCAACTAAATCTCTTTCCATTAGATTTTTCCATGGCCTTTCATTTTTTCCTTCGCAAACTTAACCCTTTTAGGGTCCCCAATATCCTCATACTCAAAATATTCCTCACTTTCCTCACCTACAACAACATTCATACCTTTGCAAATATCATCCTGCAATGCCTAGACTTATCTCTAGAGAGCTCTAACCTCAGGAGTAACAACTTCAGCCCTTCCACTACACTCCCTTCATGGAGGCATCTTCTTGTATCAAAACCCACAACCATGTAGTCTTGGTGCAAACTGCCTCATATTCGGCACTTTGTCTACACACTTAGGAAAACTAGCTCTATTACCACTTGATGGGGACACAACCCAAGACAAAAATGAACCCATGTGAGGCCTTGCCCCAACTCTTCGTAGCCTTAGTTGTTACTTTATCTTTTGTTACTCACGGCTTAGGATGTTGAGACATTTTCAGATACTTGAACATATCATATTATTACATGATGTGTGATGTTATTTTCTGATGTTTGATGGTTGTCATTTAATGTTATATGTATATGTATGTTAATGAAATCAGTAAATGTAAGATTGATACTTTGATTTAAGAGATTTTAAATGGTTAATAATTAAGTAGGATGAAAGAAAACCCTGAATGATGTATGTTCCAATTTATGTGGATTTTTGATACGTATACATATATGTACATGTGATTTTATGGGACTACTGATGTGTGCAATGAGTGTGCAGATATTTAGCCGAGAAACCCTACGGAGGAACATAACTGATCTCTATGTGCTAATTTTGGAAACCTTGTTGTTCGTAATTCAAGTATTGTATTGTGAGATGTATGTATGTATCCTTATGTGATCATTAAATGTTAATGTTTGTAACTATGTTCTTTTAGTGTCGCTTGACACTTGTGAATTGTTTATGTTCTTCAGTGTGCTAATTAGGGTTGGCTGTGTAACCTTTGGACCTAGGTCGGATTTAGTTAGTATCTTTTGCTAATTGGATTTTTAATCGAGGTTATTCATCCCTAATCTGGGTTAGTGCTTAATCTGCATGTTAGAGTAGTTAGATGGTCCTATTTTATTCCTAAATTTTGTTTGGCTCTAAACCTTTTTCCTAAGGCTTAAAACATGAATTTATTATACCCAAAGGGTATGGGTATGGGTTAGGGGTCTTTTCCAACCCCTAAGCCCCTTTTTTTGACTTTTGAGGCCACTCAAAAAGTCTCATTTTACCTTTGTGCGAAAATTGCAAGTGGTTATCTTGAGTTACCTCACCTTACCTCCACTTAGTGTTTAACCATAGTGTGGGTTGAGTTAGGAGTTTCTAGAATTGTAAGTGGGTGGGTGTAGTTATTTATTCCTTTGGGTGGTTGAGTTGGAGGCTTATTTAGAGGCCTTTCTTGGACTAGTGGAGGTTGCTACCCAATCTCTACATTTAGAGAGGAGTTCTTGAAGATTGAAGGAAGGAAAGGGAAGCTCTACTCAAACTTATTTATTTGCCATTACCTCTTTGTGCAGGTAGGAATTGTCATCTCCCTTGTTCAGATTTCATTCTTGTTTCATGTTTATGCTACGTTGTTGTTGTTTCAATGTTTGTATGTTTGTGGGTATGTTGGGAAGCTTTGAAAATCATGTTATTTTGGATGTTTTCCTTTCATGTTTATGTTTGCAATTTTGAGATTTTTCTTGCATGGGTGTTTTGGTATTACTCACCCTTGGAGAGGGCAGAAGTGACCAATTTTGGGAAAGGTCTGTTTAGTCAGACTCCAACCAGTGTAGAGTCTCTTCTCAGGATGAGAAGAGGGAGAAAGGGTAGGGTGTTATGGGCCCCTACCTGTCAGCACAAACCTTGTATGAACGGAAGTTCTAGGTTTATAGCCCTGATTGGGCATCTATTTGGTGTTGTGCTTGACTTCTCCTGGTTGGAAGAATCCACCTTTCCCTAGTGTTGATTCATTGTGGATCTTATTGTGAAAACCTTGTATGAATATGCATGTTTGAATTGTTCTTGGTCATGCTTTTGGTCACCCAATCAGATTCTGTTCCCTCCATGGTTCTAGAAATGTGTTGCAGAAAACATTATAAATCCCTTGATGAGGGCATGAAGAAAATTCAATTAAATTGCTGAAATTTGGGATTGATATCCTATTTAAATTGTATTTTAAACTTTGTTGTAAATGGCAACGAAGCCGGGTTTTCTTCCTAGTTCTTTCTCGACTAAGCCTTTGAATCAGGTTTGCCAATAAAAAATTGGTGTTTGAGTATATTTTGGTTATCATGTGATTTAATTGCGATTTAAATTTAGATGGATGCATATCAAAAATAGGATGGATTTGATGTTGATTTAACTTGGCAAATTTTCAAGTTTTCTTGTATGTGGAAAATGAAAATTACGATCATACATGTAGATTCAGTTTTCATGATTTTTGAATCAAACAAGTATTACATTATTGAATAAAATGGATAATTCATATTCTTGGTATGTTAAGGTTGTAATTAGGCTTTATGGATTTTCATTTAAAAGAAATTATTGACAAAGGTCGAATTATTCCAATTTAAGGCTTATAGGAGATCAAATGATTTTGGTATCAATGTTTTAAATCTATTAAAAAAAAAATACACCTTAAAAAAAAATTTAAAAAAAAAATTTAAAAAAAAAAAAATATATATATATATATATATATATATATATATATATATATATATACTTGCCTTGAAAATTCTATACTTAGAAAATTTCATCAAAAACAAAAGAGTTGCAAGAGAGTAAAACTCTCTGCCTTTTGTATGGGAGACCAAATTTAAATCCTTTTGGTGACAGAGAATCTTTTGAGATTCCTTTATATTTTAAATATCATCAGAGAATTAATATCATTCAAAAATTATACTTTTATAATTTAATCATTATATAAAATACTATATAGCCTAAAATTTCTAAACATCCTAAAATCTACCTATATAACTTTATGTAATTAATGTTATTTCCTTCTACCCTTTTTGGGCGTAGCTCCTTGTATAGGGCTTGATAAGAATTTTGTTTTAAAAATGTCAAATGGTAATCATGTTGGGTGACATCACCCTGTCACCATCTCAGCTTTGTGCAAGGGGAAAGCTTTCTTGGAAATCGATGGTCTTCTTTTTACCTTGTGTTTGGTTTGGCATTTAAGTTTTCAAACATTCTTTTTTTATTCCTTTCCCTCCTTCATTTTTATCTTGATTGCCACCTTAGGAAAGGTTTGCGCATGTTGGGCAGAGCGTTGTCCTTGATGGTAGCGCTTGGGAAGCGTAGATAGGGAAGGAGGGGGTTGATTTGACAAGGAAGGAAGTTGGGAAATCACACCAAGCTTGGTTGGGAGGAGAGTTTTGGGGGGGTCATGTCAGCATGGCTAGTGGTCAAGTGGGGGCGATTAGGTATGTTGTTGGGTTAGATATAAGTTAAGGGAGTAGGGTAAGATGTGAGGGAGAGTTAGTATAGGTTAGATGTAGGTGTTAGTAGTTAGTTTAAAACTTATTTAAATAGTTAATTAGTTTAGGTTATGAAAGTTTGTTCTAGCTTTTCTATTGTTGGTTTTGTAAGTATAGTTTATATTAGTTTAAAGTATTTAAGTTTTTAAGTTAGTCTAATTTAAGTTAAATTAATTTCTTAATCTTTTTTTTCGTTAGCCTTAACTTATGCAAGTCTTTTGTTTAAGTTTTAATATATATATTTAATTTAGTAATTTTCATTTTAGTATTAGTCATTAAAGTTAGTTGTTATTTTAATCTAGTTTTGTTTAACTTTGTAAAGGTAAATTTAGTTATTTCATATCAAATTAAGTTAGTTTAGTATCAAATTAATATTAAATGTAATATAGTTTAGGTTTTAATTAGTTAGTATTTTTAAATAGATATATATTTTAATATAGTTTAGTAGCAATTATAGTTTTAATTTGGCGTTAATTGAATGGTGATTTTATTAGAATTAAAAGGATAAGTTTAATTTTGTTATAAATTATGTATCGTGCTAAATTATAGGTTCTATCGTCATTTAACTTGTGGAACTATAGTTCTCTTCTAATATGTTTTTTTAAACTAGTTTTAATATATTATTGATTTATATTTAGTTAGTACGTATTAGATTTAGTTAGTTGTTAGTAAATGAAATTTAAATTTAGTAAGATTAGATAGTTGAAATGTTTAAAGTTAATAAATTTTAGATAAATATATTCAGTTTTAATTTTAGTTAATCATTTTTCTTAAAAGTGACTTTATAATATCGGTTAGATTGTTAATCAATATTTGTCATAGAGATTTATAGTTGTTTTTGATTTAGATACCTTTCAATTAATCTAAATCTCGAATACATTTACATTATCATTTAAATAATTGTTTCATATTGTTGTAAGCTAATAAAATAACGTATCTTATGATCGATATCAATCTTAACGATGTATTCCTCCACTAGAGTTTTAAACTTAAGATGAATTATAGTGAACCTTTACTTCTCTTGCAGGAATCAGATTAAAACTTTGAGCACTCTAATTATTATAATTAAAAAGAAAAGAAAAGATTGTGTGTGTTCTTGCCCTCGTAGTTTGGGCATGACAACCCAACAAGGAAAGGGGAATATAATTATCAAAAGTGGTCTAATACTATATTTAGTACAATGAAAATAGACTCCATGACATGCCCTATGGGGCTTACAATAATTAGATTCTGGAGAAAACCCTTCTCATAGTACCTTCTCCCAAACTCCACTAAAAAAATTGCCTTTACAGTGCCAAAAATATCCTTAAGTAAAACAAATTAGGTTTAGGGTTAGGAATACATTTTAGAATATGTCATTTTGTAATCCACCACCAAAATGGAAGGTTCTAGAAAACACATTAGAAATTGGTGTAAAATTAGAAGAATCTAGAAATGGTAGTCCAAATTCTAGGAGGCATAACTTTTGATTTGGGACTCCAATTGATGAACCATTTACATTTACAAAAAGCTCTCTAAGTTCTTTATATCCCTATGGATGAGTTTTGCTCATTCTTCATTTTTTAGGCCCATATGAGGCCATTTAGTACCTGAAATTTGACTTTGAAGTGCTCTTAGGAGGTCTCCAGGCAACTTAAAACTGCAATAACTTTTAAACCATAAATCCTTTTGACCTAGTTCTTTTTCTAGATTGCTTTAAATTAAAAGTATAATCATCCCTCCAATTTACACCCTCTAACTCATTATAATTATCTCTCAATTAAAAAATAACCTATTTTCTATATTGGCATGTATCCCAAGGTACTAAAAAACTCTAACCTAGAAAACCAATAGTGGAGCTATGAGAGTTGGAATCTTTATTTGACCCAAATGGATATCTAGAAATGAAAATAAAATAAAATAGAAACTAACACTAATGATGTTTTTGGGTGATATAGGATTGCCCTTACACTATTGGATACTCCTGCATCAGTTTATAGAAGGGGATATTACAAATGATTTTGTTTATAATTTTAAAAAATCTATTGTAAAATCATTTTATGTTGAAAATACAGTGATATAATGTAAATTTTTATTTGATAAATCTTGTGAAAAAAAAAATTCCATGTGGTGTCCAAGAGGTTCAAGAATATAAAAATATGATTAAGAAAGGAAATTCTAAAGAGAATGTAGAGGAGGATAATAGCTATGCCAACGAAGTGTTGCAACCTCAAGAAGTATTGGTTGGTTTAGATGATACTCTTCTTTGTGAAGAAGACATCATACATAAGTTTTTGTCAACTATTGAGCAAGGAGATCTCCTTGAAAAAGAAATATAGTTTCTCTTTATTCTAAGATTGGTTTGAATGCTAAAAGTCCTTTTAATAATGATGACGTTAAGAGTGGTGAGCATGAAGTCCAACCAAGAAAACATTTTAGAAAGAGACCAATTGTTGAAGAGTTGAATTTTGAGAATGATCAAATATTGCAATATTTGTGGAATGCCTTTAAAGGAAGCATTTGTGATACTTAAATTAACATATTAAATTTATTTGAAGATTTAAGATCTTCCCTATTACTAAAATTTGTGTACCAAAGATATTACTACATTGTGAGCTTAAAACAAGAGATTTTGATTTCAACAAAAATACCAAAGAAATAATTAAAAAATAAAGAATCATTGTCTCCTAATTTCTTAGTTCTTGGGGAACAAGATTTTACACCAACAACAACATACACATTAGCACCTTGGGATCAGTATCAACAATAGAGAGAAAGTCCACACCAAGCCAAGATTGAATATTACAGATCCTTTTCATTATGTATGCAAGATGGACAAAGAAAGGAGATGCATGTACATGAATTTCTTTTGATTAGTATTGGTAATGGTGTGAATAACTCAAATTTCCATCCTTCATGTTTGTTAGATGGAAATTTTGTTTATGCAAGAAATAAAAAAATATTTCCTTTAAAATTTGATTCAATAAGGATGAAAAGTAATATCCCAAAACCATTATTTTTAGCTATATATCATGAGAATAATCTATCTTATGGATCACAAGGGGTATCTACGAATTCTAAGTTTTCTTTTGTATGTTAATATGAGAATGCAATTGACATTATAGAGGTTGAGTTGAAATCTGAAAAGATGGTATTGCAATTAATTAGGGTAGTATGAATGCATTATATCTATCTATAGGGTACGTGCAGGATCATTGTCAACCAAACTATGGCCTTAAGTGGCAGTGAACAAATCAGGGTTATGTCAACTTGACACATAATTTTAAAGTGGTTCTAGACTTTATATCAAAAAGTTGTAAGAAAATAATCTGTAGGAAAATGAATGTAATTTCTAAACTACTAGGCCTTATCTGGAGAAAAAATTAATTGATTGGTCAAAATTTTGGATTATAATGCAGTACTACAAAAATTTTAGGGCAAAAAAAAAGTAGGTGTATGTCTAACCACCTTAATCAAAATCAAATAATAATATTTTAAATATAATTATAGATGTAAAAAGTAGACTCATGCCCAGATGTGACGCATATTTTTGGGTATTTTTATTCCAAATAAATAATTAAATATGAATTTTCTACTATAACTTTTCTAGAATTAAAAAACTTCCATGTCTGATCACCTTAACTAATTGAAAACTTTACCAAATTAATTTTTTTTCGCTTGTACTAGGCAAAGCATAGAATGTGATGCAACTTTTGGATTTAAAAAATGTTATATTGTTTGAAAGTTATAGCTATTTTTCAATTAGTATGTCAATCAACACTTTACAGACATCTTCATTAAAAATTAACTAATAAATACTTATCGAACTCAAAATTTGACAACAATTATATCGATGAAATCTTGAGAGTGTTATAAAAAAAACCCTCTTCATTTCATTGAATTTTAATGAAAATAATATTGTCAAATGGCTAATCAAAGTCTAAATGTAAGTGAAACCTTTTCCAAACACGAGGTTTGGTAAATACCAAGCCTAATCGGGTACCCGACTTAATATTGGGTAACCGAAAAGGCAAAATTTTGGAGGGAAACCAAAATTTGGGTGGTGTGGGCATTATTATTATTAACTATTATTATTATATATGATTATGATTATTATTATTATATATAGTAATAGATATGATTATTATTAAATAAAATATAGTAATATATATAATTTTTATTATGATTATTATTAAATATAATATAGTAATTAATATGATTATTATAACTAAATATAATATAGTAATATATATGATAATAATAATTATTAAATATACAAAGTAATATTATATGATTATAATTAAATATAGTAATATATATGATTATTATTGTTATGGAATCTAGTAATATATTACTATCATATTAAAATATACAATATTATATTATTACTATTAAATATAATATTGTCATGAAATGCGTCAAAAGGGGTCATAGGTTATCGTATGATCCCTTTCGACCCATTTGAACCAACCAAATGGGTCCCTATGGGTCTTAGGGCCCCTAAAGACATATGTTGTCATGAAATGTATTAAAAGGGGTCATAGGTTAAAATATGACCCCTTTTGATGCATTAGAACCAACCAAATGGGTCCCTAGGGGTCTTAGAGCATGTAGGGACATATGTTGTCATTAAATGCATTGAAAGGGGTCATAGGTTAACGTATGACCCTTTCAATACATTAAAACCAACCAAATGGGTCCCTAAGGGTCCTAGGGCCCCTAGGGACATATTTTTCATGAAATGCGTTGAAAGGGGTCATAAGTTAATGCATGATCCCTTTCAACGCATTCGAACCAACCAAATAGGTCCCTAGGGGTCCTAGGGCCCCTAGGGACATATGTTATCATGAAATGCATTGAAAGGGGTCATAAGTTAACCTATGATCCCTTTCAACACATTCAAACCAACAAAATGGGTACCTAGGGGTCTTAGGGCCCCTAGGGACATATGTTGTCATGAAATGCGTTGAAAGGGGTCATAGGTTAACCTATTACCCCTTTCGACACATTCGAAACAACCAAATTGGTCCCTAGGGGTCCTAGGGCCCCTAGGGACATATGTTGTCATGATATGCATTGAAAAAGATCATAGATTAACCTATGACCCCTTTCGACACGTTTTACCTTCAGGGACATATGTTGTCATGAAATGCATCGAAAGGGTGTCGAAAGGGGTCATAGGTTGACCTATGACCCCTTTCAATACATTCAAACCAACAAAATGGGTCCCTAGGGATATATGTTGTCATGAAATGCATCAAAAGGCTTTCGACGCATTTGAACCAACCAAATGGGTCTTTAGGGGTCTTAGGGCCCTTAGGGGCACATATTATCATGAAATGCATTGAAAGGGGTCATGGGTTAACCTATGACCCTTTTTGACACATTTGAACCAACCAAATAGGTCCCCAAGGGTCCTAGGGCCCCTATGAACATATGTGATCATGAAATGCATTGAATTTCAATGTATTCAAACCAACCAAATAGGTCCCAAGGAGTCCTAGGGCCTCTAGGGACATATGGTGCCATGAAATGCATTGAAAGGGGTCATAGGTTAACCTATGAACCTTTTCAACGCATTTGAACCAACCACTAGGGACATATGTTGTCATGAAATGCGTTGAAAGGGGTCATGGGTTAACCTATGACCCTTTTTGATGCATTTGAACCAACCAAATAGGTCCCCAAGGGTCCTAGGGCCCCTACGGACATATGTTGTCATGAAATGTGTTGAAAGGGGTCATAGGTTAACCTATGACCCCTGTCAACACATTCAAACCAACCAAATAGGTCCATAGGAGTCCTAGGGCCCCTAGGGACATATGTTACCATGAAATGTGTTGAAAGGGGTCATAGGTTAACCTATGAACCCTTTCGATGCATTTGAACCAACCAAATGGGTCCTAACACCCCTGTGGACATATGTTGTCATGAAATATGTCGAAAGGTGTTATAAGTTAACCTATGACCCCTTTCGACGCATTGGAACCAACTAAATGGGTCTCTAGGGGTTATAGGGCCTCTAGGGACATATGTTGTCATGAAATGCATCGAAAGGGGTCATAAGTTAACGTATAACCCCTTTCGACGCATTCAAACCAACCAAATGGGTCCCTAGGGGTCCTAGGACTCCTCGGGACATATGTTGTCATGAAATGCATCGAACCTATGACCCCTTTCGACACATTCAAATGAACCAAATGGGTCCTTAAGGGTCTTAGGGCCCCTAGGGACGTATGCCAAATGGGTTCTAGGGGTACTAGGGCCCCTAGGGACATATGTTGTCATAAAATGCATCGAAAGATGCCATAGGTTAACCATGACCCCTTTCGATGCATTCAAACCAACCAAATAGGTCCTTAGGGGTCCTAAGGCCCCTATGGACATATCTTGTCATGAAATGTGTTGAAAAGGGTCCTATGACCCCTTTCGATGCATTCAAACCAACCAAATAGGTTCCTAGGAGTCCTAGGGCCCCTATAGACATATGTTATCATGAAATGCATTGAAAGGAGTCATAGGTTAACATATGACCCCTTTTGACGCATTTGAACCAACCAAATAGGTCCCTAGGGGTCCTAGGGCCCCTATGGACATATGTTATCATGAAATTCATCGAAAGGGGTTATAGGTTAACCTATGACCCCTTTTGACACATTTCATGACAACATATGTCCCTAGGGGCCCTAGGACCCCTACGGACCTATTTGGTTGTTTTGAATGCATTGAAAGGGGTAATAGGTTAACCTATGGCCCCTTTTGACGCATTCAAAACAAACAAATAGGTCCTAGGGCCCCTAGGAAAATATGAAATGTGTCGAAAGGGGTCATAGGTTAACCTATGACCCCTTTTGATGCATTTGACCCAACCAAATGGGTCCCTAGGGGTCCGTAGCCTATGACCCCTTTCGGTGCATTCAAACCAACCAAATGGGTCCCTAAGGGTCCTAGGGCCCCTAGGGACATATGTTGTTATGAAATGCATCGAAAGGGGTCATAGGTTATCTATGACCCCTTTTGATGCATTCGAACCAACCAAATCGGTCTCTAGGGGTCCTAAAACCAATAAGGACATATGTTGTCATGAAATGCATCGAAAGGGGTCATAGGTTAACCTATGACCCCTTTCAATGCATTCAAAACAACCAAATATGCGTTGAAAGGGGTTATAGGTTAACCTACAACCCCTTTCGATGCATTCAAAACAACCAAATATAATAATATCCTATTAAATATAATAATAATTATAATCATATATATATATATATATATATATATATATATATATATATATATATTAGTATATTATATTTACAGGTCATAATAATAATAAAAATAATAATATATATTACTTTATTATATTTAATAATAATAGTAAAAGTCATAATAATATAATATAATAATCATATATAATAGTAATAATCATATGTAATATAATAATCATATATAATATCTTATTAAATATAATAATAATAATCATATATATGAATATATTATATTTATAGGTCATAATAATAATAATAACAATAATAATATATATTACTATATTATATTTAATAATAACATTAAAAATCATAATAATATAATATAATGATCATCTATATTAATCATATATATTAATATATTACATTTATAGGTCATAATAATAATAATATATATTACTATATTAAATTGAATATAATAATATCAATAATAATAATAATAAAATAATAATAATAATAATAATAATAATAACAATAATAACATTTGTACATATTTGTTTGCATTGCCCACACTTTGCAAATTTTGACTTCCCTCCAAAATTTGGGCATCCATTTCGGGTACTTGATATGGGATTACGTATCCAAAATATTGGCATACTTTTAACAAAATATTCTCTATCACTATAGACCCGATAATCATGTTTTTTGGGGACATTTTCACAGATATGGAGAAAAAATGATTTCTTGGGGCTCATACGATCGAAAAAAGTTCTATAATGTATGATTAGGTGTCCAATATT
This sequence comes from Cupressus sempervirens, assembly GCA_028749045.1. Classification (NCBI taxonomy): domain Eukaryota; kingdom Viridiplantae; phylum Streptophyta; class Pinopsida; order Cupressales; family Cupressaceae; genus Cupressus; species Cupressus sempervirens. Next base: position 637,116,685 of record CM053791.1, read on the forward strand.
ATTTTGTGAATGGGGAGCATTAGTTGTCGAAAGGCTAAACGCAAAAGGAAGGTATTGAATGAAGACATTGCAGTGTATAGGGAAATGGACAAGGTAAATCACCAAAGGAAGAGACAAGGTATGTTAAATGTGAGTCAAGTTGACAATGTATTGATCGAAAGTAAAATCATAGAGTCAAATAATGAATATGTACAATTGGGGAATGAAAATGTACCAATTGATAACAATAATGTTAGGATTAAAAATTTAGAGAATGAAAATTTGGAAATTAAAATTTTACTATTTTATAATTAAAATTGCATGATTGACCATGTCAAAAATGAAAATGCATAGGAACATTAAATATCCCCTAATTATAATCGACATGAAGGTTCTAGAACATCAAAATAGATAATTGAAATTGATGAAATGTTTATTACCAATTTGGCAAGGAAAAAATCACAAAGAACCATTCGATTATGGGCTTCAAGACTATATAAGATATTTTTCAACAACAAGTTAGTGGTGGAGCAATGTCAACTTTTTATGCACTTATTAAAGATGCAAAAGACGAGACCTATGCTTTCCAAATTGAAGATTCATGTCAATAAAAAATTGGAAAGAAATGCCATTATTGTGAAGAATCTTTTCAATGGTCTCAATAGCATTGAAAAAAAAATAGGGAGAAGGATAAGAGAATTGCTCAAAGGGTTATTACAACCTCTTTGGTAAGTCATCATTTGAGAAAGGGTAGATATATGAGACAAACTTGTATTGACTTGAACCTAAATCATACTATTTTGAGAAGATAAATTAGTAGATGAGAGAGAATCGATGATCCTCTTCAAAATATAACATGGGCTTTTGGTGGGAGACTTCCACGTTTTGATAAGAAGCTATCTGATGATGTGAAGGGAGAAACTACATAGTTTTGGCACTCTAGCTCAAGAGTATCACCCAATGCTAAAAGACGTGTTAAAGTTGAGAATTGGCATTAGAGACTACACACCACATCCTAAACATTATTTGGAGGTAAGTCAAACTATGTTGTTCAAAGAATTTAGAGAGAGTCATCCAAGATTGCCTATATCACAAAGGGCTTTTGAATCTTTGAAGCCATTTTATTGTGTGCCACTTAAAATTCAAAATACATGTTGCAAATATCATGTTGAGTTTTCTATGCACCATAAACTATTATGCTCCATCCATTCTACTTTGCATAGTAAAGAAATGTTAGACAATTGTGGTGCTAGTGGGCTTCCAAAATCATCAAGAGACTTGCTAGATCAATTTTTATGTCATAGAGTTGATGGTTGTTTCTTTTATAGAAATGCTTGCTTAAATGAGAAGTGTTTAGAATGTGGTGGCTTATCCAAGTTTGACACATGTTTCCATGAGGGGTATGAACAAGATCTTGGGAAGACAATAGTGAAAAAAAAGGTATATGAAATGGTGAAATACACATTGAAGAGTGGGGGTGAGGGCTCTAGATGTGAATTGGTTGCAAAAGAAATCAGTGTGGCTAGTTTTATTTTAGATTTCAAGAAAAATCTTTTCTACAAGTATGCAAGACATAGTCATAGGTCTCAGTGGTTAGATCAACAATATAGAATGTGTAAGGAAATTTTTCCCATTGACACTATTATATTAGTTGTTAACTTTACTAAAAACTACACATTGCAGCCTCAAAATGAGATACAATCTCAGTATTACAACTCCATTCAGATTGCTATTTTTGTCCACATAACATATAGATGTGCCCTTGATAGTGTGGAAGATAATCAAAAGATTATTAGAGAGTACAATTTTTATATGAGTGATGATAGATCTCACTCTCGCGAGTTTGTGCAACATTGTTTCGAGAATTATTTTGATTTCTTAAAGGAGCATGACATTGCTATGGATAAACATATCATCTACTTAGATAATTGCACAGGTCAATTCAAGAATGCTCGCATGTTTTATTGGTTGTGTAGGATGCATGTAGAGAGGGGTGCCTCATATTTGGAGTTTTTTTGAGTCCGATCGCGGGAAAGGGGAACATGATGGAGTAGGGGCATGTGTGAAGAGAGCTCTAGTGAAGGAGCAATTGAAGATTTTAGGAGCACAACTTTTTGATGCTTGTTGCATTGTTGATTGGTGTAGTTCAACATTATCACAAGGGGGACTCTTAATTCAGTAGTACACAGGTTCTTTTGGTTGGTTGAGGAAGGGTCCAAGATGATAGATTAGATTGTGCTACAGTGAGAGACTCATAAAAAATGCATTCATTCTGAAGCTTTGATTCTAGTACATGGACCATTTGGACACGACAAGTAGCTTGCTTTTGTCCTAGTTGTTTTTGGTGTGATTGGGATCATTGTGAGTCGAGTGAGTGGGTGGAGACATCAGCTCCACATTATCTTACTCCATTGTCTATCATAACCTCTATCAGAAATGATGACATGGAAAGTTCACTTGAGCATAACCATTTATCAGATCTTCTTCAGCCATGGCATGTCTTTGTATTGGTTGCACCACAGGGGAATGATGAGAAATCAGATTATTGGTTAGCACGTTGTGTAAGAGGTAAATAAAAGCTTACACAATCGATCATAGATGATGATGGATTCACATATCCTACTAGTTCAGTGGTTGTTTCTAGAACATGGCTGTGGATATGTGTACTTAGAAGGAATGGAAAGCCTGCATTCAAGGACTATCAGAAGCAAAATTTTTTTTTCATATATTCGCATCTTATTAAAGCAAAAAATGTGAAGTTTTTGAAGCATCAAGGAAGACCAAAAGTAAAATAACTTTTTACTATAGCTAATTCTAATCATGAATCCCTATTGGAGACCCTAAAATAGAGAGAGGACCCTACTGGAACACTCGATCAGGTATATTTACTTCTTATGTTATTTTGTTCATAATGATTTGGTGAACCGATGATTATCTTGTTTAATACAATAAGTCATTAATATTTTTTATGATATTGAAATGTAGGTACATCATTAAGAGTAGCCAGGCATGAAGATAAAAAACTAAATAAGGAGCAGAATGAAGAAAAATCTATTTTATTTTTGACACTACTATTTTTGACACTACGATTTTTGATGGTTGTGTATTGATGTAATAATGATGAAACAATTGAGATATTGTAAATGTAAACTTGTTGATTTAATGTAAGAAAGAAATATGATTTTACTTAATGCAATTCATGTGGAGGGACCTAAAAAATGATGATTTTAATACATACTAACACCAAACTTGTAATGTTCCCAATGCCAAAAACTTGAGAGAGGTAAAAAATAATGTTATTACTTAATACTAACTCTAGTAACACCCTTGTTCTAGTTGTAGAGAGCCTCCATCATTCGCAGCCATCTCGTATCGAAGAGTCTCCAAGGTGCTTTAAGTGCATTTTGAGGTCAATCTTCTGAGGGTAGTAACTTAGAGTTCATGAGGGCTATCGATGAAACGTTGAATGCTACAAGATGTTCAAGCTAAGGACTAAAATAACCTATCCCATTTTTGAGAGATCACATTCCATTTGGATTTGGCATAGTGATCTCGCTCGATGCCAAAACTCACAGTGTGCCCCAGTTCATAGGTGCATCACAACATAACTTTGAAACCACTGGTCTTGGCACTGAATTGTCAGTTCCATTAGCTTTGGATGGGCGGGTGAACCTTAGTGACACCCCTTTTCTGACTACAGAGAGCGTCCATCATTCATGGCCACCCTATACCAAAGAGTCTCCAAGGTGCTCTAAGTGCGTTTCGAGGTCGATCTTATGAGGGTTGTAATTTGAAGCTTTTGGGGGATATCAATGAAACATTAAATGCTATAGGATGGCCATGCCGAGGCCTAAAATAACCCATCTCATTTTTGAGAGATCACATTCCATTTGGATTCAACACAATGATTTCGCTTGATGCCAAAACTTGTAGTGTGCCTTAGTTCATAGGTGCATCATAGCGTAACTTTGAAACTGCTGATCTTGGTATTGAATTGTTAGTGCTATTAGCTCTGAACTGGTAGGCGAACCCTAGTGACACCCTTGTTTTGGCCTTAGAGAGCATCCATCATTCATGACCACCCTGTACCAAAGAGTCTCACAGGTGCTCTAAGTGCATTTTGAGGTCGATAATCTAAGGGTTGTAACTTAGAGCTCATGAGGAATATCGATGAAATCTTAAATGCTACAGGATAGTCATGCTGAGGCCTAAAATAGCCTATCTCAGTTTTGAGAGATCACATTCCATTTGGATTCGGTACAATGATCTCGCTTGATGCCAAAACTTGAAGTGTGCCTTAGTTCATAGGTGCATCACAACGTAACTTTGAAACTGTTGATCTTGGCATTGAATCATTAGTGTCATTAGCTCTAGATGGGTAAATGAACCCTAGTGACACCCTTGTTTTATTCATGGAGAGCCTCCATCATTTGTGGCCACCCTGTACTAAAGAGTCTCCAAGGTGCTCTAAGTGCATTTTGAGGTTGATCTTTTGAGGGTCATAACTTGGAACTCGTGAGGGATATCAATGAAATGTCAAATGCTACAAGATATTCATGTTGAGGTCTAAAATAACCTATCTCATTTTTGGGAGATCACATTTCATTTGGATTTGGCTTAGCGATCTCGCTCAATGCCAAAACTCGCAATGTGGCTTAGTTCATAGGTGCATCACAACGTAACTTTGAAACCATTGATCTTGGCATCAAATCATCAGTACCATTAGCTTTGTGTGGGTGGGTGAACCCTAGAGACACCCTTTTTCCAATCGTGAAGAGCCTCCATCATTTGCAGCCACCCCATATTGAAGAGTCTCCAAGGTGCTTTAAGTGTGTTTCAAGGTCGATCTTCTGAGGTTCCTAACTTGGAGCTCGTGAGGGCTATCATGAAATTTTGAATTCTATAGGATAGTCATGCCAAGGCTTAAAATAACCTATCTCATTTTTGAGAGATCACATTATGTTTGGATTTGGCACATCAATCTCGCTTGATGCCAAAACTTGTAGTGTGCCTTAGTTCATAGGTGCATCACAACATAACTTTGAAACCGCTGATCTTGGTATCAAATAATTAGTGCCATTAGCTCTAGATTGGTGGATGAACCATAGTGACACCCTTTTTCTAGCCATGGAGAGCCTCCATCATTCATAGCCACATAATACCGAAGAGTCTCCAAGATGCTCTAAGTGCATTTCGAGGTTGATCTTATGAGGATTGTAACTCGGAGCTCATGAGGGATATTAATGAAATTTTGAATGCTTTAGGATGGTCATGCCAAGGCCTAAAATAACCTATCTTATTTTTGAGAGATCACATTCCATTTGGATTCGGCACAATGATCTCACTTGATGCCAAAACTCGTAGTGTGCCTTAGTTCATAGGTGCATCACAACATAACTTTGAAACCACTGATCTTGGCATCAAATTGTCAGTGCCATTAGCTTTGAATGGGCAGATGAACCCTAATGACACCCTTTTTCTGGTCATGGAGAGCCTCCATCATTTGCAGCCACCTCGTACTGAAGAGTCTCCAAGGTGCTCTAAGTGCATTTCAAGGTCAATCTTTTAAGGGTTGTAACTCAGAGCTCATGAGGGATATTGATGAAATGTTGAATGCTATAGGATAGTTATAATTTGGCCTAAAATAACCTATCTCATTTTCAAGAGATCACATTATGTTTAGATTCAACACAATGATCTCGCTCGATGCCAAAACTCACAGTGTGCCTCAGTTCATAGGGGCATCATAGCATAACTTTGAAACCAATGATCTTGGCATAAAATTATCAGTGCCATTAGCTTTATATGGACATATGAACCCTAGTTGCACCCTTTTTCTAGCCATGGAGAGCCTCCATCATTCGCGACCACTCTGTACTGAAGAGTCTCCAAGGTGCTCTTAGTGTGTTTTGAGGTCGATCTTTCGAGGGTCATAACTCAAAGCTCATGAGGGCTATCAATGAAATGTTTAATGCTATGGGATGGTCATGTCAAGGCCTACAATAACCTATCTCATTTCCAAGGTGCTCTAAGTCTGTTTGGGAAGGTGAACTGTATTGACATCTTAAGGGATTGCAAAGATTATTTCAAATTAAACATATATGATAGCATTTCAAATTAAACATTGCATCAAAATTTGATAATAAAGATTGTTAAAATGTTATTCACAAATTAATACATTTGAATCAAATATAACAAACCTGATCAAAATGAATGATATTCCATAAACATGAACAATACACATGATCCACAATAAATTGAACAATACTATACTAAATTAATATGTATATCATTGTGCACATAAATGAAAAAAAAAAAAATCAAAATACATGTATCCATAGACAAATGACACAAATATATATCAAAGTTCATGTATCCATAGACAAATTACACAAATATATATCAAAATACATAGATCCATATACAAAATGTGGCTAATCATGCCTTTAGAATGTGTATAATATCAATGTTTATGTATACAATGTGGCATATGCCATCTCAAAATGTCTCATGACACATCCCATGACAACTATACTATCCTATGTTGCTGGTGGATGATCAAAATGCAGCCTCTTTGTTGCATTAGGTGGATCAGATATCTCCTACATAAACAAAAAAGGAAAACCCAAAGTTAAACTACTAAATTTATATGATTCTATGTATCTAACATTGAATTAATCAAATGCATAATGATCATTTTTTAATGAGTATTTATAGTATTAAACTTTCATCATAAATACCTCTCTCGTTGACCTCTTGTGTCAGTCAAGAGTCCTCTCATATGTCCTCGATCTAATGCTTGAACCTCATTCATTGTGGCTCATGTATGTTCAAGTATGTTTGTTAGATGAATCTACAACTTAAACTATAACATTATAATTCATAGTATGCTAAATTTATAACATATAATCAAGAATTCAAACTACAACTTACTTGTGTCAACTCCTCCTCTAGATATAATGGCCGAGTCAGCAAAGATACAAAACTTTGGCATCCAATCTCCTATGCACTAGGTGTTTCCTATGAGATACAAAATACTAGTTGTTAATATCATGGAAATAAATTTTGAATTTATTTATGAAAATAAGGAAAATAAAAAATAAATGGTACTTATACATACGATGGGGCTCTCACTACGAATGGAAATGCCAAAAGGTTTGCAACAGAATCTACCTAGATTCATCACCAGTAGCCACAACCTATACAATAATAATGTAATTAAATTTCATTACCACAAACATTTTACAAGAATTCATCAACATTTAATTACTTTAAAAGAACCTAGTTACCTTTTCCTTGTCAATGAGTTGTGCCTCATCCCTCGTACTCTGCTCCCCACTGACAGGTGATACCTACAAGAGAAAAGAAAGATTAGAAACCATATATGCTCCAATATCAAATAGAAAAAACAATGAGAACACAAAATAATATACCATAAATGTCTCAAGGCCAAATGAAATAGCTAAGAGTGTGACATTATCAACCTATCTGAGCTCCTCCTCAGTCATCAACTAAACATGAATGAAGATCACATACATGTATAAGTTAGTATGGGTTAAAAATCAAAATTACTCTATTATAAATATTAACTTTAAATCACATATGTCATAACAAGAAAATGTATACACGTACTAACACAGAAGGATTCCATGCCTCTACATGCCCCTCCTCTCTCACTTCAGGGTGTGTAGCCTCTGTATACTCATCTAGTGTATCCTCATCAAATATAAACTGATATTCAGAAAGATCACCTATGGGACCTGGACAAATATTCTTGCATGATATGCAAGTATGGGGCACACAAATATGTGATAAGCTCATCGATGATGAAATCACACTAGCAGCATCAACATGCGATGGCAACACTAACCTAGCCTGGGATATCAATAGGCTACTCAATCTATGGATGGCTCTAATAGTCTAAGAGTTAGCCTCTATAATGATATCAAGATGTTGCACTAGAGGAGGGCGTAGTCATTAGTAGGGGGGGACAAAAGTGCCACCTTTCTTCCACTAGGAAAAGGGTCTATTATGAAGAGCTCCTCCTGCTACACCCATGTTGGGCCTCATGCTCCAATAGTTCACCTTGAGGTGCAACACAAATTTGGCATATTCTTTTCTAATGAAATAAAATGAGATCTCTAAATTTTTGTGTGGAGGGATGTCAAAAACCATCCACCAACAATCCGAAAAGTTCGTAGACAAAGCCTCTTTTCTGCACCATTTAATTGATAGTTTGTGCTTTGTGCGTTCTACTTGTTTACCAGTTTTTTGGTCCACCAAAAGGCTAAATATATCATCTTTAGTTATATTTAGGGCCACAACCTCATCATAGTCCAACCCATCATCAAACATGGCATGCATTTGGTCATGCCAATGAAGAGCAGTATTTTGTTCATTGGTAAGTGTTTCAATATTATCCACTATGGTGTTTAACATGGATAACATGGGAGCCAATGCAGGTATAGTGTTATATGTGGTTCGCAAAACCCTTAGTTCGGCAAGATTTTCAAATATCAAATCTTTAATTTGAGGAGGGTTTTGAGGGGGTAGGGGATCATTTGGTGGAGGGTTACGAGGAACATTATTTCCTACCTTAGTATCATCACTTGGGTCAGCCATACCTATTAATTTGCAAAACATAATTACTATTAAAAACAACCTTAATTTCAACAATTTCTATTAAAAAAAACCTAATTTTTGACAAATTCAATTATAAATAACTAATTTATAATAATATTCATTCAAAACATTAAAAAAACAAAAAAAAAACTTACCTCAACTAATACCTGTTCTGAAATCTGATACCCAAATGGACCTCCACACTCAAACCAAAAAAACACAATGTAAAAAGAGCTCTCAGGTTTTTTTTTTTTCTTTTAAATATATGTTATAGGTTTCGGGTATCCGATTTCATATCAAATACCTAATATAATATCAAGTATTCGATATGAAATTGAATACTCGAATACCGATTAGATACTCAAAAAGGCTTGGTCCTAACTTTTTAGCCTTGGTATTAGGATGGGTGAAAAATAGTCAGAGTGGATTTTGAAACACTTTTAGACATTTTTAAACTCCACTTTTTTCACATCGTCACTTTTTGGCACACCATGATCCTAGACATACCCTAAAAGATTTAGTTAAGATTTTAAGATAAGGGATAATCCTCCTTTTGAACTTCATAATTCTCATCCAACTAATAAGAATTTATCCCTTCTCTATGAAGGAGCTGAAATAAAAGAAAATGTTCTTCAAAGTGATGACAAAACAAGTGATGATGATAATTTTATTCTCATAAGAGTGGTGTAAATGAACTCGTGCAAACCAATTTCTTAAAAACTTTAAATACAATACTAATTAAAAATTTGAAGGGCATATTAATGAAAGTAAGAAAGAGGGGACATAAGTGTTGAAATTCTTTAGAATAACGGCGGGGGGGGGGGGTTTGAATCAGTTATTCAAGGTCCAGATGTACAAATAAAACTTTTCACAATTCAGTGAACCCATAAAACATTCTTAACCATGCATGCATTCATTGTGTGTTACCTAAAACTGATATGTTACTGTTAAATCAACTTGCATAAATGTAAAGCATAAAACACAACATATCCATCAACACACTTGGCACAATGATTTAACGTGGAAACCCAATTTGAGAAAAACCACCAATAACATGCTACTCCTTTTTCACTCTTCTGAAGTGATGCCCTATTAAAGGCCAACCTTGTTAAAGGTTACAACACACTGTTAAATGTGACCTAGTTAAGGGATTTCAATCACCCTGTTAAAAGTGAGCCTTGTTAGAGGACTTTAGGCCATTCACTTGGAATTCCACCCTATTAAAGGATTTACCAATGACTATTAAGTCAAACTTACTTCAAAGGATTTACCCTAGGCTGATATAATTGTTAGAAAGTAACAGTAGAGATTTGATCTAATACAACTTACAACCTTACTTGTAGATTATAGATCACTATTCTGTCCTCAACTCTGCTTGGCTTCCAATCTTTGCAGCTTTGACAACTTGTTTACCCTTCAAGCATTCATCCTCTTTAAGCCTTCTTTCTTAGTATGCCATTGTAGACTTCTTACTTAGGTCACTTGATGAAGCAAACCCTTTCCTTCTCCTTGTCAGATTTTAGCATAAAAAATCTCTAACCATTTTTTTTGCTTAATGACTAGACATCCCTACATATAGGAAATGAGAACTCTTTTCCTGCTCATTATCCATCACCAAAATTAGGGTTTTTGATGGATTAAGTAGGATATAATGTATCTACCCCATATCTTGTCTTTTCTAGAAACTTCTCCTAGAATCCATTTGAATTCACCTCCAAAATAGTTTACATAAGATTATGTGCCACCAACTCATCAATCCTATCTTCCTCCTAATTCACAAGTTCCAAGAAAATAAACTTGTTGGCTTTTATTTGGCAAATTTTTTATCTTTTTCATAATGTAGCAGCTCGACATTATTAATCTTCTGATGCTTGGCACATACTATGTTACTTGACATCTACTGTAAAATCATTTGGCATCAACTGGATCTTATTGGTGCTCAACATCAATTGAAAATTACTTGGCACCAACTAACTTGCTCGACACCTACTAACTTTCTTGACATCCAATAGAATTTGCTTTCACTCGACTCCAGCTAACTTTTTGCTCGGCTTCCACTAACTTTTCTCGGCACCTATTGTCAATTTGGTCAAGCTTGGCAAATGAACTTTGCTTAACTTTACTCTTTGAAACTTTCTAAGTGTAGCCAATCATTTTGTAACCTCAAGTAGATCTTCAATACATTATGTTATCACTATCTTAATTGATTCTTGCACTTCAATACATAATCATAACTCAACCTTTCCTCCAGGTACTTTTGTTACATCTTGTTGATCAAATCCTCCTCATCAATCAACTAAGTGATAGTGTTTTGAAATATATAAACAATTGTCTTACCAGCATGTAGCAGGTTTAACATTAGTGACAAAAGAATGATTGAAACACACAGTCCTCTTCAACAACCTTTTCACTCAAATATCAACAATCTCCCTCTTTCGCACTGGTGGCAAACCAAACTGATCAATGAATCAAACAAATGATGAACATCTTGTTCCATCAGACTAATTAGGTTAAAATAGTAAGGCAATACAAAAAAAAGAAGGCTTGTGATTTGAACTTTCTCCCTCTATCAGTAGCTCCCTCTTCTGATTAGGTTACAAAATATAACATTTTCTTCTTATATGGATCAACAAAATATCAGAATATCTCCCTCTTTTTGTTCTCTTCTTTCTCCCTCTTTCTTTCTTTCAGTCTTCTGATCTTCTAATGATGTACTCTCTCCATTGTTCCTCTTGTGATGATCAGTTTAATGTACATTCTCCCTTGATCAATTTAATGTACTTTCTCTCTCTTTGACAATAATGCCAAAGATATACACTCAACACTTGGCATCTTTGTTATATGGAGATATAGACTTTTGTAGGTTCTTCAATTTTCTCCCTCTATTGTCTTGCTTGTGACTAATTTGTAATTCCATTTTTGTGATTACTTCAGGCAATCCCTAAAGTAAGATCCTCTGCATCAATTTGAATGAAATGAATGTAAGCTTGTTTGATGCAGGGTACTCCCTCTATCTTTTACATAGCCTTTGATAGGGGTACCACCCCTAGTTTACCTCTTAGATACTCATAAGCATCCTTAGGTAATGCTTTTATGAAAATATCAACAATTTTCTCCTTTGTGTTGATATATTCCATCTTCACCTCTTTATCTTGAACCAATTCCCTTACATAATGATACTTTATTGCAATGTGCTATGTCTTTGTATGCATTACATAATTCTTTGATATATTGATAGCACTTTTATTATCACAATAAAGTGTCACTGGTTCAGTGATCTCTTCCTTCATTCCCTTAAGTAGTTGTTTGATCCATACAATGTTTGTACAATTAATAACAACATCAACATACTCTACTTCACTAGTAGATTGGGAAGTACAACTCTGCTTTTTGAAAGTCCATGTAAGAAGTCTTCTACCTAAGAAGAATGCTCCTCCACTAGTGCTCTTTTTCTCATCAATATTTCCAGCCCAATTAGTATTAGTGTAGGCTTTCAGTTCAAACTTTTTATTCTTCTTATAGTATAAACCATATTCTTCTATTTCTTTCAAGTATCTCATTATCCTTTTCACAGACATCAAGTGATTCTCTCTAGGGTTAATAGAGAATCTTGCAACTATCCCCACAACTAATGCAATATCAGGTCTTCTATGTACTACATATTGAAATTTTCCAATCATGGATCTGTATAATGTTTGATTTACCTCAGCTGATTCATCATCCTTTGATAGCTTGAGTGCTATCACCATAGGTGTACTTATTGGCTTTGAATCCTCTAGTCCAAATGTCTTCAATATCTCTTTGACATATTTTGACTAAGTGATATATACATCATATTTCATCTGATAAATTTGTAATCCCACAAAGAATTTGATCTCACCAAACATTGACATTTCAAACTCTTGCTTCATGTGATTTGCAAAATCCTTACACAAAGCATCTTGTCCTCCAAATTTGATATCATCAACAAATATTTCAGATAATAGTATTTCTCTTTATTTGTCTTCATGTACAAATTATTGTTATTATCTGTCCTTTCAAATCCAATCTTAACAAGATAAGTATGAAGTCTCTCATACCATGCTCTTGGTGCTTGTTTCAATCCATATAGGGCTTTGTGCAGTCTACATACCATGTTCTTATTATTTTTATCAACAAAACCTTCTATCTGTTGTATGTAGACTTCTTCTTCTAATATGCCATTTAGAAATGCAGACTTTACATCTATCTGATAAACTCTAAAACCTTTGTATGCAACATAAGCAAGCAAAATTCTCACTCGTTCCATTCTTGCAATAGGGGCAAATGTTTCACCATAATCAATTCCTTCTTCTTGTGCATACCCTTTGCAAACTAGTCTTTCTTTGTTTCTTGTTACTTCACCATTCTTATCTAACTTGTTTCTATATACCCATTTTGTGCCAATCACATTCTTGTCTTCTGGTCTAGGAACTAAACTCCAAGTCTTATTCTTTTCTATCTGCTAAATTTCTTCTTCCATAGCCTTGTACCAGTCATCATCTTCTAATGCATCTCTCACTGTCTTAGGTTCCTTCATGCTTAAAAAACATGATTCACCTCTCAATCTATTTCTTGTCATAGGCCTTGTATCTTTGTCTCCAATGATTTAATCTACAAGATGATGTCTTTTGACATATTTGGATAGTCTAGGCTTATTTCTTGTGACTACATTTTGTCTCTCAGTTTTAGTATCATTCTATGTATTTCTATTAGGTGTTTTAGCATCTCTTTCATGTGTGCTAATCTCAGAGTCAGATTGTGCATTTTCCTCATTCTGTAACTTGGCATCTGAATGCAACTTAGCATTTATAGGCTGTGACTCGACAGTTGTAGAAACTTGCTAGTGGCTTGCTACATGATTTGTAGCATCTTCTTTAGCAGGCATTCCTTTATAATAGTATACAAATGATTTGTATGCTTCTGGTTCTTTTATAGGTTCAACCTCATGTACTTCGATAAACTCATCAAAATTCACATTTGCACTTTCCACAATTTTGTTAGTGTTAGTATTTAAACACTTATAAGCTTTATTTCTTGTGGAGTAACGGAGGAATATACCTTCTTTTCTCTTTGCATCAAACTTTCCACTTCTAACATATTTAAGAATATAGCATTTTCTTCCAAATACTTTGAAATGTTTCACATTGGGTGAGTGGCCACGCCATAGTTCAAAAGGTGTTGAATAAGTACCTTTCTTGAGTTGCATATGGTTCAAGGTATATACAACTGTACTTATAGCTTCTCTCCAGTATTGTAGAGCAACATTCTTCTCCATCATGAGTGTTCTAGCACAATCCTTTAGAGACCTATTTCTTCTTTCAGCAATTCCATTTTGTGGAGGGATCCTAGGTGAAGATGTCTATCTCTTGATTCCTCTATCATTACAAAACATCTCAAACTCATTTGAAGTGAATTCACCTCCTCTGTCTGATCTCAAGCATTTCAAATTCTTACCTATTCCTTTTTCCACTCTTGTCAAGTACCATTTAAACATTTGAAAGGCATCTAATTTTTGTTTTAGAAACACGACTGTCATCATCCTAGAGTAATCATCAACAAACAACATTATATACTTATCTCCTTTGTAACTTTGTACTTCAATAGGTCCACACAAGTTAGTATGAACAATTTCAAGTATTTCCTTAGAGGTATAAGCTTTACTTTTAAAGCTTGATTTTGTGATCTTGCCTAGTTGACATTGTTTGCACCCTAGCTTATATATATATATAACGCTGATAGTAATCGTTCTCAAGGCACCTATTTTTATTTAATCCCAAGGTAATTTTAATCATAGTTGGGATTTATGAAAATAGGCGGCTCAAGAACAATTACTCTCGGTGTTATATATATAATCTAGTGGCAATCATGACGCAATAGAAAAAATATTTACTTTTTTAGTTTAGTTTTGATAAGGTTACTATAAAATTGTTAATTAATTTTTAATTAGAGTTGTATAAAGGTTCTATAAAATTATGCTTCAAAATATTTTTAAAAATTTAATATAAGGAGTTTAATTTAGATTAAAAAATATATTTTATTTTTGGGATATTGTAATGTAAAATGTTATAGTCATACATAGATATATGGCTCGGGACAAAGTTACCATTACATATAATGTTAACCTTAGGGATAGATTTAGGGTTCTGGTTAGCATTAGGGTTAGGGTTGGAGTTAGGGTTAGGGTTTGAGCTATGGTTAAGGTTAAGGATAGAGTTATAGTTATGGTTATTGTTAGAGTTATGGTTAAGGTTTGGATTAGAGTTATGTTTATGGTTAAAGTTAGGGTTAGAGTTATGGTCATGGTTAAGGTTAGGGTTAGAGTTATGGTTATGGTTATGATTAGGGTTAGGGTTAGGGTTATAGTAAGGCTAGGGTTAGTGTTGGGGTTAGGGTTTGAGTTAGGATTAAAATTAGGGTTAGGGTTAGAGTCTAATTATGGTAGAGTCAGATCTAGGGTTAGAGTTATGCTCATGGTTAAGGTTAGGGTTAGAGTTATGCTTATAGTTAGGGTTAGGGTTAGAGTCCAATTATGGTAGAGTTAGAATTAGGGTTAGAGTTAGGGGTAGAGTTATGTTTATGGTTAAGGTTAGGGTTAGAGTAATGCTCATGGTGAAGGTTAGGGTTAGAGTTATGGTTATGGTTATGGTTAGGGTTATAGTGGGGATAGGGTTAGTGTTTGAGTGAGGGTTAAGATTAGAGTTATGGTTAGGCTTAAGGTTTGAGACAGGATTAAAGTTAGGGTTAGTATTATGGTTAGAGTCCAATTATGGTAGAGTTAGATTTAGGGTTAGAGTTAGGGGTAGAGTTATGTTTATGATTAAGGTTAATGTTAGGATTAGGGTTAGGGTTAGAGTTAGAGTTAAGGTCAAGGTTAAGGTTGGAATTAGGGTTAGGGTTAGGGTTAGAGTTAGAGTTAGGACTAAAATTAAGGTGAGGGATAGGGTTTGAATTAGAGTTAGGGTTAGATTTAGGGTTATTATTACAGTTAAGGTTACAATTAGAGCTAGAGTTAGGGTGAGGGTTAGACTTAGGGTTAGGGTTAGAGTTAGGGTTAGGTTTAGAATTAGAGTTAGAGTTAGGATTAGGGTTAGGGTTAGAATTAGGGTTACAAATATAGTTAGGATTAGAGTTAGAGTTAGGGTTAGGGTAAGGGTAAGAATTAGGTGGAGGGTTAGAATTTAGGGTTACAAATACAGTTAGGGTTAGGGTTAGAAAAACACTTAGGCTTAGAGTTAGAGTTAGAGTTAGAGTTAGGGTTAGGGTTATATTTAGGATTAGAAATAAGGTTAGGGTTAGAATTAGGGTTAGGGTTAGTGTTAGCATTATTGTTAGCATTAGGGTTAGCATTAGACTTAGGGTTACAATTAGAGTTAGAGTTGAAATTAGAGGTAGTGTTAGTGTTAGTATAAGAGTTAGAGTTAGAGTCAGAATTAGGGTTAGAATTGGGGATAGGATTAGGGTTAGGGTTAGGGTTAGAATTAGAGTTAGAGTTAGGGTTGAAGTTAGAGTTAAAGTTAGAGATAGAGTTGGGGTTAGGGTTAGATTTAGGGTTAGGGTTAGAGTTACCTAGTTAGATTTAGGATTAGGGTTGGGATTAAGATTAAATTAGGGTTAGAGTTAGAGTTATATATAGTGTTAAGGTTAGGATTAGGGGTAGGTTTAGAGTTAGAGTTAGGGTTAGGGTTAATATTAGGGTTAGGGGTACAATTAGAGTTAGAGTTAGAGGTATAGTTAGGGTTAGAATTAGGGATAGATTTAGAATTAGAGATAAAGTTAGAGTTAGAGTTAGAGTTAGAGTTAGAGTTACGGTAAGAGATAGAGATAGATTTAGGGTTGGAATTAATGTTAGGATCAGAATTAGCATTAGAGTTAAAGTTATAGTTAGGGTTAGAATTAGTGTTAGGGTTAGGGTGAGAATTAGAGTTAGAGTTATTGTTAGGGTTAGAGTTAGGATTAGAGTTATAGTTAGGGTTAGGGCTAGAATTGGGATTAGGGTTAGAATTAGGATTAGAGTTAGGGATATATTGATTAGGGTTAGGGGTAGAATTAGAGCTGTAGTTAGAGTTAGAGTCAGGATTAGGATTAGGGTTACATTTATATCATTAGGGTTAGAGATTGAGTTAGAGTTAGGTTAGGGTAAGGGTAAGAATTAGTGTTAAGGCTAGAATTAAAGTTATAAATAAAGTTAGGATTAGAATTAGGGTTAGGGTTAGGGGTAGGGTTAGATTTAGAGTTGGGGTTTGAGCTAGAGTTAGAGTTAGAGTTAGAATTAGAGTAAGAAGAAGGGTTAGAGATAGAGTTAGGGTTAGAGTTAGCACAAGGGTTACAGTTAGAGTTAGGGTTGGCATTAGGGTTAGGGTTACAATTAGTGTTAGTGTTAGTGTTAATGTTAGGGCTAGAATTAAGGCTAGGGTTAGGGTTAGTATTAGGGTTAGAATTAGAGTTAGAGTTAGGGATCAAGTTAGAGTTACAATTAAAGTTGGAGATAGAGTTGGAGTTAGGGTTAGATTTAAGGTTAGAGTTAGGGTTAGAATTAGGGTTGGGTTTAGGATTAGAATTAGGGTTAGGGTTAGGGTTAGAGTTACATATAGTATTAGGGTTAGGATTAGCATTATATATAATGTTAGGGTTAGGATGAGGGGTAGGGTTAGGGTTAGGGTCGGGGTTAGGGTTAGGATTATAATTAGAGTTATAATTATTGTTAGGGTTAGAGTTAGAGTTAGTGTTAGGGTTAGAATTAGGGGTAGGGTTATAGAGTTGTAGTTAGAGTTAGGGTTAGAGTAAGAATATGGGTTAAAATTAGGGTTAGGTTTAGGGTTAAAATTAGCGTTAGAGTTAAAATAACAGTTAGGATTAGGGTTATAGTAAGGCTTAGGGTTAGTGATAGAATTAGGGTTAGAATTAGAATTAGGTATAGAGTTAGGGTTATAAAGGGTTAAGGTTAGGGTTAGGGTAGAATTAGAGTTAGAGTTAGAGTTAGAGTTAGGGTTAGGATTAGGATTACAGTTAGGGTTAAGGTTAAAGTTAAAGCTAGAGTTAGAGTTAGAATTAGAGTTAGAGTTAGGATTTGTGTTATCATTATGGTTAAGGTTATTTCTAGGTTATTAATCATATTATAGCTGATGTTAGTGCTATTATTACAGTTTACCTTAGTGTTAGGGTTATTGTCAGGTTAAATTTTTATGTGGGTTAGTTGTATTATAATGCCCATGATTAGTGCTATTGTGATACAAGTTTTTAACCTTTTTAATAATGTAATCCCTCTCTCTCTCTCTCTCTCTCTCTCTCTCTCTCTCTCTCCCCCTACTCTCTAACTACACCTAGCAATATCTCCCCCTAACTAAATACACCCTCTGATCTCTCTTTGTCTCTAGTCTCTAGATATGCCCCCTAATCCCTCTCTCTAATCTCTAGATACACCCCCTTATCTCTCTCATCTTGCTCTCTAGATACACTTGCTAATCTCTCTCTCTCTCTCTCTCTCTCTCTCTCTCTCTCTCTCTCTCTCTCTCTCTCTCTCTCTCTCTCTCTCTCTCTCTCTCTCTCTCTCTCTCTCTCTCTCTCCTCCCTCTATGCTCTCTAGATACACCCGTAATCTCTCTCTCCCTGCTCTCTCTCTCTCTCTCTCTCTCTCTCTCTAGATACACCATCCTATGAATATATATATATATATATATATGTATATATATATATTTTCCACTTATAAAAATATAATATTATTTTGAGTTTCTAATACATATAGGGTTAGGTTGAGTTATATACTTTACTAAATGCTTAGTATAGTCATATGTAGAGTAAGAGTTAGAGTTAGGATCCAAGGTTTATAATTTCATTTATATAACACTCGATGTTATGGCTAGGGTTAATAAGTGGTTAAATGTTATACTAAAATAAGGGACATGGTTAAGGGAAGTATGAGATTTAGGTGTAGTGTTGGAGTATTTGGAGTACAACTATGGTCAAATTTGGGATATATGTTATACAAATGACTCAAATAGTGGAAAATTTTTAATTTATGGAAGGGAAATTATAAGTCCCAACACAACTATTTAGATGATGCAAAAATGTGAAAGAATATATAAGAATCAATTTTATGGAAATTATTTCTCCATGATAATGTGAGAACATTATATATTGTTGAATTTTTAACAATTCTAATGCAATTTTTATTGCAATGATTAAGAATTGTAATTAATAAATATGCCTATCATTAAAGACATCTATTTAGACTAATGATTTTCTTTCTTAATTACCATATTTAGTAGCCACATCCATTAAAGAAATATTTTTTACAATAATAAATTTATTTTTTCTTGTTCTCTTCTTCATGAAAGTTACATAGAACAACGAGGAAACAAAATTGCCAATACAACTAATTAGAAGTAAAATTTTGAAATTGGAGACAAGAATGAACCATATACAAAAAAAAATCTTTGTAATGGTGTAAAAACATGTCACATTCTTCAATGATTAGGGTTCTTTTGTGACATTTGTTTGAACAATGATCCTGAAAGACTTCTTTCATCATTGAGGGAAACCCATCCACTTTTGTAGATGTGTCACACATGAATTTTTATGCATCTTTCATATGCATTACTTCAATTTCCTCAATATAGTCAATTGGAAATATTGTGTTCTCCACAACTTTAACTATAGTTGTGCACATCTCTTTAATTATTTGTAGGCATTTGTCAAACTTGGTCTCAAAGAAATCATTTTAGGTCATTGAAGTAGTCAAGCTAGTATCAAATAATGTTTGATTCTTTGTTTGAGGCATCCATAACTCAAATAGTAACCTGCAAACTTATAAACAAACATCAACATATAAAAATAATCAAAATAAAAAAGTATTCATAATTAACATAATTTCTTTCAAATGAATAATTTTTAAAATAACATAATTCAAATGAAATAGTTAGATTGTAATGGTTGAAATATGGTGGCATTGTCTTCCACTTTTCAAACATTACAAACATAAATATTAATAAAAAATTATATATACTATGAAAAATATTTAAATAAAACACAAAATTAATCTAATTAAATAATGAGAAGATATAAACTAAATATATGATTTGTTTATTTAAATTAATCATTAAATTTAATAAAATATAAATTTGATTGATAAGGTGACCTTGCCATCCACTTTAATTATAAATAATTATGAAACATGAAAAATATAAATATTTTGAAACATGCAAATATAAAACTATTATGAAACATACAAAGCTAAAATATGCAAACCAAAAACATTTTGAAATATGCAAATCTAAAACTAATATAAAATATGCAAATATTATTCTAAATTGAAACATGCACATTAAAAGTGTGCAAATAAAATGTATTATCAAATATCTAAATCAAATAGATTTTGAAACAATTTGAATTCTAAATGTAAATCAAACAAGCAAGGCTAAACTATATGAAACTTATTGAACTTGAAATCTAAATCAAATGAGAATATTATAACTAATTTTGAAATTAAATCTACACTTAAATCTAAATACATAACTAAATCTAAATCTAAATGCAAAACTAAATTGAAAATAGAAATCTCACATACAAAAAATAACTCTAAAACTTTAATCTACTCTTCAAAAACTCTAATATGCTCCAATAATCTCTACCTCTTCCTCCCTGTAAAAACACAAAATGAAAATGAAATGAGGAGCATTTGTTTTATAATCGATGAGAGACTCCTCAAATGTCTTTTGACATTCCACGAATTTGTTTCAAATTCCCCCACTCCCCACAAAAAATAATAATGAATGTGCATGCAAAAATAAATTTAACAAAAAGAAAATGTTTTATATTTAAAAATTTAATGAAATTATTTTAGCACTATTTTTTCAGGTCCTATTTTTGGCCCCTTTTTTTGGGTCCTATTATTTCAACATCCATTTGGCTTCATATTATTTTGGCCAGTTATTATTTCAAGATTTTTTTATATTTTATAATCTAATAATGATAAAATATATACTAAATATACGATTCATCTACATTAAATAAATCATTAACTTTAAAAAAATATAAATTATATTGATATGGTGACATTGTCATCCACATAAATGATAAAATCATACTTTGAGACATGCAAATGTAAAACTATTATGAAACATTCAAATCCAAAACATGCAAACTAAAACTATTTTGAAATATGCAAATCTAAAACTAATATGAAACATGCAAATCTAAAACTAATTTGAAACATGCAATTTTAAAATATGCAAATGAAAAGTATTATAAAATATATAACTAAACAAATTTTGAAATCAAATCTAAATCTAAATCAAACATGCAAGACTAAACTATTAAATGCAAGCATAAACAATTTCAAATATAATTCTAAATCTAAATAGAACTAATTGAAATTGAAATTGAAATCAAAGTAGAATATTATAACTAATTTTGAATATAAATCTACATCTACATCTAAATCTAAATAAAAAATAGAAATCTCACCAGCAAAAAAATTACTCCAAAACTTGAATCTATTGTTGTTCAAAAACTCCAATCTAATCCTCCAATAATCTCCACCTCTTCCTTCTTGCAAAAACATAAAATAAAAATCAAATGAGGAGCCTTTGTTTTATGGTCTCTCCCCCAATAGACATCTCTTCACATTCCATGGATTTATTTCAAATTCCCCCACTCCCCACAAAAAATAAGCATGAATTTGCATGCAAAATTATATTTAACAAAAACAAATCATATTGAAATTATTCTGCCCCATTTTTTTGGGCCCTACTTTTCCAGCTCCTACTTTTTCAAGCCCTATTTTTTTGGGCCTATTATTTTAGCCTCCATTTGGCATCCTATTATTTCGGCCAGCTATTATTTTGGAAATACTTTTTTATTTTTTGATTTAATAATTTAGTATTTAATTTAGAAGTTTGTAACTCTTGCCTTTTCTTTTTTATTGACAAGGAATCTTGACATATTCCTATGTTGATAATTTGTGCTGCCATTGTATAGAACACCTCTTGGCGTAATTATATTTTCTAGTTTCTTCAATTTAGGCAAACCTCTAACTCTTTTCATGTTGCTAATACTAATCAGATTATCAAAATTTATATGACATAATCTCTTGTGCCAAAGCAATACATCATCAAATTTTACAATAAGCCATGTAGCATCTTCTATATCCAAATAGAATAGATTACTTCTAGTTTGATCACCTTTACCAATCAAGTTTCCATTTGTATCATATATCTTGGCTGATTTGTTTTCAAACTCAACTTTGCATCCCAAATTATTCAATTGTGACACACTTAACAAGTTATAATTCAGTCCTTCAACATAATAAGTATGGTCACATGAAATCTTGACTGTGAGTTTGATAGACCCTTTTCCTTTTATCAAACGTGGTGCACCATTACCAAATTTTACACTATTTCCATCATAAAAGGTTAAGGTAATGAACTTACTTTTGTCTCCAATAATGTGATGCAAGCATCCACTATCAATGATCCATTTATCATTCTTTTCCACATAAGTCATGAGTGCAGTTGTCTCATCCTCATCAGATTCATCCTTCATTGCAACATATACTACTTCATCATCATTTTCATCAGAGTCTATTCATCAACAATGTAGCATGACTTCTTGCCTTTGTCTCTGTAGTCTCTTCCATCATCTTCTCTTCTATTTTTGTGCTTCTTCCCTTCTCTGAAGTTCTTTTTTTGTGTACATCTTGCTGTAATATGACCAACTTCATTGCAATTAAAAATAATAATAGGCAACTTACCTTTGAACTTTCCTTTTCCTCTGTGAAATCTTCTAGCCAGCAATGCTTCCAATTGTTCAATGTCTTCCTCATCTATGTTACTATTACTGGATGCATACTTTATCTTCCTTTTCTTCTTCTTCTACTTCACTTCCTCAGAATCCTTCAGTAACAATTTTGTTTTGAAAGTTGATTCAATACTCTCTGGTCTGTAGTTGTCAAAATTATATAGTTCAAAAGTAGTGAATCTTCCTACCAGACATTTAAGGGTTAGATCATTTCCTAGTATACACCTTAATTCTTGAATTGTAGATACATGAATAGAATACACAGGAAACAATGTTCTCAAGACTTTACTTAGCACAATATCATCATCTATTTTACTAGTAGCACCTTTTATTGCACTAACAACTTCTTTTATTCTAGAAACATATTGAGCAATATTCTCACCTTCTTCCATTCTCATGTCATCAAACTTACCTCTAAGGCTCTCTGACTTGGCTCTTTGAACAATTTTGTCTCCTCCATAGATGGTGTCTAGGGCATCCCACATATACTTTGCACTTTTAAGCCCTTTCATATCATCAAATTCAACATAGCTTAAGGTAGAGGCAATCTCCAACATCACCTGATTGTGTTCTTTCTTTTTCTTCAAATCTTTAGCAGTTATGGCTCCTACTGGATCAACATGTTCTACTCAAATGCAAGATTGTGCATAATCTCCAAGTCCTCCAAGGTGTAGCTTCATCAAAATTTTTCATGCAAAAAAGATACCTTTGTTGAGCTTGGGTACCTCTCTTTTTGACATCTTGATCTTTGTGCTTCTAGTACCTTAAAACTAATCCTCTTAAATAGATGGCTCTAATACCAATTGTTGGAATTCTTTAGAATAACTGAGAGGAGGGGGGGGTGGAGGGGGGTGGTGAATTAGTTATTCAAGGTCCAGATGTACAAATAAAACTTTTCACAATTCAGTGAACCCATAAAACATTCTTAACCATGCATGCATTCATTGTGTGTTACCTAAAACTGATATGTTATTGTTAAATCAACTTGCAAAAATGTAAAGCATAAAACACAACATATCCATCAGCATACTTGACACGATGATTTAACATGGAAACCCGATTTGGGAAACACAATTGTAACATGCTACTCATTTTTCACTCTTTTGAATTGATGCCCTATTAAAGGCCAGCCCTGTTAAAGGTTACAACACACTATTAAATATGACTCAGTTAAGGGATTTCAATCACCTTGTTAAAAGTGAGCCTTGTTAGAGGACTTTAGGCTATTCACTTGGAATGCCACCCCATTAAAGGATTTACCAATGATTGTTAAGTCAACCTTACTCCAAAGGATTTACCCTAGGCTGATACAATTGCTAGAAAGTAATAATAGAGCTTTGATCTGATACAACTTACAACCTTACTTGTAGATTACAGATCACTATTCAGTCCTTAAATATTCTTGGCTTCCAATCTTTGCAGCTCGGACAACTTTTTCACCCTTCAAGAGTTCATCCTCTTTAAGCCTTCTTGCTTAGTATGCCATTGTAGATTTTTTACTTGGGTCACTTGATGAAGCAAACCCCTTTCCTTCTCCTTGTTAGATTTTAGCATCAAAACCCTCTAACCTTTTTTTTTTGCTTCAAGACCAAACATCCCTACATATAGCAAATTGGAACTCTTTTCCTACTCATTATCCATCACCAAAATTAAGGTTTTTGATGGATTAGGTAGGATACAATGTATCTACCCCATATCTTGTCTTTTCTAGAAACTTATCCTAGAATCCATTTGAATTCACCTCCAAAACAATTTACATAAGATTTTGTGCCACCATCTCATCAATCTTATCTTCCTCCCAATTCACAAGTTCTAAGAAAACAAACTTGTCGACTTTTTTTTGGTGAATCTTCGATCTTTGTCATAATGCAACAACTTAACATTGTCAATCTTTTGATGCTCAACACATACTATGTTACTCAACATCTACTGTAAAATCACTCAGCATCAACTGGATTTTACTGGTGCTTGACATCAACTAAAAATTACTCGACACCAACTAACTTGCTCGACACCTACTAACTTGCTTGACATCCACTAGAATTTTCTTTCACTTGGCTCCAACTAACTTTTTTCTTGGCTTGCACTAACTTTTCTCAACACCTACTATCAACTTGGTCAAGTTTGGCAAATGGACTTTGTTTAAATTTACTCTTTGGAACTTTCTAAGTTTAGCTAGTCATTTTGTAACCTCAAGTAGATCTTCAATACATTATGTTATCACTGTCTTAACTGATTCTTGCACTTCAATACATAATCATAACTCAACCTTTCCTCTAGGTACTTTTATTACATCTTGTTGATCAAATCCTTCTCATCAATCAACTAAGTGATATTGCTTTGAAACATATAAGCAATTGTCTTACCAGCATGTAGCAGTTTTGACATCAGTGACTAAACAATGATTGAGACACACAATCTTCTTCAATAGTATTTCCACTAAAATATCAACAATAAGAAAATATAACTCCTGTGATGGTCATATAATAAAAGAAACAAATAGCGGAGATGATACATGAATAGGTAAGGTAAAGAATGGTTTAATCTTAGAGCCTTTTATTTTTGAAAATAAAGACATGCATGTCTTCTTTGTCATGCCTTTAAATGTTTCTCAAGAAATTTTGATTAATGAGTTAGAATATGGGGGCCATGTATTTATTAAAGATATGCCATCAGTTTATGATATTCATCAACCCATCCTATTCAAGAGATTCCCCATTAGAGATTTGATCTATTCTTCTAAAAGAATCACGTAATGTGAAGATAAAAGTGTTGTGGTTTATCCTATACAACATGATCCACTCATTTCCCCCTTGATCCAAATTGGATCAAGCAAAATTTTGGTGGCTCTTCTATGGGAAAACTGGGTTGGGTAGGTGGAGGTAACCCTTTGAGGAACTCAAATAGGGATATGTTGACTGCTTACTCGGTCGACTTGGGGGTTCAGATTTCTTATATGGCCAAACTCCTAGCTTTGTAACTTAGGGTCATTGTGCTAACCAGAAAAAATATGAGGAAGGTCATCATTGAAGGTGATTCCTCAAATATCATCAATATTTTAAAAAACATGGCAATGATAGGATGGAATGACATAGATGTGATTGTTAAAATTAAACACTTCCTAAGTAACTTAGATGGGTGTGATTTTAAAAAACCTTTTAAGAGGGTAATAATGCCACTAATAGGTTGGTGAGCACGGGGAAAATTATGAAATGGTATAAAATTTGGGATGACCCTCTGTCTATCCCTGTCGAAGCATACAATGCGATCTGTCATGATCTCACCCAAATCACACATTAATGATCTGGTCTATATTACTCTTAATGGGGCCCATTTGTCATAATTTTTTATGATTTGGATTGTCATTTTATTTTTTTAGTTGAAAGTGGCTACACCAAAAAGCTTGAGTTTACTTTTCTTGTTGTTTGTGGGTTTGTTTGTTCTTGAAGTAGTGTGTGTTTTCTCTATTCATCTCAACAGAAGGATGGGTGGAGACCTTATTAGATTGATCCCAAAGAGTGGCAAGAATACTAAAATGACAAGGAGATCTAGGAGATCCTTGAGAAGGGAGGTTTAACTAGTTATATCACAAGCATGAAGGGTTATAACCCTTAACTTTCTTATAAAGTTCTGGAGTCTTGGGATGAAGGAAACATCATGTTGGGCCATGTCATGTTTATCATCACTTTGGAATTCATCTCTACCATTACTAGGTTGAGTATGGAAGGGGCCAAAATTGTGAGAAAGACCATAATGTCATTCAAGGATTCTTTAGAGATATTTAGGGAGCTGGGAGGGGAAATACCTAAATTACATCATGAGTTTAATAGATAGGTGATGGACAGAGTGTGGAAGGCCCTGGTGAAGGTTCTTATCCATTTCATCATCTATAAGGGTAGGTATAAGAGGTTTCATTTTCACATTTTTCTCATGTTGAATCATTTTTAGAGGAATAACTTTTTTTTTCCTTTCTAAATTTTCTCCTCCCTTTCATTGCTAATTAGGAAATATAAAGTAAAAGTTTTCCTACCAAAATATCAAGGGATTTTTCTTTTGATTTATGAGTTCCATTGGAACATGACCTTCAAGCCTCCCCTCACCTTACCTGGAAGATAAATAAATAGATTTTCAAGATAGTCTCCTCCATGGTGAGACAATCTAATGCAGGAGCATCCTAGGGAAGTCAACAATCTTGTATGTAGGAGCATCCTAGGGAAGTCAACAACTATATATGCAAGAGCTTTGTGCTCAAGTTTGTGGAGTAATGATTTATGTGGTTGGGGATCTATTTGAAGAATATTGAGGAACCATTCCTTAAGTGCGTGTGATGTTTGTAGTCATCTTCTTGGAGTTAGAGCCATTTTAGTGGTTGCTGGTAATGTGTTCCTATTTATTGATAGAGCTTTGGATATTATATTTGCAAGCTTTGATCTAAGAGAGTTGGTGTGTGCACTCTTGGATTTGGACACTTGGTTGGTATGTGGACCTATGTCTAAGTGCATGTATTCTTATGTTGTCTTATGAGTTAATTATGCATTATAAACTTGGAGCCTATCTTGAGTATTTAATTTTATGTCATGTATTTAATATCTATCTCAAGCTGACTTATGGCTTGAAGGATATATTTAATGTGGGTATATTTAAGAAATGTAACTTCTATAGGCCAACCTATGGCCATTCAAGTATTTAAGGAGGGATTGGATAGTTTTATAGGCATAATTAGGGAATTCAAGTGGAAGAAGATGAGTAGTTGAGATAGAAAAATTTGAGCAAAGCTAGTAGCTAAGCGTGGCTTGGGAAAAAATAAGGTTTCTTGGTGGCTTGTAGAAGAAAGGATCTCTGTGATGCTATGGAAGAAAGGATCTTTGTGATGCTATGGAGGAAAGGATCTCAGATCTAAGATGAAAAGAGAATTCAGATATGAGATGGCTTTGATGAAGAGTGATATGATCATTGAGATCATAAGTGCTATAGGTGTTGTACCTAATAATATGGTTACTAAATATGGTTATGAGGAAGCTATCGAAGACTTTGAGGTTCCTGGATTGATTAGTGAAGGTAGTATGATTGTAAGTTTGTGCATGACTATGTCAATAATGTGTTTATTGTCAAGAAGGGTGGTAGGAAGCATTCCCTAATTCCTTTGCAGAATAAAGAGCTCAATAGAAATTTGAGTTTTGGTAGTTGAGTTGAGTTGGAATATTTTGAAAGGGTTAGAGATCGACATGGAAAGAAAATGTGTTGTGCACCAAAGATAGATGTGGAGATGATAGTTGTAGAAGAAGAACAAAGAAAAAAGTGTACAAGTTGATGTGGTGGAGGACATGCATGCGAAGAACCAGTTTGGGGTTTATGTGTTAAATCCTAAAAGATGTTCTTCCAGCTATTAAGAACATTTTTTTTCTCACCTAGGATGTCTAATGCAGGAGCATCCTAGGGAAGTCAACAATAATGTATATAGGGGCTTCATGCTTGATTTTGTGGAGTTATGATTCATGTGGTTGGGGATCTATTCAAAGCATGTTGGTGAACCTTTCCCTAAGCACGGGTGATGTTTGGAGTCATCATCTTGGAGTTAGAGCCATTTTAGTGGTTGTTGGTAATGTGTTCCTATTTATTGGCACAAATTTGGAGATTTTATTTGCAAGTTTCAGTATGAAGGAGTTGGCGTGTGTACTCTTGGATTTGGATGGTTGGTACATGGACCTCGGTCTAAGTGTGTGTATTCTTATGTGGTATTATGAGTTAGTTATGTATTGTAAACTTGGGGCTTGTCCTAAGTATTTAATTTTATGTCTATTGCAAGTTGACTTGTGGCTTAAAGGATATATTTAATGTGGGTATATTATATTAAATAAATTTGTAACTAAAATAGGCCAACCTATGGTTGTGCAAGTATTTGAGGAGGACTTCGGTAGTGTTGTAGGCATAATTTTGGGAATTCAAGTGGAAGAAGATGAGTAATTGATATAATGAAGTTTGAGTAGAGCTAGTAGCTAAGTGTGGCTTGGGAAACAAGAAGGTTACTTGGTGTTTTGTGAGCATGATTTTAGATTCTTCTTAGAGTTCTCTACCAAGTTGTGGATTTGGGCTAGCTAGCGGTTTGGATCTTGCGAGATCTTACTGAACTTTTATTGTAATTGTTGATGCATTTGGCTGTAACTTGGAAGGCCTTACAACTAGGCATGTTGGATGAAAATATTTTTATAAGAATTGTCATTGTGTGGATCTAAATTTATGTGTTATTATTTATATTCTGTTGGGTGGTTTTTTGTTGGGGTCTAGAAAATCTCCTTTAGGGACTCGCTTGCCTTGCACTATGTCACAATCCCAAACTCCCCTTTGGTTCTGGGGTCAGGAGCTTGCCTCCTCATAAATAAATGAACAAAAAGGATGAGCTCCCTAATTCCAAAGAAGAAACTATAGAAGTTGTAGAGGACTTAGAGAAAGGCTCCTCAACCACTAAAATTTAGTGTACCCCAGAGACTTTGTCCCAATTTTTTACCCCTCTTTTGTTGGGTTCTACTATGTACTCACCCTCCCCTATGATGGATTTAAGCTACTTGGATAACCTAAGGATGTCTAGAGAGCTCTCGCTTGGTCCAATTCCTAAAAATGATGATGTAACCATTAATTTAGATACTTTAACCCTCTATTTTATAGAGGTGGCTTTATGTTACAATAGGTTGAAAGTGGTGGCTACATGGCTCCTAATTTAAATGCATATTGCATGAATAAAAATGAATAGAGTGGAGGTTGTTGTGAAAGCAGAGAAAAACTCTATGGTCTAGATGATTGGCAGTAGGGATGAGGTCTAGTCGGAAGTGGGATGGGAGGTGGGAGACAAGCTCAATAGCAAGGAAAAATTGGAGGAATAGGTGGAGGACATAAAAAATAAAGTGCCCCCTGAGGAAAAGTGTAATGAGGTTCTAAAAGCCTTAGTGTCTATCAAGAAGGAGAAGACCCTACTAGGTGATAAAATTAACAATTTGGCCACACAGAGAATCCATGCCCAAAATAAGATGGAAGGGGAGATTGGGATTTTGAAGGCTTTCTTGGTGGAGAGAGAGACAAAGAGGAAAAGGAAGAAGGAGACTCCAAGAAAAGAGGAAGGTTAGCAGTAGACTTCTTAGGGGTTTATCAAGTTCAAGCTTGCTAGCCCAAACTTCTCCTTGTTGGACCAGCTCAAGAAGCTACATAAGTAGGAGACTAGTTCGTGTTTTGGTGCTAGTTCCTATTACTAGTTTTCATGATGGTGGTTTTTGGTTGGTGCAATGTAGTGCTTGGTTCTAGTTGTTGGTTCAATTAGATATGGACCTTTGTATTATAAAGTTTTTAAATTTTTTTATGCTTTAGCTGGCAGCTTAGCTCATCTAAAAACTCTGTAAGTTGGCTAGGGTTTTGTTTTGACCCATCATGGTTAGTTATTTTTCTTTCCTCCTTTTAGCTATAGTTTTTGGTTCTGGTTGTTATTTCTTTTATAGGGTCACATCTTGTGATATTTTTGGTCCATCTTCTCTAGACTTGATTTTACTTTTTGTTTATGGGTTTGAGTCCTTTCCACTTCAATTAATCAGAACATGATACACTTATTTATTCCTTAAAAGATATTTGATAGAAGGTGAAGTTTTGACTTTGAATGTATCTTTGTTTATTTATTTAAGAAAATATCCAATTGGCTTACATGTCATACTTATGCTTGCAATGTTATAATTCTTTAGAATAACTGAGAGGGGGGATGAATTAGTTATTCAAGGTCCAAATGCCATAATAAAACTTTTTCCATTTTTCTCTACAAATCCTTAATGGTGCATAACTGAACTTACCATGCATGCAATTTAAATATTGAAACAACTAAGAAAAGTAGACATGCATCACACCATAACACTAAGAATTTTATATCCCATAAACCCTCCAGGAATAAGAAGGTAAAACTGGGGTGGGGATGATACCCACAAAATAACTGCACAATTGATTTTAACCACTTCTGATGGTCTGCCCTATGAGAAGCCTACCCTGTTAAAGGCTACAACACATTGTTAAATGCGACCTTGTTAGAGGATTTCACCAAACTATTAGGAATGGGCTTGGTTAAAGGACTTTGTAACATTCACTTGGAATGTCACCCTGTTAAAGGATTTACAATATGGCTATTAAACTAACCAAGTCTGTAGGATTTATCTTAATTGTTACAATTGCTAGAAAGTAACAACAATGGCTTTGATCTGATAAAACTTACAACATAACTTGCAGATTATAGATCACACTTCAGTTCAATCCTTTGCTTGGCTTTTTAATCACTTCAATTTTGTTAGGTTGTCTTCCTCTCAAGCCTTTTTTCCTTGAGTCTTCTTTACTCATTATACCAATGCAATCATATCTGTGGTCATCTAGCGAAATAGAGTATTCTTTGCTCTCTTTCTCCTTAGCACTTTTCTTCAGCAACTCATGCTTTCATACTTTCTCACTACCACCACACTTTTGCTTCGTGACCTTATGACTTCTTAAATATAAATTTGAAATATCTTTCTCGCTCAATTCTCCTTCTCCAATTTTAGGGTTTTAATGGAATAGGTAGGATACAATGTATCTACCCTATATTTCTTCTTCATCTAGAAACCTTATCTAGCATCCAGTTGTATTCACCAAAAACCAGTTTACATGGTGTTCTGTGCCACCAACTCATCACTCTTATCTTCTATCTGGTTTACAAACTTCTAGGTAACAACCTTGTCGGCTCAGATCTAGCGAATCTTCGATTTCAAAATAATGCAGCAACTCAACATTATTGGTTTACTGATACTCAACTTGTTTTGTGTTACTTGGCACTTATTTCTTGTTTGGCATCTATATATTTACTCGACACCTGTTTCTTGCTCGACACTTGATGTTTACTTGGCACTTGATATTTACTCGACACTTGTTTTCTTGCTTGGCACTTTTTTTTTGCTCGGCACTTGTTATTTACTCGGCACACTCTAAAAGTGAACTTGCTCAGCTTCAAATAAGAATATGTTCGGCACTAACTAGCTTGCTCGACATTCTCTTATGAACTTAGTTAGGTTGTCACAAATATCATAGCTAAATCCTTACATCTTTGATATGTTTTAATGTGTCTATTATATGTGTCTTAGAATATGTCAACAATACACTATTTCATCAATGGCTTAGCTGATCCTTGTACTTCATTACATCATCATAACTTCAAGCTTTCTCTAGGTACTCTAGTTACATCTTATTGATTGCTGCCTCCTTGTCAATCAACCAATTGATAGTATTTGGATCACTAAAACAATTGTCATTCCTGCAAGTAGCAAGTTTGACATCAATGACAAAACAATGATTGAAAACATTCTTTGCCAGTTCCATCATTCTTATTCAATCATTTCCAACATGCAAGTGTTTTAAGAATAGATATTCCTATCTTGTAGCATATCATATCTCTCCTAGCTTGTCAATGACTTCATATGAGTAGCAATATGAATCCTTAAAGGTTTGGGTTGTTAGCCATATCTTTTGTAAATAAAATTTTGGTGTAATATAACTATCCTTTGTTTTGGCTTTCAGTCTAGTTCTTATCTTGTTGAGTTTTTCTAAGCTTTCCCTTTGCCCACCTATAAGTCACTACCAATGCTAGATTTGACTCTTTTACCATGCAATAGATTGCAAAGCTATTCTTAATCAGACTTTCTGTAATTTATCTTCTCTCAGCATGGAAAATTAGTCCCTAGAACAGAGCCAATTGTTTGCCCACTTATGGTGCCCCAACTTAAAGTTTTAAAGGTTTGAGGTCTTTCAACTAGGTTCAAAGGTTCAAAATTTTCAAAATAGACTATAAATAAAGGAAACAATCATTATGAAGGAAAATAATTTTGGGAGAATTCTACAAATTTGAACTTTAGGTTCAAGAGGTTTAAAAGATAAATAGGGTTCATCCAAGTTCAAATGAGTTCAACTAGGTTTACAGCTTCAAAGTGATTCAATGCTCCTATTAGTTTCAATGGTTTAACATGAAAATCAATTTTTGTGCACACATCTGACAGTTAAAAAATGCAATCGAAAAAGGTTGCTGGTTTTTTGAAAATGAGGTTAACCCACCTTTTTATCTGCCGTAAATATTCCCAAATTTATTTTATAACCATACAAGCATAGATGGGATATTATTGTAATATTTTATTTTATATAACATAATAAAATAATAATTTTAATTAGTTGGAAAGACAACAATTAAAGAGTTCAATTATTTTATCTATTTAAAAAAATTACTCTCAAAGGAAAGAAAGTGGAGGGATAAATCTGATTTTTAATCACAAATTTGGGAAAGGTCTAAAAAAAAAGAATCATCAAGAATTAGTTATCCTTAAAAGTTATAGGGAGGAGGTGGAAACATCTATAAAATGAGGAAGCCTTTCCAAAAAAAAATTCTTTTTCTTTGGATTCTTTTACAACCTTTTAGCTGCAAAAAGGGGTTCCTTTTCTATGTTGACATGAATGAAAGGACAGATAATGTTTATAATTTTTACATTGTTAATATTATCTCTTCTAATTTTAGTGAGACTTTGATGTCATGTAATCACCCATTTATATCTCTCAAATCATAGAGAATGTGTACATGAATAAATTTTAGAATTTTATTTCTACAATAAAACAATACTAGAAGAATGGAAGCCTTCATTAATTTCCAACTTTCTTAATGTTCATGGTTCTATATGGATACACACTATTTTATTTATCTTCAACCATTTTATTATGGTTGGTCATTTTTATTTTACCCATAGTTACAAAAAATTGTTTATTCACCTTTATTACTTTCTGATAAAAATCATATCAACATTTTCATTCATTGCAGATATTTTAAGAGAGACTTGTAACTATCAATTTAGAGGAGAATTAGTAATTGAATGATAACTTATCCAGTTTTTAGTTAATTTTTTCTTCTTTTAAGGCATTTGGAGTCAATTTATTTATCTATTCTTAAAGGCAAAATATATTTATTAAAAAATTTGCAACATGTGGTGAATTGATGGTTTGGGTTCAACCCTATTTGGGGAGTGTTCATTTATGATTCAGTCACAATTATCATTGTTTGGTGAATTGCCATAGATTTATAGCACTAGAAGTATTGAAGATGATGTTGCATGTTGGCATGCACATGGCATGTTGGATTGAAGTAAGGTAATCCACATTTCATTCCTTAGCATCATGGGAATGTTTCAGTATGATCCATTTTAAATTAGTTTTGGCTAACATGGTTGGTGGTATTGATCAATATAAGAAGAGAAATGATTTCGGTTTATTGTCATGGATAATGGATGGATGCATGATGCTTGTATGCACATAATATGTGAAGTGAGTGTGAATCTATCAAGGTAGAATCTATGTGTTGATTTTCATGTGAGTTGGTACAATTGGTAGTAGACTATAATGTCATTTCCTTACTGTAGAGTGTCAATGACATTGACTTGAGTAGTGGGTTCAATTCTCATTCATTATACTTTGGTTATATGCTTGAGTTTATTCAAAGTGATCTTATCCGTATTGGAAATGAGTTATGTTTGTATCTCTAGGTAGTTAGCCCAATTAAAAATGAGCCAACTAGTAGCAAGCCAAATAATAATGAGAAAAACAGTAGCAAGTCACTTGTAAAAGTCACCTTAGCTGGTGTTCATTTCATGAGAATTAGTTTCTTTTTGATTTTTCCTATTTTTTTGTCATGTCCCTTTTTCAAATAATTAAAAATAATAATCTTTGCTAAGGCAGGTAGGCTCAAAAAGGTGAAGTTTCAGAA
The DNA here is from genome assembly GCA_028749045.1 of Cupressus sempervirens. Classification (NCBI taxonomy): domain Eukaryota; kingdom Viridiplantae; phylum Streptophyta; class Pinopsida; order Cupressales; family Cupressaceae; genus Cupressus; species Cupressus sempervirens. The sequence continues at coordinate 637,150,889 of CM053791.1, forward strand.
AAAGGGGCTAATCTTTGGAAACCAATGGAATAATAAATGAAAATTATTATTAAAATATGTTTTATTAACCCCTCTTGTTCATGAGTTAGGATTATGCCCTCTTATAAGGGATTTGGAGGCATTTTGGGCTCATTCCAGAACTTGATTTTTGCTCATTGCTTTGTTGTTCTTCAGAAGCTACCAAACCTGTGGAGAAGGAAACCCAAGGATGGGAGTTTTTAGGTTTTTAGGAAGTCTAAGGATGGGAGTTTAAATCCATTCCATGTGCAAGCTCATGCAAAGTTTTCTCTTGTGCTGAATAGTGCAAATTTGTGAGTTTTCGAGTGTGTTTTTTGTAAGAGTTTGGTGTTTTCGGTTGAGTATTTCATATTAATTTGGGTTGCTTCTATATTTTAGACATTAAGATATTAAAATAGAGATGAATACATGTATTTGGTTGTGGTTATACTTCTGTGATATATTATTAGTATTTTTGTGGTGTTTTCGAGCTATTTTGTGTTATTTTCGGGAGCCTGATGAGCATTGTTTTTGTCCTCCATTTGGGATCTATTGTGTAAATGCTATACAAATATGGAAATTTCATTTGTTAGGCCGTTATGCTGGTGAAATTTCTGTAAAAAATCCACTTACAGATTTATTAATAATATGTGAAGTTGTGAAGTTTTTGGCACTATTTCGGGCATACCCGATTTGGGTTTTATTGAGAAATTGGTAGATCTTTGAAATATTGGTTGTTTGGTTGTTTGATTTTAAAAAGCTAATTAGAGGCTTTAAATATCATATAAAATTATAAATGAGACATTTTAGTGGTATCAGAGCTATGATCTTGCCAGCCTGAGGGTTTGTAGAAGTTTGCATGAAACTAAGTGAAAGAGAAAAGAGATATTCACAGCGAGAAAATAATAAAGAAATTTTGATCAAACCTCTAGTTAAAAGTAAAAGTACAAAATCCAAGGAAGGAAAAATTATGGCTGACCCAGATGAGATGGCAAAGAAATTCTTCCAAGACATCCAGAATACTCAGAAGCAAACAGTGGATAGTTTGGCAGAAACTAGAGAGGCTTTGTGAATATTGACAGAAAAACTGCAAGGAGTTGCATCTACTAATGAGAAAGGGAGCACTTTAGAGGAGCCAAGAAATCTAAAACCCACACCCTCTAAATCAACAAAAACTATTTTCCTGCTTGCAGATGAGCCACCAGATAGAGGTTTTGAGCATGTTATAGAGTTAGAACAGGGTGCCAAACCAGTTATAACAACCCCATACTGCCATCCAAGAGGTTATAAGGAAGAAATTGAAAAAACTATTAAGGAACTCCTAGACATGGGATTCATAAGGCTTAGCTCTAGTCCATTTGCATCATCTGTGGTACTTGTCAAGAAAAAGGATGGTACAATGAGAATGTGTATAGACTACAAGGCTCTAAACAAGAAGACCATAATAAATAGGTATCCCATACCACACATAGATGAACTCATTGATGAGTTACATGGTGCTGTATGCTTCTCAAATATTGACGTAAGATTAGGGTACCATCAAATCCGAATGAGGAGTGAAGATGTGCAAAAGACTGCTTTCAGATGTCACTATGGGCACTTTGAATTTCTTGTTATGCCATTTGGCCTCACTAATGCACCCGCAACATTCCAATCTTGTATGAATAAGGTATTCACCCAGCATCTTCAAAAATTTGTTTTGGTATTTCTTGATGATATCTTGATTTACAATAAAATATGGGAAGAGCATCTAAAGCACATAGACACTATTTTGGGAATCTTGGAGCAGCAATCCTTCTATGCTAAGCTATCTAAATGTGAGTTTAGTTTGATAGAGATCCTATATTTGGGACATATTATAAGTTCTAAAGGAGTATAGGTTGATCAACAAAAAATTTAGGCAATTTTGGATTGGCCTCCACTCACTAATCTTACACAGTTGAGAGGTTTCTTCAGGTTGTGTAGCTACTATAGGAGATATTCCAAGGGATTTTCTCAGCTTGCTGCCCCCTTGATTGATTTGACAAAGAAAGGAGCTTTTGTTTGGATAGAAGAGGCACAAAAAATATTTGATAAGCTTAAGGAGGTAATGAGTTCATGCCCTATGTTTGCAATTTTAGATTTCTCTTTACCTTTTGTTGTTGAATGTGATGCTTTTGGAGAAGGTATAGGGGCTGTCCTAACTCAAAGGGGACATCCAATAGCATTTGAGAGTAGAAAACTAAATCAATCAGAGAAAGGTTACTCCATCTATGATAAAGAAATTTTGGCAATCATGCATGCACTTCATAAATTTAGACAATATTTGGTATGTGGGAGATTCATTGTAAAGACAGAACATAATAGCCTCAGGTTCTTCTTGAACCAAAGGGATTTGAATGATCACCAAAAAAAATGGGTAAGCAAATTGCAAGCTTATGATTTTGATATTGAATACATGAAAGGAAAGAATAATGTGGTTGCTGATGCTCTCTCAAGAAAGCCCACTCTGTGTTCCTTAACATCTATCTCTACTGATTGGAAAGTCTACATAATTTCAGATTATGGTAAAGATTCCTTTGCCACCAAAATTTTGGATAAGTTAGTGGATGATAATAGGTACAAGGTTGTTGATGAATTGATTTATTACAAGAACAAGATCTTCTTAGTGCCATGATCAAAAACTAAGGAGAGGATATCAAGGGCCTTTCATGACACACCTTTGGTTGGTCATCAAGGATACTTCAAGACATATAGGCAAATTTGAGAGCAGTTTTCATAGAAGGGTATGAAGGAGGATGTCCTTAAACACATTAAGGAATGTATGGTGTGCCAACAAAGCAAGAGTGAGAAAATTTTTCCTGCAGGGTTGTTGCAGCCACTTCTTATTCCTGAACAAAAATGGGAGAGTATTTCCATGGAATTCATCACTAGGTTGCCTAAGGTTCAAGGTAAGGATTGCATATATTTGGTGGTAGATAGACTAAGTATGAACATTTCTTTCCTATCACATCTGATTTCAAGGCATCACAAGTGGCCAAATTGTTCTTCAAGAATTTTTTTAGATTACATGGCTTGCCTAGAAACATTGTCAGTGATTGGGACAGTAGATTCCTCAGCTCTTTTTGGAAGGAGCTCTTTCATTTGGCAGGAACTGAACTCACTCCCAGTACTAGCTATCACCCTCAAATAGATGGACAAATAGAGATAGTTAATAAATGGATAGAGGGATATTTGAGGAACTATGTTTCAAATCAACAACATGCTTGGGTGAAATGGTTGCACCTAGGGGAGTATTATTACAATACATCTCATCACATGTCTATTGGTATGCCTCCTTTTTGTGCTCTTTATGGTTATGATGCCCTTTCCTTTTTTGATCTAGTACTTTCAGATAGTAGAGTACCTGAAGCAAGTGATTTCATCAAGCAAAGCCAAGCCATAATAAGATCCCTCAAGGATAATCTACAACATGCATAGAACCAACATAAGTTGTATGCTGATAGGAAAAGGACTGAAAGATCTTTTGAGATGGGAGATTTGGTATTTTTCAGGTTGCAACCATATAAGCAAAGCACCTTGAAGAGGAGTTGGGCAGAGAAGCTCAAGCCAAGGTTCTATGGGCCTTATAAGATCATCAAAAAGGTAGGAGAGGTAGCTTATGAATTGGAGCTCCCACCAAATAGCAAAATACATAATGTTTTCCATGTATCTTGCTTGAAGAAGATTCTAGGCCAGAAAACCATAGTATCTATAGAATTACCACCTCTTGATGATGAAGGGAAATCAGTTTTGATACCAGAAGAGATTTTGGATACAAGAGAAAAGATTCAGAAATAGGAGCATAATACATCATTTGGTCAAATGGAAAGGATTACCACTGGAGGATGCAACTTGGGAAGGAGCACATATTCTTGAGCATTCCAACCTTCATTTATTGAGGACAAGCAATATTTGGGAGGGGAGGACTTGTCATGTCCCCTTTTCAAATAATTAAAAATAATAATCTTTGCTAAGGCAAGCAGGCTCAAAAAGGTGAAGTTTCGGAAAAAGGGGCTAATCTTTGGAAACCAATGGACTAATAAATGAAAATTATTATTAAAATATGTTTAATTAACCCCTCTTGGTCATGAGTTAGGGTTATGCCCTCTTTTAAGGGATTTGGAGGCATTTTGGGCTCATTCCAGAACTTGATTTTTGCTCATTGCTTTGTTGTTCTTCAGAGGCTGCCAAACCTATGGAGAAGGAGACCCAAGGATGAGAGTTTGTAGGTTTTCAAGAAGGCTAAGGATGGGATTTTAAAGCCATTATATGTCCAAGCTCATGTAGAGTTTTCCCTTGTGCTGAATAGTGCAAATTTGTGGGTTTTCGGGTGTGTTTTTTGTAAGAGTTTGGTGTTTTTGGTTGAGTATTTCATATCAGTTTGGGTTTTTGTTGTATTTTAGACATTAAGATGTTAAAATATATTTGAATAAATGTATTTGGTTGTGGCTATACTTCTGTGATATATTATTAGTGTTTTTGTGGTGTTTTCGGGCTATTTTGTGTTATTTTCGGGAGCCCGATGAGCAATGTTTTTGTCCTCCGTTTGGGATCTGTTGTGTAAATGCTATATAGATCTAGAAATGTCATTTTGTAGGAAATTATGATGGTGAATTTTTTGTAAAAATGCCCACTTTCAAATTTATTAATAATATGTGAAGCTGTGAAGTTTTTGGCACTATTTCGGGCATACCCGATTTGGGTTTTATTGAGAAATCGGTGGATCTTTGAAATATTGGTTGTTTGGTTGTTTGATTTTAAAAACCTGATTAGAGGCTTTAAATATCATATAAAATAAAAAAGGGGACATTTCATTTTTTTTTTTACATAAATTTTAGTGTTGTTTGTGTTGGTGTTTATTTGCTTTCATAGTTACATCTATTATTAATGTTTGATGTGGATACAAATAGAATAAAAGTTAATGCTTTTAAAAAAATGTGTTTAGCAACTAAGCATAAGTTTTGGAAGGTTTTGTGGAATAATTTATTTGTACCTCTCAATTTTTTGACATGTTCAACAAAAATTTCCCTTAAGTCAACTCAAATTCTTGCACTTGCCTTCTCATAAAGTACATCAAACTGGATGGTAAGTTTAAATGATTTTATTATTAATAATTTCTTATGCTTAATCACTATAGACATGGAGCCAAGATTAATATTTCATTATGAAATTTATATTCTTTTTCCAACCTAGTGGCTACCACTAGAGTAAAGGATAGACTTCCCCTCAATAAAGTCTTGTTACTTGATTGTATAATTTTAATTTATCTCTCTCTACTACCTATAGACCTAGCCCTTCCGCCTCCAATAATCCTAACATTATTGTTGAGTTGTCCAATACCAAAGATTGTAAATAGTCCTTTTTGTTTTGTTTGGATAAATCACTCCTTGTTATATCCAAAGAAAACTTGGTTAACCCTTAGAAAATTGCTAAGATGAAGAAAGTAGTCAAGAACATGAATGTGGTGCAAACCAAGGTCTTTCATGTTTATGAGGCTTTTGCTTCCTCCTATATTTTTGGATTAGATGAGATGATTGTGAATTCCCCATCCACACCTAAATATTCAAGTCATAATCCTTTTCTAGATTCACCTACCACACCTCCTCACTTCCCTACTATGTCTTTCTAGAGTGTTGAGTTTCATGAAATGGTAGAAACAATTGACAAGTTGTGTGTGTTTTATAATAAACAAAATGAAATTATCAAATTGATGTTATCTCAATTACATATGATCAAAAAGGAAATTAATAGGCTTGAGGCTTTGATAGATGCAAATATGAGAGTTGGAAATCAATCTATGGCAATTCATGATGAGATGAATTTGGCTTTGACTAGCGATCTTGCTAATAGACACAAAATCTAGGATAATATTGAGATTTAGATCAAGGATCTCTGAGTTAGTGTCGCTTGATGAAGAAGAAAAGGAAACCATTTATGATATTATGAACAAGGCATGAAGCTATCCATAAATCCTTTAAGAGGAGCTTGAACACAAGCATGGAAAAAGGAAAAGAAAATGACACTGAGTTTGAATGTGGAAGCTTCAATTGATCTATGCTACACATGCGACAGAATGGAAAAGGCCTCCTTTTTGCATGTGCTAAATGAATTAATTCAATATTATAAACTCATTAAGATCCCCTCTTCTTAAATGGGATCATATAGGTGTGGTTATTTTTAGTTTTATCTATTTGCATCTTTGAGTTCTATTTAGGTCGTTTGTCTTTTGTTGGGTGGTCTCACTTCTTGTGTGTTCTCTTTTCTTCTATCGCTTGACTAATTTGTAAGATTTTGGACACTCGGAGCACTTTATCCAATCAGAATTTTCAGAATAGTATTTTTCTTTTAAATAATTGTAATTTTATTTATTCTATTTTTAAAAATAATTATTATTAAAAAATCCCTATAAAATTAGTTTATAAAATATGATTTTGTTTAAAATTCTTACCAAAAAAAACATGCAGCATATTTTATTTATTAACACAACACAATGCTCTTCATGAGATAATACATTTGAATTAAAAAGACAAGTTTTACCCTTGCTTTTAAACAGTTTACACTACTCACTCCTTCATTAACACCAAACTGAAATCTCTGAAGCTATGTGTTGCTCTAGCATTGTGGGAGGCCATTTGGAGGACCCGTCAAACTTTCTTGCTCAGTGGGACCGTTCTTCACTATTAACGCCATGTTCAACCCCCATGTTACATGATCATCAAAGTGACAATGCACGAACCAGACACCTGCACACGCAAACAATCATTTTAGCCCACCATACATACATTCAAAATCTTCAATTCCAAGCCATATTTCATGTCCAGAACAGTGACAGAAATTCATGTTTTTCTATTTCTTACCCGGATTGCTAGCTTTGAATCTGAGAGCAGTCCATCCATTGACAGGAACCCCGACAGTATTCCGTTGAGGAGGATCTTTCACATTGAAAGAGCTCTGATTAGCTTCAACATAATTACCAAACCCCTCTCCCACCACATAGAAATCATACCCATGAATATGCATTGGATGGTTGTCTTCCTGGAAGATACTGGTTCCCTGGAACACAATCTGAACTGTGGCATTATATTCAATCACTTTCACTCTTGTGCCCATAACAGGCGCCCACAGAGATTCGTCTACATCGCCAGTGTAATCATACTCAACTGGTGGATTTGAAGGAAAGTCTGTGGTATAAACTCCATCAATGCCGGAGTAATAGGCTTGCAGAATGTCGATGTCTGGCAGCACAAAAGACATGTTGTTCATACTGGCAGCCAATCTTCTGGTGTTAGGGGCAGTACAGTTACTGGATGCATTATATCCAGTTGGACAGGGACTTAAACCAAGTCCTACGGTTATGATACTACTGTCACTTATGTCTGTGGGAACATCCACAGGATGTTCCTCTGAAGCCAAGCTTCGTAGGGATTTGGTAAAGTTGGTCACTGTTTCGGTGTCGTTGAATAGTGGAAGGACTGGAAGGATTGGAGCAATAGATGCATTATAACCCACGTACTCTAAAATGGCGGTTGTTGTGGTGTCATTAATAAATGCTTCGGCTTGAGTAGTGTATAGCTTGGCTGCCACATAGTATTGGGCTGCAGATTGATTGGTTGTGAGAAGCACATCTACGGTCTGACCAGATGTTAAAAAGAGAATGTCTGTTGGGTATTGCTTCGTGTAGGAGGCATCCGCAGATACCACTGTGAGATTGTGTGATGCGATCTTGAAAAAGAGATGATTATTGACTGCAGCATTGACGATTCGGAGAAGATAGGTTTTGGCCTTTTGTATAAGGAACCTTCTTGTTCCTGCAATCACAAAATTAAATTTCTCACAAAGTTTTCTGTGCTGAGTTTGTTTAGTTAGAACTGAAAGTGGGTGTCCCTCATTTATACTCATTTTTGGATCAAAATGTGTAGAACTAATTATTTTTGTGTTCTAGAGGCTTTACCTGAGGATGAGCAGTTATAGAGATCTCCTGGCTCTCCATTTATAGTGAAACCATCTGAAAAAGCTGGCGCACCTCCATTCTCACTCATTGTCTCTTCGACTTCGTTAGCATCAGTGTTCCACCACTCCCCTGTTCATTTTTATCATTAATTTTCCAGTAGCTAGAGTTAGTACGAATTGCCATTACAGTCCAGCATGAACCAACAATGGACAAGCCTAAAAGATGGAAAGCTGAATCAATCGAAGTAAGCACATTCCTTATTGAAATAATAGCAGATTGTTTGGCAAATGCTCTCAGATATCAGAGGGGCTATTTTTTGGACAACACAAAAGATCACTTAGGGTTTTTAGAGAGTTGTTCTCCTTAGCTGTTGACCTATTTTATAGTCGTTGATACTGATTGCAACGTACTAATCCTTTTGATTGATAAATAAAGCAATAATACACTCTAACTACAATACTGCTAAAATGAAATGCCTATGATAAGATATAAATTGACCTTCATTAATTTTCTATGATGTAAGTAATTATAATTATATGTTACTATGAAATAGTGTAAAGCAAACGGAAAAAAGTTGTATTTTCAAGGATGTAGATGAATATTTTTTTAATGCTGTCTATATATGGATTTGAATTTTTATGGCGATATTCTTGTTATTAAAATTTCACAATGAATTGTTATTATTTCTAAATTGAATATATAAATTTGAGTAATGAAAATTTATCTTTTATCTTATAGATCTAATCTTATTGATAGTAAGTTCTTATTCTGTAGATCATAAAATCTCTACTTCTTACTAGTTATTAAGGACTCACAACATTTATAATAACTTACTTAAATTAAATCACAATAAAATGATTTTCTTTGGCCATCTCATAGAAGAACTTTTCAATTACATGTTAAGCACTCGCAGATAGTAAGCAAGTATAGAGATAACTAATATTATTTTTGAAATAAGATCATTGTTGGTCAATAATTTCTAATACTATTAGACTAGTCTATAAAAAAACTATCAAAGTATTATTCCATTGTAATAATTATGCAAACTATGCATCATATTAGTTTGTGCTGAAAATAAATAGATTGGAGTCAACTAAATTTGAGGTAAAAAATTTAAAACTCAAAAATAGCTCAATAAGTATTGGATTAAAAAGTTTAGTATAGAAAATAAAATTTTAAAATGTAAAAAATATCAAATGTACAGAATATTCATAAGAATATACTAAAACTCAAAAATAGCTCAATAAGTGTTGGATTAAAAAGTTTAATATAGAAAATAAAATTTTAAAATGTAATAAATATCAAATTTACACAATAGTCATAAGAATATACTAAATAAGACAATTTTGATAATAACAAGAAGTGAAATAAATAAATTTTGTAAAAATAAAATATAGAACTAAATGAATACTTATTTCATCACTAAAACTAAAATTTTATATTAAAAAAGATTAATAGACACATCGGATTTTGTTTAAATTTATAATGTCAATTACCTAGCACTAGAGGGATCTCAGCATAGGGTTGAGGAAAAGGATAAGAGCTGCCCATCTTTGGAAGGATGACCATTGCTCCATGAACTGTTGCACGGAGCCATGCCACATGGGCATGCCACCACAATGTTCCTTCCTGATCAATAATTGTGAATGTGTAAGTAAATTGGCCGCCTGGTTGGATGGGACACTGTGTAATGTACCCTGGCCCATCAGCCCATGAGTTGCGAATCTGCCTTATTCCATGCCTGAAAAAGCAAATTACTGTTAATGGGTTTTTGCATTATCAATGGAATAATATATAGTTAATTATCAGTACTTATACTGATAATTATCAGTATATTATCAATGGAATAATATATAGCAGTGGAATAATGAAAATTATCAGTGTATTATCAATGGAATAATGATAATTATCAGTATATTATCAATGGAATAATGAAAACCAGATTAAAAAGAGGTAGAATATTTACCAGTGGATGGTAGCATTGTATTGGGCGCTGTTAATAACAGTGATATTGAGTGTATCACCATTTCGGGCATACACGGTTGGACCAGGGAGCTGTCCATTCACTGTGACTATGGTATAATTCTTACAAAACCGAGTAATATTTGTCTTTTGAATCTGTGGGAATCAACAAAAACAGATTCGTTTTTCTGTGTTATAACTCTTGCATAGGAGTATGTGTTGGTGTATCCCTAGATTTTCTTTATAATCAACCTACGAAACAGCTGAGTTATAGCCATATATATATAATATTATAAAGTACCACACACCAGGAAAGAAAGGAAAAAAATATATGATACTACGCGCCAATTCTATTAAATACCATTTGATCTCACAATAACGATAAGCCAAAACATCAATCATAGAGTTTTATATTGTGGCACTTGCATGATAGATTAAATTGAGCAAATATCTACGTCTAGTAATCTTTCTGTTCATGACAAAAACACAATCATATTAAAATCTACTTACAACAAATGTCTGAGTAATCAATTCTGCCGATGAGAGAGAATTAAATGAGACAATGAATGCAAACAGCAGCACCATGAGGGAACTTTTTGACATTATCAAGATATTGAAAGAATACAGTCTTTCAGTATTGAAACTTAGTTTGTAGACTGTACTTTGCATAGCATGAGGGTGCTTGTGTAGTGGTATATATAGGGCCAAGAAGCATAACTAGTTCAGGATTAATTATCACGTGGCTGAATAGGCGAAACCCTAAGAGTTCAAATCACATGGGAGAAGGCAATAATGTAGATTTTTTTTACTATGGGTGATTATATTTGTTTGTTGTCCACGTGAAATAAGAGGCTGCCTGTCTATTTATTTGTGTTTTATTATGGAGATTCAATGGGACCTCGACGGCTTTTGTTTTCTTCGTTGTAGTTTTGCAATTGTATTGCAATAAAGGCATTGCTTGTCTATTAACTGTGGGGCTGATTAACAACATTTTAAAATTATTAGATTCACAAAGTTGGCTCTTGTTTAAGATAAGTGTTGGACAAACATGATGTGCATGTTATTGACATATATAGTTTTCTCACATTTGTTTAATTCTACGACGTTTTAAACGCAGATTATCTATTCCTACAATGGAGAAAGAAATGAAACGCCAATATCGTGCTGAGAAGCGTGATGATAATTTATATAAAATTCATCTTTTTAAATTGAATTTATTCTAATAAATTTTTGTAAGGAAAGATATATTAAATAGTATTTATTATTTTTGGTTTTGATTTTGATTTGTTAAGGTGATTAATTTAAAAGTTATAAATTATGTTTGTTGTAAATTTGGTTGAATTGATATTTAAGTACAATCTAGTTATTATATTTTTTAATTTATTGTATATTTTTAATAATGGAGGTGCTATTACAACTAGACAACTTGCCACAACAACCTAAACTAGCATATAAATAACTCTTCCCACAAAATTATAAAAAACAATATCCAAAATTCTAACAAAGCTAAGAATACTCAATTTGAGAGGAAAAATTAAATTGATCAAAGAAAGCATCTAACATAACCTACTAAACAACACATACACACAAAAATCAATCCAAAAGTAGGAATTGATATACAATGTCTACATAAAACATAGATGTAATAGTTTAACAACATATGAAAACTTATGTTCTTATCAAACAAAAACTTTCTAAGCTTAAAGATACATAAGTTCAGAGTATTAAGAAACATCCTAAACTTTAAAGTATTTTAAAAAAGTTTTAAAACCTTTGAAAGAGGCTAACATAAAAATCCAGAGAGTAAAAAGACAACTAAGCTTTCTTAAAGTCATTCCAGTCCTTGACTAGTTGGGAAAGCTCCCCTTGCCAGTCAGTGACATCCTTCACCTCCTGATCTTTATCCTTGTTTTTCGTGTCTACTTCTTTATCTTCCACATCTTGCTTTTGCTAGTGACCATGCCCATGACTATTTTCCCCATGATTTCCCTCTGAACATTATAGATAGTTGAAGCAAAGACCCCCAATTCAATGTTGGTTATAGCCTCTTTATACATTCTAGGCAAGGACTCCAGTTTTCTCTAAATTGCAACCAAATTATTGGTTAGCTTGTTTTCTGACTCTTTAATCTATTTATGAAGGTTAACTATTTCTACATTCCTATCCTCCTCTTCCTCTTTATGATTTTGGTTCCCCTATTTCTGATAAATTTCCTCTATAGGTTTATTTTGATCCTCCATGTCCTCACCCAAATCCACTTTAATTCTAGCCTCTTGTTCTTCCATTTCCACTTCCTGATCTTCCACGTTATAGCTTTCATCCTCCTCCTCTACATAATCAACATCCTTCAATTTCTCATTTTCCATGTTGTTGAACACTTTAGTCTTAGCTTAAAGGAAATTTAGTTCGTCCATAGTAATTGGCTTTTCCTTCTCAATTTTATTTTGGGTTTGTTCTTTTTTCTTTTGGAGGTGTTTAGATATTCTCTTTGCAGAGGTAGCCTCATGGTTTTTGCTAGTCCTAGTTATAGTTGTTTCCTTTCTATCCTCATCCTTGGTCCCTTATTTGTCAACATCAATGATGTCTCTTTCAATCTTGTTTCTTTTAGAGGTGGGACCTTGACTTTTCTGGGGGGTAATTCTTTTGTTTAGAGGGAGTTTCAAAAAAAGGGTTTCTTTGAGAGTGTTATTTTTCTTAGGTTCATTTCTAGGGCTCAACAGGCCAGCATTGCCCTCTTTTTGGGTCCCAGGATTAGAGTCTTCCTTGCCAGGGTTCATATTAGGGGGGAACTAATTCCCTCAAATTTTGCACTTGAGCTAGTCTCGACCAGCTGTTTCCCACAACTTAGGCTCCTACTAAAGGTCAGGTGGTGAGAGAATTTACATTATAGTATAACACAAAGATATGCCCCTGATGGAGCAGATGGTTGTCACCATTGTCAATACTTCCCATTAAGGAAGATAACAGAAAGAATGAAACATTGATTTTCTCCCCATTATGAATAAAATCCAACAAGGAGAAGTGATAGGCATGATAAGGGTTAAATCTCCCTTCACATGTAAAATATTTCATAATGCAGAGGAAAATAATAGAAAATGTGGGAGGGAGAGTAAGTCTATCATACCCATTGTTAGAGTTCACCTGTTCCACCTTCTCATTACCTTCAAAGAATTTCTTTTGGTAGTTTTTTAATTTAGCTTGACACTTTCTTTCCACCTTCTGGTCTTCACAATTTAGGCTTATGGCCTCTACAATTAATTATAAGGAAATAGTAAACTGGATGCTTCCTATAGTCACAAAACCCTTGTGCTATGAGTTAGTGAATTGAGAGGAAAGATCACTATTGAAGCCTCTCACTAACTCAATGTAATTGGCAAACCTTATGCATCCTAAAAGTATTTCCAAATATCTTGGTTTTGTTTCAGTTCCCTATTATCCCTCGGCTCCACCTTCTGTAATGGCCAATACATTATTTTTATTTTCTTCAGTTCTTCAATCACTTGTTGAATGTCTTTTTTTTTGTAATGCCCCACTTGGGAACCTAAGAGAAATTAACCTACTATGTTACAATATTTTACCGATTTTTTTTTAAAAGTGTGTACAACACAAGATAACAATACAAAAGCGATATACACATTAACTACACACACACAATTATAAATACAATTTCCATTCCTCAAGGATTCCTTAATGTTGAGTCATGTTTAAGAAAACAATATTAATTAGTTTTAATCTTAAGCACAATGTCCACAATCATAAACAAATAAAAAATACATACAACTGATATGATAAAGAACATCCAAGTAACGACATCCATTGTGCACATATCCTAGGGTATACAATAATAAATACAAGTACATCAAAATAAAATACTACATCCTATAGGATCTCAAAATACAAGATACATTATACATTGATACATCAAATGAATGGAAGTCTCTAGGAAAAGAACATGAACGATAATGATACAACTACATCAGTGAACATCTAACATCTTTCAATCTGAGGGAGACCTAAATGGTAAGAAGTCACTACCTCGTGCTCATCTAATTAGGCTCCAATTTCCACCATGTAGGAGAGATAATGTACAATCCCCATACAAATATCAAATCATAAAATTAATCCTAGACAAGGAATCCTAATAGCCAAATATAACTCAAGGGTATACAAACTATTGATAAAGAAAGATGACCAAAGTCAAATAGACACTCAACTAATTCCAACACCATATACCAAAGTCAACAACACATACCAAGTATAACTCAAGTATTGAAGCCAAAGAGATACAAGAATAAAAGATAACCATTTCCAAGAAAAGTGTCAAATGTCAAAGTATGGTAACTAACAAATAACAACTCTCATCAAATAGAGTAATCCTCAATCAATAACTTCAATAATACATACACCACCAATGGACATCTAAAACTCATCAATAAAAGTCAATTGTCAACAATAAATGACATCCAACCAATATGTAACAACCCATAGTAAAAACATCCAACAAGTACACCACTAGCAGAAAATATATATTAAAAGAAACTAGCCTCTTTCCAAGAAAGAATGCTCCACCAGTGGTGCTCTTCCTATCATCAATACTTCCTTCCCAATCAGTATCAATGAAGGCTTTCAATTCAAAGTTGCCTCCTTTCTTGTACCATAATCCATAATCTTCAGTACCTTTTAGATACCTCATAATTATTTTTATTTCCATCATATGATTTTCTCTTAGATTAGCTAAAAATCTTGCCACCATACCAACTGCTAGTGCAATTTCAAGTCTTGTGTACACTACATACTGAAGTTTTCCAATCATTGATCTATATGTAGTCTGATCTACATCTTTGGAATCATCATTTTTGGAAAGCTTATGTCTAGTAGACATAGGTGTTCCATTTGGTCTAGAATCCTCCATTCCAAACTTCTTCAATATCTCCTTGATGTACTTTGATTGAGTAATGTAGATGTCATCCTTCTTCTATAGATTTCAAATTCCTTACTTATCTCTTCAAAGAAGGATTTACATAAGTCATCATATCCAATAAATAATATATCATCTACAAATATTTCTTCCAACAATATCTTCTTTCCTAGTCCTTCTTTGATGTATAGACTATTATTGTCATTTGTCCTTTGAAAACCAATCTTTACTAGATAACTGTGCAATATGTCATACCATGCTTTGGGGGCTTGCTTGAGACCATATAAAACTTTGTGTAATCTGAAAACCATGTCTCTTTTTCTAGGATCTATAAAACCTTCAAGTTGCTCAATGTAGACTTCTTCTTCTAGGATTCCATTGAAGAATCATAATCTCACATCCATTTGATACACTTTGAATCCCTTATTTGCAACATAAGCAAGTAGTATTCTAACACCTTCTAATCTTGCAACAGGAGAAACATTTTCACCATAATCAATACCTTCTTGAGAATAACCTTTGCATACTAACCTTGCCTTGTTCCTTGATACTTCTCCATCTTCATTCGGCTTATTTTTGAATACCCATTTTGTGCCAATTACATTTTTGTCCTTGGGTCTAGGAACAAGAGTCCAAGTTTTGTTCCTCTCAAATTGATCAATCTTTTCATTCATTGCTTCAATTAAACTTTGATTATCCAATGCATGTTTAACTATTTTAGGCTCAAATTTAGCAAGAAAACATGTACCTTTTAATTTTTTTCTTTTCATAGTGCATTTTTATTGATCTCCAATGATTTTCTTGGGTGCATGATCCCTTTTGATATATCTTGTAAGTACAGGCACATTGGATTTAGAACTAGTTTCACTTGGTTCACCATGCTCAATATGATCTTCTAAATTATGCTCATTTCCTACTGCCTGCAACTTGGGTCTTTCAGATTGTGACTTAGCTTGCACCAGTTGCAACTCGAGTCCTTCTGATTGTGACGTGGGTCCTTCACACTGTGACTTAAGTTGCATTGGCTACATCTTAGGTTGAACTAGAGATTTTGGGGACTCGAGAGGTAAAGACCGCTAATTTCCAATTGTATTTGTTTGGACTAATATAAACATTCCTTGATAAAGGATGGACCCTTTTAGGAGTCAATCAAATATGTTCAATTATACATATGAGTCCCTATTAGGAGACTTTTAATCCATGTTAAGAGATTCTAACCTTGTTAGGTGTTGAAAGGAAGATAAAAGGATTCATTGTCCAAACAACTTCAATACTATTCTCACTAAATAATATAAGTGTACATTAACAATTGTCCAACATCAACTTCTATTTCAAAATTTGTCTTCTTGGGATCTCACCATTCCTTAACTGTGCCAATCTCTTCTACAATCTAAAACATATTCATGCATAAGCTCACACAATACATAACATGGGTATGACCACCTATCACACTTTACATCCAAGGAAATGACCTTTACTTTATACCAAGTCCTAAAACAAATTATTGAGTCAGCATTTAGGCTATCCCAATTTTTAATAATAATATAAGACCAACTTAAGATATTATGTTGACATGTTACATTACAATATTATAGTTTTTTCATAATTCCATGTAATTTGGTAACTCACAATCTTCATAACTTTTCACTCATTAATCAAATGAATGTAGATGGTTAGCCATGACATATTAAACATGTCTTCAACCTCTATCTAAGTTTTCTCAACTAGATTCCATCTCTATTATGAGATACAACCCAAACAATAATACCCACTTTCTAAAAATGAGGTCTAAAAGATGCCTTCATCAAATCCATCATATCTCTGTCCATCCTTCATATTTCCATACACACACTTAAATGTTGAATCTAGATTTAATCTATAACATTATCTCACATATGCATAACCTAATCTTCAATCCTCCAACTGTGTGAAGCCAAACTGTATCTATTTCTCTACTAGTCTTCACTAAATAACTACTATGTTGACATCAATGAAAAACTCTATCATGAATGCAACACACAACCCACGAATCATGATCCCCCATAGGAATACCATCAAAATACATGCTAACATGCATATGGAAAAGTATGTGGAGGGAATGAAGGGTTACAATCCAAACTAGTCAACAATCATACATAATTAGGGAATGATGGCAAGGTGAGCATTGGTGGAGTGTCTTTTATGGTTTTTATTGTGGCCATAACTATGGCCATACATATATTACCTAAAGGAAATAAAATGCTTAGAAAATCCAAGAGACACAACATGAAAAATTTGAAGTGGTTTTTTGGCCATGAAGAGAGTATTCCAAGGCTACAAAATAGTTTCAATAAGGATCTACTTTGCAAGTGGAGATGCATGGCTATGGTTTTCATCAAATTCATAATATTGGAGGGTATGTTTAAGAGGTTCCACTCTAATATCTTCCCTATATGCTAAATCATCTCTACCATGATGTTAAATTGAATCTCCCATTCTAGATTTATTTCTCCTTGCCTAATTCTATGTCCAAAGTGAAAACCAAGGGTGGTTTCCCCTTCCATAAGGTCTTATTCTAACTCTTTAACTTTTATCTCATGCTAACTTCCTAGGTTGGCCCTTACCCATTTCTCATGCTATGAAAATTAAATAAATCTATGTTTACCCATATTTTCTGTATGACCAATCCCTAGTCCTTTTTTTGGGTCCACTAGAGTCAACTCTGTAAGGAAAGAAAAATGGAAGTCCTCAGTATAGAGAAACCCAAGGAGAGATCCACTGTTGTGTTAGAGGACTCTTTGTCTTTTTGGTTGACCAAGATGGATTAACCTCTCAAAAGTATTACTAAAACTTCCGTATACTAGTCTATTCATCCATCTTCCCCTATTTTAACTCCTAATGGTTATCTAGGTGATCCTGTCATCCCCCAAAAGATTACTCAACCCACATCAATGACAAATGCCTCTATAAAAGGAACAAAAACCTAATATTACACCAAGGAAAACTAACATAAAATGCAAAATAATCCATTGTGGACAACAATCCACTATATTATGAACTAATTAATAGCATCTTTGATATGCCAATGTAGTACATAAACTCTTTGTCTCAAAAGATTACACTCATGCCTCTTCTTATTATCTCTAATATAACATATGCACACACCTTTGAATATCATACCCTAATTCCCCCTCCTTCACTTCCATTTCCATAAATGATATCATCATTATATAAATATCATCAACATAAATAATATCGTCCTATCATGATCTTAATTACAAAAATAATTTACAACAATCAACATTATCAAAGGTATGCCAATTAAGACATATCCAAGACACAAACAAATAATCTCCAACAGATCATGATCCACCAATCATGGTCAAGATACAAACAAGATAACTAATCAAGTCAATCAAGAATACTCAAACAGACTTCAAGAAATATTTTGAATCCAATTGCATAAATAAATGTGATCCCATACCAAGAACATGACATAGTTAAGAAACATAGAGAGACATCATGAAATGTCACGTTAGCAACAAAAACATCTCTACCTCATAATCCACCACCAACTCTGCATTGTTCATCATGTGAACATTAAATATCAATCTCTTCATTAAATAAAAATAACTTGTACATCTCTAAATCATGAAGCATTCCAGCTGAGGATACACATCCAATTACTCAAAACTCCCTTATATTAACACCATAAAATATTTCATAACCAAGACACATTCAGTCAAACCCTACAACACTGTCACTACCAGAATAACTAGTTTAAGATAATCATATATCTCACTTAATCATCATATTAACTTCTACAACCTAAGAATGATCATCTATAAAAAAACCATAGACTAGTTGAACCTGTGCTCCATCTCATACATAATAGAAAGATCATACTAATACGATATCTCCAATAGTTAAACTTTTAACAATGTCATGAAAAGAAATATTTCAACACCAATGAAAAAGTATTAATCCTAAAACATATAATGCAATCTCCTACAATAACCCCAACAATACCAAGTAAAACATTATGTATCCTAGAATTTAGTAATACATGTATGAGGATACCTTGGAATCCCTTAGGAAATCAAGGACTCATGAAGACATCGTGGGACCCATTAATGTATGTTAGGCCCATCTAGGATATATTAAGCCTTCCTAGGACCTATTAGTGTATCTAGGATAACCTAGGACATCTTTAGACATGTAGAACCCTTTAGGACACATTAAGACTCCTATGAACACTTAAGGTATCCTAGGACACATTAACACATGCACCAAGAGATCTTAATACCCCTTAGGACATCAAAGACCCCTTAAGAATTCCTAAGACCCATGAATGTATCTTATGCCCCTTTAGGAAAAATTAATACTTTCTAGGATCTTTAAGTTCCTCTTGAGCCACATAGGATCCTTTATGACTTCTAATACTCATTAATGTATTGTAGGGCTTTCTAAGACCCATAAATGTATCCCAATGCCTATTGACATACCCTATGACCACTTAACACCCACCAAGGTATCCTAAGGCCCATTAACTCATATAGTTACCCCTTAGTTGCACCTCTTAAGACACTTAAGATCCGCTAATACATACTATTTCCAAATATTATTCATAGGAGCCCTTAGGAGAAACTAAACACAAAGATTACCTTAAGATGTAATACAAAAAATTAGTTTAGTTATGCATCCTAGGGCCCCTTAGAACTTCTTATGATATCTAGGACCCCTCAAATATTTTTAGGACCCATTAATGTATCCTAGGACCCTTAAAACTCATTAAAGTATCTAGGACCTCTTAAAACATCTAGGGACCTTTAATGTATCCTAGACAATGTGTCCTAGTACTCATTTACACTCATTAATGTATCTTAAGATCCTCTAGAACCTATTAATGCATATTAAGACCCACTAATATATCCCATGGCCCATTATACAAATGATGATTGCTTAGGATCACTTAAGAAACCTAGGACACCTTTAGATATGCTAGGACTATCTTTACTCATTTATTACCTCCTAATTATCACTTATACCTTACTCTTGCCCCTTCCCTCATCTCACCATCCCATACCTCTCCCCTCCACCCCTCAATTTTTCTTCCCCTCTTCATTCTCCCATTACCATCTTTATCTATTTTCATTAACTATCATTATTATATAGCTACGTTATGTGTATTTTCCTCTCTAGATTCTCTCCATCTACCTCATTCACCTTCTCCCTATCTCTTATCTCATTCTCCCATATCAATATAAATCTTAATCCCCCACACCATCACATAAGTTTCCCTCTAAGTAATTGATTGATTATGATAGGAAGACAAATAGATGAAAATTTAAATAAGAGAGCGATGGATATAAAGAGATATAGATATACATGAAGATACATCTATAGTGAGATAGAGATAGACAGGGAAGGCATGCAATAGAAATGAGGTGATAGATACAAGTATGTATGTAAAAGATTAAAAATAAAAGGGAACCCTAGGATAATTTATTATTATTTTTAAATCACATTAATACATAGAAAATATGTTTTATTATTATCTAATACTTCATAACTATGTCAATTCTTATGGGAATAAAAATAAACTATAATGGAAAGATGTTGTATGTAAATATTGAGTTTATTATGAGTTTCAATTGACTTCAAATTATTATAATAATAATTTTTGTTTTAAAAATCCATATTTTACTTGTTTAACTCACCCTTTCAATGTGTAAAAAAAAATCAAGTTTCAACACAAAATTTGTACCCACTTTATTGAAATATATTTCTTATTTTTTTGAAAATAGATGTCCAATATTAATGGATACCTAATTTAGTTTGGTATTACTAAACCAAATTAAAAATTTTCCCACCCCATACAAAATTTCAAAGAAGATATAGCATTACATGATCACCATAAAGCAACTATAATCCATCCCTTTCATGTCATCTCGCGTTAATGCTTAACAACTGAGAGAAAACCACTATTTATAGGATAATGGAGAAAAGGAGAACAATGGAGTGAATAAAACCATGGATGTGAGATACAAATTTTATTATTTATTGGATTTGATTTGTAGATTTGGTCTAAAATTTCAATTAGCTACGATTTACAAATAAGATAAATATTCAACACACGTCAATTGTAATGCAACTAATAAGATCTAAGAAGTCAATTTATATCAATAATATTTATAAACATCAAGAGAGGAGTATGTTGGCGCTCAAAATTGTAGCCCAAATTTTAAGCACTTTTGAGAAAATTAAGCCCTATGAGCGCTTTTAATCCATATGTACTTGGCTATACCTTTGAGGCCCCTAAGGTGTTTAATGTTTCTAACACCCTCCATTCAGTGCATTTAAGTGTTCCATGATGATAAATTGACATTCCTAGCCATTTCATGAAGTCTTGTTTTGAGCTAGTTCCAAATCTACATTTTCACCTAAGTGTCAAACAAGGACAGGAGGATGTGTTTGTAACTGAATATCTCACACCCATAAATGTTTCATGATAGGCTTCTTTGAGAGTGCTTGGTCTCCATACTTGAGAACCTATGTTTCAGATTTTGAGTTGTTTCAAGTCCGTTTGGCTAGGTTTTGAATCCCTCAAAGTTGGTAGTTTACTGTTTTCATGCTTTTGCAAATTGCACATAATTCTAAGAAGCCCTGTCTGACGAGTTATAAATTTTGACTAGTTGACCAAAATGTTGAAATTATTTTTGCGTTGCATTGTAGACATCAAAGAATTTTTATGTTTCAAGTTTCAGCTCATGACAAATTCATTTGATCAGTTTTCAAATGCGATTCCAAACACAATTTCTATCTTTTACTGGTGTCAACAAATGCAGATTGTTTGGTACCCTTGTTTGGGATGTCATAACTTGAGATTCGTGATTGGTGAGATCAAATGGATTGTACCACTATGTTGTACTTTGAAAATTCTTTAAGTGTGCCAATTTTTAAGTCTTGACAAATTTGTCTGTACACTTTTCCAGGTTGTTTCCATTTGCAAAAAATGTTTTTCTATCAGTGTTTCCAGTCTGCAAATTTGAGTAGCCCACTTTGACTGCTCGCCATTTGTGCCTAGTTATTCGTCATGAGCCCAAATCCCAAATTTATACTCTCCTTGTGGCAGTGAACCAATGTCCCGGTTTTCATCTTCCTAAGTGTCAGTTTGCCTAGTTTTTGAAGCCAATTCCAAACGCGATTTGTTGTTTTCTGACATGTTTTCTTGCAGGCAATTCTAAAAGGGTAACTTTGATGGTCAATATCTTTTGACCTCAAATTTATCACGAGACAAGACTTGGGAGGGTGCAAGAGTGCGGAGTAAAGAATCCGTGTACCAATTTTCAAAGCCCGATTAGGTGTTCTGGTCAAATTTTTAGGGCAGTCGAAGGACCTCTTGGCACAAAGTTGATAGTTTGCAGATAAGTGATAAAATGAGCTTTAATTGATGGTTCATTGATCGAACTTGATTCTAATCAGTTTGAGATGATCAATGGATCAATTTGACATTTCAGTCATCCAGAAATGAATTTTTTTTTCAGCCAGACCCACTTTAGGGCCTGACTAATCCAATCAGACTGATATGGTGTTTGGAGATGAGGATACTGTGATATGAGAGTATCATTGAAAGTCAAATTGGTCAAAAGGATTCCATCAATATGCACTTATCATCAAGTACTTTTTCTTAAGACTTTTATGAATTTCTTTAAAGTTCTGGAAGGATTGATGAAACCAAGTGTTCACATACAATCTTCTCAGGCAGTTAATATCAAGCAAGTTCATGAGGGTGTTGAATTTTTCTTTGGTAACAGGAGCCATGCTTGAAAGTTTGTGAACTTTTGGGTAGTGTGGTGCCTACTTTTAGTCGGAATGATAAGCAGCTGGTATCACAGGATTTAGAGAATAATACTTACAATTACAAGTATACTTCCTCTGTTTAGATTTGTCCTATATGCAAAGAGGATTTGATGTGCCTTCCTCCCAAAGTTTCCTCTAATTTGGGCATCTTGGGTCCTCTTGTTTTGTGCACCAAAATAAGTACTAATATTATGTTGCTCAATCCATTTACCTCAAGGCATGCATTAATGGATGCAAATCAATATTGGAGTGTGCCTTTCAGAGCTCTTCTTCTAGGCAAGCAGTTGGCAGAATATATTGTTATGGATATTGAGGCTAATGTCATTTTGATTATTGTGGGTGATTTGAAGTATTCACTAGTAGATGCACAGGTTGTTTGTGTTTCAAACTTTGGAAAGAATGACACAATTTTCAAGCTTTGAAGCCAAAAGTTATGCCTTATAGTTTTGATTCTCATCAATTTTCAAGAGTTTTAGTATGTATTAAAGAGTGCAATACTCAGGCTCCTTTGCATTAGAAAGAGGATATGCATCTAGTTTTGAAGCTGCGACATGAAGCAGGAGTAGGGAATGCATGGGAGGAGACTCCATGGGTTGAAAAGAGGAACAGGGGAGTCGTTTGGAGGCTGTTGACCCAAAGAAGAAGCCACCAATGCATAAGGAAAGCTTAGGCTAAAAGGGCAAAAAATGTCTGAAAGAGAACAGAGGATGCACACATTGAGTAGTATGTCCACATTGAAGACGTAGGTGATAGGAAAATAATGCCATCGATTTGCAAGCAGAGAAGGCGTTTGCTTTTTATATGTTTTGTAAGAGGCCACAATCTTTAAGGTTGGACCCCACACTGGATGTTGGAACAACAAAGATCACCAAGGCCAACTAGAAGATATCCAAGCTACTATTCCTTTAGCACTATAAAAACCATCAGAGACATTGCCCACACATAAAGATTTACAAGGAAGGCCATCTCAGTCCAAGGTAACAACCAACAACATACTAAGAATGATCCACAACAATAAAAAGAAAACAAAATGCTGATAGCCAGAAAGACATCAGAGTTTAACAAAAATGCAGAGCCCCATGTTTTTAAAAGAAAAGGAAATGATAGAAAAATCTATAGAAATACCCATGCAAATAAAAAAGAAAGCCTTCACATCCAGGCATCCATAGCCACGTTAAACAAGAGAGAGATTCCATTGTTCAAGGAAGAACCGTAGTCAGCACCATGAAAGTAGTATTGTGTCAGTTTTAATCCCACATTAGGGATGTGGTGAAAGTTTTAATAATTTAAATACTCCCATACATATAACACTTAATGTCTTGAGAAAGGCTCTTTTAAAAGTTGCAGCCCTAGAGAGAGGGACCCACTCGTGCATGGTGAAAATAGCTGGAGGTAGGTAGAAGTAAATTTTAAACAAACAGACAAGTGCGCTGATGTGGCTCAAATGCATTGAGATTACGCCACATGTCCTGATCGAAGGGCTGGCGTATGCCTGCAAAATGAAGTTGCGCGAGGTTTAAAAAGTGCGAGAAAGCGGGCTGTCAACATGTGGTGCAGGTCTCAGAGATGGTGATGTGGTGATTAGGAGCAGGTTTGAGAGGGAAGTGCTCAGATCGTGACATGTGTCACAATCTAACGGTTGACACAAGCTCACTTTTCGGAGATGCTCACTGTTTAGAAAATGCAAAATAGCAGGATTCTACCATGTGTCATCAAGTCCCACTCAGATGTTGACGTGATGAGGTAGTGATAGTGCAGGCAGGCCAATCACAAAGTGACACATGGCATTGGTCAAACCAAGTTTGACTCAAATTCAGAGGGGTAGGGAGAAATTGGAAAATAATAAAAAATATTTAATATTATTATTATTTCTTCAAAACTTGCACATTAGAGACTGTAAAATGCAAAAAAGACCTTAAATCTAAAGTTCAGACATTAGGTAATTTTAAATGTTTTGAAAATTTAAAATTTAAAAGATGTTGCAGACTCATTTGAGCTTTATACCAGAGAGGGAAATTTTTAAACATAGATTTTAGAAGTTTTTGAGAGGCAAAATATGTGATGTTATATATCGTCAGAATCGTGAGAAGACAAACTTTTCGATTATGGAGTTCATTTTTGCACAAGAATTCATGGGTTCAAATTATAGCCAGAAACGTGAAATTTGGGGCCTTCTTAGTGGAATGAGCTAAAATTGAAAATGCAATTACAAGATCAATAAACAGACAATTAAAATGAAGTTGGGGACATTTCTAAGTCAGTTAAATGGGGTTTTCACTAGCATTTTCATGAAGTTATTAGATATTTTGATAACTCAAAAGTTTTCATCATTTCATCTAAGATATTTTGAAATCAGTTATAGGATAATGATGAAACAAAATAAGATCAAAATGGGAGAAGGAAGAAAGAGGTTATTCAGTTGCAGAAGATTAAATTCCAAGTGGAAACATGTAAGGCAAAGATTAGATCCAAGAATACATCTTCTTCTATATCTTTCTATTTTTCCTTCATTGTAGTTGTTGGTAGTTTGCTCTGGTTAATACTAGCAGGGTTCTAGTGTTTTACTGTGAAACCATTTTCTTTAGCATATTCTCTCTTGTATGAATAGCAGTAGGAAGGATAATACAGATAGTTCATATCTGTTAGGTGTTTTTATGTTTTCATTTCATGTATTTGGTTGTATTGTTTCAAGGAAATGAATACAAATGAACAAGAATTTCATTAGTTTCATTCTGATTCTCGTCTCCTATCTCAATGAATTTCCAATGTTTTATGGTCTTTGAACAAAGAGCCTAGGTCATAGTTGTAGTCCCTTAAGGTTGTATGTTGTTTCATTGTTGCTTACAACCCAAGGGGTTATGTAAATGCTTTAGAGAATTCAACAGGGTTGGAAGTTTACTGAGGGGGATATCATGTAAGAATGAGGTTCAGATTGAGCATAGATGTTTATTTACAAGGTAAATAGATAGATCGTATATTTGAATATATAAATAAGAATCAAATATCCATATGTATGCATTTGATTCATGGATTTTCCCAATGGTTAAGGCACTGATCAGCTATAGGGTCACTTAGTTCTTGCTGTTGCATATTAGGGGTTTTGCTGAATTCAACATTATTAATCAAACATTCTTTCCCTTTCATATTGAAGAAGCTAAATGTGATGCCCTCACTCAGCTTATGAATTTCATAGATTTGCACCTAGCTACCATAGATATGTGATTATTACATGAGTCATTAGGAGAAATAAGGGTAAAATCCACAGTAAATGGATTCAAGGATCTGTTTTGCACTGGTACAATATCAATTGAATCTGAGGTCCACCTGCCTAGGTCTTCTAGAGCTTGTAGTAGAAGAAGGGTCTAGCTTTATAGTTGGCCTAGTGTCTGAAATGATGTGTTGAAAATGGGAGTTAGCTACCCTAGATATGTCATATTCTCATTAGGAAAATTGGAAACCCTCTAGTGTTTTCAAACACCAACAGAGTATTCTCAATAAAATTTAAGTAATACTATAAAAACCAATATCATAAAAATATTGAGTAATTTTATTTTGGCTCCATAGAAAAATCCATGAGAAAGGTAGAAGAGATAGATAGATAACCTAAAAAATATCTAATCAAATTGGATTTCCTCAACCCTCTTGAAATAGGAGAAGGTAAGTCACATACAAACATAATGAGTGAAAAAAGAAAAATCTATTGTTGAAATGTTACCTTTATGTAGATCAAAATTGTTAAACGTAGTTATATGAATAGTTTTTGTGTATGTCCCCAAGTAAATTGATTGTTGTATTAGTTGATTTTATGAGATTTACCCCATGAAAATCAAATAATGCATATATCCTTTACATTATGACATGCTTAATTATTTATCATTAATCTTATAGAAAATTAATATCTAAATATTTATATCCTATTGTATTTATCATGACCTCTTCATCATATACCATAGTAACTTAAACCTCTATCTAAACTTCCACTTTCTTTAAGATAAGCCATAATAATAATAATTATTCATTACTTAAAGATTTAATTTCATAATGACTTTATTTTCATAGGATGTTTTGAGATATTATATAATTTCTAGATAAATATTTATTATTACTATTATATTATCTTTAACTTATATTTTAATTTGTAGTTAGTTTTCTTAGTTTTCTAGCTAACTGCTAGGTTGTAATGGCCTTGGGCTATGCCTTTTTGTATTTCTATCTCCTTTTATCAAAAACATTTTTTATTTAAAGCTATGAAAATGAACCTTATATGTGATTAAACATTGAATTTGTGTACAATAGAATTCTAACTTTATTGATAAAAGCAACAATATAACTTCACCATCACCCCATTCCATATTATATAAATTTATAGTTAAATTTATTTAATAAATATACTATATCTAGTTATTGTTTTTCATGCAAAAATTCACGCAGAGTCCCACTTCATAAAATATAGAAGTCTACTAACAATAAATCTACAATAATTTAATATTAAAAATATTTTTTTTTCATTATATCCAATTAAATTAGATTTTTCAATATTTTAAATTAAGAAATATTTACAAGCAAGAGCCTACAACACAAAGGTAACTCGTGAGCCTCTTATGTGGGAGGTCTTGAGTTTGAACTCACTTAACACATAAAATAATAATTAATTACAACAAATAAAAATAATTAATCTAGGCTTTGGACATTACCGATAAAAAAGAAATACATAAGAAGAAGAAATATTTACATCAATTAATATTAATTTTACTAATAAAATATAAACAAAATTGAAAATAAAAAATAATATTTTGTTAACTTACCACCCTCTGCAACCTTGTCATCTCCCTCGACTCCATGCCCTCTCAGTCTTGGGAGGGTTGGATCCCCCTTGTAAGGGTTTCATAATAGATGAAGATAATCACTCCATTTTCTTTCTCAAGGTTACCATATCTATTTTGAAGACTACCTATTCCATCACAAATTACACTTGAATTATCAACCCAGGGACATAGGACTTGAAATGGGTTAGCACAATATGTGCACTAAGCTCCTCTAAGAGTCTTAACACGTATGTTGCAAGAAAGTGAAATGCATGAAAGGAATCTATACTACTATGACAAAATAGTAAACACACTTGGACTAATAATTGATAACTATAGAAAGCTTTGGAAAATGAATCCTGAACTAGTTAACAACTCAAAACATCCACCATGATCATTTTTCGCAAGTGCTATAGGAACTTTCATAGTAACAATGTTGTAGGACTAATACAATAAATCTATCTTGAAAATAAGAAATTTCAAGGAATGAATCTACTCTACGTAAATCTATTTCACCTCCCAAGTGGGCCTCCTTGGTTAGTTTCAACTAACTAAGAACACAACGAGTATTCCAAAATCACTCTTTCATTAGAATCCTTCTTTGATTACATCAACTAAATAATTCATGAAGAACATAAAAAGAGTACCTTCTAAATCTTAAACTAGCATTGTCTATTTTCTCCTTACCTACTAAGATGATCCCCCATCCATTACATAGAAGATTGAATACTTATTAAAAACATGACATAAAAAGTCTTGAACAAACATCGCTAGAAAAAAAGGCGAAAGAGCAACCATGACATAGTACATTTATTAAACAATAGAATATCAACTCATAGGAAATATAGCAAGTCAGGTATTCCTAGATTCTCAAGAACACTAATTCCCTACAGGTGTGGCTTATCCATAAGAACTGAACTATGCTTTCCTTGCCATGATCGATCTCCATCATTCTTCTTTTAATGCAGTAATCACCACCCTTTGCATTGCTCTTCATTTCCTGAAGGTTAGAAACATTTGGAACACATATGAAAGATAACATTCCTACTCTTATTTAGATATTAGAACATAGCTTAAAATATTTATATGAAATACTGCATTCTATGTATAATATAAATAAAATTATGTCATACGCACTACCCATAGGTTTAGTAAGTTCTAGTTGTTTTTGGCATAATTTCACAAGATATTTAAACAAATGTTTTGGAAATGTTTTTTCACAAAGCATAGAAAGTAAGACCAAACTATAAAAACTATATCAATATTAAGACATTAAATTGCCTCATCATCTGTCCCCCACTATTTGAATACTTGTCCTCAAGCATTATACTTCTTTGCCATAGCTCTAAAATCTCTACTACAGTTTTCCCTTGCTTCCCACTTTTGAAAGTGTAGAAGAATCCTTTGGTGTGCTTCCAATGTTCACTCATAAAGAGGCCAAAGAAGGGTAGGAGGCTGAAAAGTCGATGACATCTATAATTCCTTTCTAATTTTTCTTCCCAATTATAGATACTTAGCCACCCTATTAATAGCTGCCTCATAATTGATAGGGCTATGTGGTTCTACCTTTTTGAATGTTTCTGGCAATCTATTCCATTGGTTCTTAAGCCCTATAATAGCTCTTTTTTGTGTAAAGTTTGGAAGTGTCTAGTACTCTCTATACACCTTTTCTCTTTCTACAAACACTTTCTCTCTAATCTTTGGTTTTGGTCTTCCACAAGTTAATCTGAACTAGTCTCTTAGAAGGTCATCAGGCTTACGTGATTTGACCCATAGTGGTAATGGTTCAGATTTCTCAAGATCTCTATTGGTATCTAACTGCCTATCATAATTTATCTTATTGTACATCCAGGACATTAAAGCTCTAAGGTGAACATCCCCTATGTAAAGTAGAGGATTCCACTTTGTCTCATGTGAAATTATGAAATTATGTAAATAAAGTTCACACAACAAAATATTCTGCCATGAAGGCAAAGTCTAATACACATTCTAGAAATCTTTAGCATTTTTAAATTCACAATCAACATCCCTTATTTTCATCATTAGTTGAATAACAAAAAATGTTTCTTTAGACAAAGGGAATACACCCTAGGTGGTGGCCTGCAAGCCATCACTTGGTTAGCTAACTTTAAAGCTTTATTCATTTGTTGTTTCTATTTCTCAAGTTTCTCTTTTAGTGACTCAATTTTCTCATCTTTATCAAATATTACTTTCTACATTTGGTATCTTTCTTTCTTCCACAAGGCCTTTTGAAGATGAAATGATTATACAAACCAAATAATATAGATTGAATTTTTGATGAAGGGAATTCTTGAGCCATAGATTTCTTCTTTTGGTCCTTAGCAACTTGATGAAAGTAATGGGTAACTAGGAGGATCTATAAGGTATGAGAGAAACATTAGAATATTCAGGGACTGGTGGCATGGTAGGTTGATCATTGCTAGGCACTTTTTCTGAGATTGCGGTGGGCTTTGACTCATGCATTTCCTTACTCTCTTGTGGCATTTCATTAATAGGATCATTTTCATTTGTTTCCACATTTGGGGGTTCTAATTCTATAGGAGAGTCATCTAGAATATTATCAACTATTAATTCTGTATGACATTTTGAAATTGGAGCATTTAGGTTTTTAGTAGAAATTGGGGATACTCGACCTCATATATGAGGGCTTCTATGCAAAGGAACCTCTTTAGCTTCAACCGTTTATGGGTCCACTTTGGTTTAGGTGTGATTGGGGTAGATGCTGTAGGAGTGGTTTCTATAGGAACAAACCTTTTTCTCTTTGTTACTTTAACAAAAGGGTTTTGGGCTTCCTTTTCAAGATTAGGGCTCTCTTTACCAACCTTACACTTTCCTTTGTCTCTTGAAGAGCTAGGTATATCAATTTCTAAAATAGGCTCAATAGGTTTATCAGAAGATGGTGATGTTGGCTCTTTTTCTATTTCAACCAAATTCTAAGTAGGCTTTGCAATTTCTTCCTCATTCCCTAAATCTTGCGGAACAGGGTTGGCTTGAGGCTGTAAGGTTTTAAATTCAACAAAGTTTTCCCATGACATAGGGGAGGAATCCCTAAGAGACCTTTCAACTAAAATTTTCATGAGGGCATGATGAGAAATAGAATTTGCATTTTCTTTCTGAGTTTCCTTAGCACTAATACACAACATATTATAAAGGAAATTGGGGACATTAACTTGAATGTTATGTCTTATACAACTAAGTAGCTTAAAATGGTCAGCATGCAAGTTTGAAAACCTATCTTCGTAGGTCAAATACCTAATGATATGGGTTGCCAATTCTAGATATGAAGCTAGAAGAGAGTCTCTTTGACACCCTTGCTTTGAAATGTCTAGTTGAGGATCACCCGATCGAGAGAACTGTGCCCATGACGACCTAGCATCATGTCCATTTGGATAATGCTCCCCATTAGATGGTAGTCCTATGACTTTTGCTATCTGCTCCTTAGTTGCAATTACTTTTAATCCCCATACCGTGGCTTCCCCTTGATCAAATGTTCTCATAAAATCCATTGCTACTTCTTCATTGAGCTCAGTTAACTGTAGAAAGTAGCCAAGCCATCCACAAGCATGAAATCGTCGAACTGCTTCTACATCCACAAGTAAAATACTATGAACAACTAGTTGATATTTTTGCAAATGTCCTCCCATATTCAAAATGCTTAGTCTCAAATTTCTCTATTCTCACTACCCTAATAAGTTTTACTACTACAAATATCCTCTTCTTAGAATTTCAAATTGATTTTTCTAAGAAATGCCAATACCACATTCTCTTAACAAGACTTTGTAATGTTTGGCATGTAAAATAATGATGCAATTAATTATGAGGGACATCAAGGTTTAACTGGAAGTGTTCTTGTAATAAAGCATAGTCCTTTTTTAGTCATATCAATCACAAAAGATCTTTCCCAAAATCATAATGAAATGGTACGATAGATAAAAAAAAATTTAAAAATTAAAATTAGACCATTGCCAAAGTACAACCTATAATGTGGACATGACTAAGGTGATGTAGAGATGACATTTGGAAATTAATACACTTTCTCGGCCCCACACTAAATTTTGACAAGTGTCCACACTTAAAATTTTTGGCATAGGAATGAGAAATTGGCTTAAGGCTTAAACAATACATTTAATGTAGTATTATATATAAATATTAAAACCAGTGTGCTAAAAATGAATAAAGGGTAAAAAGTGTTGTACCTAAAATTTGAAAGCATACTTCTCCATGAATACTAATGAGGTGGCGAAGTCTGATGACTATAGAAAAGGTGTTGATGGTATGGTTTATTGAAAGCAGTAAAAATAGAATTTATGAGTGGTGTGGAGTGTGAGTGGATGATAAATAAAGAAATGAGATGAGTTGATATGAAGAAAAGCAAAAATGAATGAAAGAATGGACCTCATATTAGATGAGGTTTTATTATGAGTGTTTGATGAGGGTTTGTCATGGTACAACTACAGGAAGAAGGTTTTCACCTTCTTCCATAGGAACTATGTTAGTTGGGAAATTGTTTAGTTGGAACTACTGCAGGAACTCATCTTTGGTCTACGGTTTATGATAGAGGCACAACCTATGGCCATCTATATGATAGAGGCACAACCTATGGCCATCTACAAGAAAATTAAACTAGATAGGATCAATGGTTGTCAGTTGGACTACTCCATTTTTGAATACATATTGAATTTCATAAGGTCCTATCCATCGAGTCTACAACTTCCATAGATTCTCTTTGAAACAAGAATCGTATAGAAGAGCCCAATCTCTCAGTTGGAATTTTTTATTACTTATATACACATCATGCCACTTCTTTTGCTGCTATTGAATGATCTCTTTTCTTTCCAACACTATGTTTTTCATTTCATCTAGTGAGTTTAAGTGGAGAAGTCTCTCTTGTTGTGCTACAAGAAGACTAAGTTCAATTCCAAGGCAGTGCACAATGTTTTATGTTCAAATTTAATAGGCAACATTGTTACTTTACCATACACAATTTTGAATGGAGTAAATCTAGTTGTTGTCTTCCATGTAGTTTGGTATGCCCATACAACATTAGTTAACCTGCTACTCCAATCCTTCCTATGTATTTGCACTGTCTTGGTTAGAATGGCCTCAATTTTTCTATTGGTGACCTCTGCTTACCCATTTTCTTGAGGGTGATAAGGATTGGATTTCTAGTGCCTTATTTTGTGTTCTTTCATAACTTCAGTGATCAAGTTTGATGTGAACTAGTCACCTTGATCTGTGATAAGTTCTCTGGGAACTCCTTAGTGTGTAAATATTTCCTCATATAAGAATTTAGCTACTTTCTCATCTCTTGTATTTTTCATTGCCCTAAACTCCACCTATTTAGTTAAATAATTTGTGCATACTAAGATGTAGGATTTTCCATTTGATGGTGGATCAATTGGACCTATAAAGTCAATACCCCACTTGTCAAAGGGTGTTACAATAATCTATGGATTGAGTGGCATCTCATCTAACTTGGTTGGTCAGACCATCTTCTAACATTTGTCACACTTGGTGGTATAATTTGTTGCATCCTTATGTAATGTTGGCCAATGATATCTAGTTAAAAGTACCTTTAGTGTTGCTCTTTTTCCTGTAAAATGGCGTCCACATGGTTTGTCGTGATAAACATGTAGTATGTCATATATCTCATCCTCTCTAACAAATCCGCATGACCTCATCTAGTACAATATCGAAGAGATTGTTATCTATCCATGAATGATGAAAACTTTTCTCTGCTAGCTTCATCTTGTATTTGTGAGAGAAGTGTGGGGGCATTCTATTTGTAGCAAGATAGTTTGCTATGTCTGCATGCTATGGTGTATGAGTTGCTATGTGGAACAAGTGCTCATTTGGAAAGGTATCTTCAATTGGAGTTGAATCTTCATCAACAAGGTGTAGTCTAGACAAATAATCTGCAACAATGTTGGACTTGCTCAGTTTATCAATAATGGTAATATCAAACTCTTGCAACACCAACAACCATCTTGCCAATCTACTAGTTACAACAAGTTTATTCATTAAGTACCTTATAGCAGAGTGGTTAGTATGAACAAAAATAGGATATCCAATTACATAATGTTAGAATTTATTCAGTGCATAAACTACAACTAAAATTTCTTTCTTAGTTATTGTGTGATTTAGTTCAGGACCATGGAGGCTTTTACTAATCTAGTAGATTGCGTTTTCAATATTAGTAGGCTTTTTGTCCTAATACAACACCTAAAACATAATTTGATGCATTAGTATGGATATGAAATGGGATGGACCAATTTGGTCCTTTTAGAACTAGTGTCATGGTGAGGAATTTCTTGAGCTGCAAGAAGGCTTCATGATGTGCGGGTGTCTAATTGAATTCAACTTCTTTAGTCAACAGTGTATACAAAGGACTAGCTATTTTACTAATTTTTTTGATGAAATTCCTATAATATCCAACATGACCTAAAAAAGATCTTACATCCTTTGGTTTTGTAGGTATGGGTAATGTTAAAATTACCTTTATCTTAGCTAGATGCACTTGTATTCCTACAGCTGATATAAAATGAACAAGCACCACTCCTTCCTTCATGAGCATCAAACATTTCTCACTATTGAGTGATAAATTATGTTCTCTGCACCAGACAAGAACCTTTTCAAGATTTATTAAGGCTTCCTCAAAGGTGACTCCAAAAGTTGTGAAATTATCCATGTATATTTCCATGCAGTCATGCGGTATATCAGCAAAAATGCTGATCACAACTCTTTGAAATGTCATGGGAGCATTACACAGGCCAAATGGAAAGACTGAATATACAAAAGTACCCCATGGGCATGCAAATGTGGTTTTATCCTAATCTTATGAAGCTATAGTTATCTGATTATAACCACTATACCCATCTAGGAAAAAAAAATATTTCTTACTAGCCAAAGTGTCCAGAACTTGATCAATGAAGTGTAAAGGAAAGTGATCCTTCTTGGTTGCTTTATTTGATTCTCTGTAATCTACACAAATCTACCATTTCCCTCCCTTTTTAGGTACTATAACTAGAGGTGAGACCCATCTACAATCAGATATAGGGTATATAAAACCAACATCAATCAACATTTGCAGTTTAGTTTTAACTATTTCTCTAAGTGCTGGACTAATCCTCCTCTGGGGTTGACAGAGTGGCAGGCACCCTTCATTGATATATATTCTATGAGTGCATAATGCAGGACTTAACCCTTTCATATCCCCATAGTCCCATGCAAAATCCTTTTTATGTTTTTGAAGAAGCTCTGTTAACTGTTTCATTTGTTTGGGAGGCAGTTTGTGATTGACATGGAGATTATGACCTTTTGACAACTCAATAGTAGTTGTGAGATCACATGGTAAAAGCTGATGGATAATGTCTGGCTCCTTATGAAAAAAACAATTCTCATTAAATTCCTCATATATAGTTAGTTCCAACAAAAAACTATCAGATACATCCTTTTCTATCACACAAGTATTGCTAAGAATACTTTGAATTACTGAATCTTCCTCCTATAGCTTTAGAAAAGATTGTCTATGTAACATCTTAAGATGTGCTATAGAGTTTAACTCTTCCTCTCCATCCCTTAAATTTGACTATACAAATGTGCTTAAATCTAGTTGGTGTTGTGTTGAAGGATACAGGTCAAATTTTTTTGTTGCTTGTCCATCTGATATGGTCATACTCCCTTACCTACAACTTAAATTTGCATTGGTTGTAACTAACCATGGTCATCCTAAAATGATAGGGTAATTAGAGAAATTAACTTTTGGGGATAGAATCATGAAATCTGTAGGGTACTCTAGAGAGTTTAAGGTTGCTACTATGTCTTCTATCATCCCATCACGAGTGATAGTAGAACTATCTGCAAGCTATAGATTTGTTGGGGTATCCCTTAATCCTTCTATATTTAGTTTTTTCATAGTATTCTTAGTCATAATATTTATAGTAGCACCATGATCAATCAAATTATTTTTAATAGGCTGGCCATTTATAATCACATTCACAACTAGACTTCCTAGATTAGAATATTTAGGAATAACCAATTTTCCTAACATAATATCAACCAATTGTCCTACAACATGGACTGTGGTTGTTTCTTTCTCCTAGGCTTTTTAAGACAAGCTTCTCTAATGGATTTTCCATAAATAGGAACATCTTTAATAGCTTGGAATAAAAGAATTTGGACATGCATGTTCTTTAGCTAATCAATGATGTCAAAGGATTGTTCCTCTATTTGTGTAGGTTTACTTTGGATGAGCTTTTGTAGAAAAGGAGGTTCAAGTGCTATTTGGGTTTGAGATGAGCTAGGTACACTAGTTGAGTCAACCATTTGTTGCTAAGAAGTTGTAGGTTCTGATGTTGTAGGAGTATCTGGTATTTCAATTATGGGAGGTAGTTTAGGTGCTAGTAGGGTTGTACCAGATCTCAAATGTATATTTGCAACATTTAGAGCATAAGCATGGTATTGTTGAGAATCAGTAGAATACATGTTATTGTAGTTGTTGGTTATTTGGATTTGGCTATGGTTGTGCAGGCAACCGAGTTTTCTTTTGAGGTCTAAAACTTGTAAGTGGTGGCATTAGTGAAGGTTGTTGGACTGGAGGTGGTAATTGTGGATCACTAATATTTTTGTTAGGCCATTGTTAAGGTCCTCTCCATTGGTTTATAGTCTTCCAATTCTCTTGAGGTAGTTGCCATTGGTTCTACTGATTCTGCCATTGATTATTTTGCTAGTTAGACCACTAGTTGTTTTTCTAGTTTGGCTAGGAAGGTTGGGAGTTCTAAGACCATTGAGGCTATTGTGGATTATTTTTCCAAGCATTATTCCAATTAGGTTGACTATATTGTTGAGGACCTTGGGTACTATAAGTTTGCCATTAATTACCATATAGATTTTAATTTTGTAAAGGGTCTTAAGGCATACCTTGATGTGAGGCCCATGGACAATATTGAGAAATGAATAATACTTGCTCATTCTCAACTTCTATCTTGATGTACTCAGTTGGAAGATGTTGGTTCTCCATGATAGCAAACAATTTGCATTAACAATCTTTCTTCTACTTTCAACAGTGTGGACAGTATTTAGCTAACTACACCTTAGCCTTTGCATGCTTCTTCTTTGCAGTCATTGTGTTAAGATGTGTAGCAACATTGTTTATGATATCTTGCTTGAAATTTGAGAGTAGATTAGATATCTCAAGATTTGAAATATCCTGATTGATTCCTTTAGCGATTATGGACCAATGTCCTCTTCCTTTCTTCATAGTTTACCTTGAGTAGTTAAGACAATTTTTCTTGAGGTCATCCCAAGAATATTGATATATATCACCACCAACCATCAATTCTAGTGCTTTCAAACAATTATCATTCACCCCTATCAAGAAGACTAGTTTTTGTGAATCCTCTACCAGTACATGTTGGGGGTTCTTCTGCAGTGTATACAAGAAATGTGAAACATAGTCTTCTAATGTTTCATCCTCCTTTTGTGATATTCTAAAGATATCATCTCCTTTTGAATCATTTTCCTTGCAATAATTCTATATTTCTCTAGCAAAAAAGTTTGCATTTCATCACAAGTACTTGTTGCATTGGCTCCTAAGTCCATGAACCATCTTAAGGCTGATTCTTTCAATGTTGCTAGAAATAATTTGAGCTTATGGGCATTAGTGTTATAGTCAAAGCTATGATAGAGTATGTCAAACTCAAACAAGAAAGTATCAAGATCTTTGGTTGCAAGGCCATTGAACTTTGGAAGAGTAGTTGTAGGTATATTTTTGTGATTAGCATTAGTTATGAGGCTTGGGAGAGGAAATGGAAAAGCAGGTTGTCATTATTGGAGGTATTTGATTATGGGGTTGTTGTTGAAAAGGAACATTGGCTACAAGATTGTTGACAATTGGTGGATTTGGACTAGAACTATCAAGGAAGCTAGCCAAAATATCAGCAAAAGGCTAAAGATCACTTGTATCCAAGGTTTCTATTTTAGAGGAAGATCTTGTAGGAAAATCAGGGCTTGCATCCTCAAAAGGCAACTCGGGTTCTTCTTCAATTTCTTTGTTCAAATTAACAGACTCCCATGGAAGAAATCTCCCATATTTATCTTGTTGTCTTTCTCTTCAATGCATGCAGTTGAATTGGTGACTTATTAATCAAGCCCACAACTTTGTAGTTTTTAGCTAACAAACTAATCTAAAAATAAAGGACTGATGAAGGTTGCTAGTTTTATGCCATCCTTAGCAATGACACAAAAAATATAAGGGTTTCATAATAGATGAAGATAATCACTCCATTTTCTATCTCAAGGATACCATATCTATTATGAAGACTAACTATTCCATGATGAATTACACTTGAATTATCAACCTAGGGATGTAGGACTTGAAATGGGTCAGCACAATATGTGCACTAAGATCCTTTAAAATTCTTAATACCTATGCTGTAGGAAAGTAAAATGCATGAAAGGAATCTATACTACTATGAAAAAATAGTAAACACACTTGAACTAACAATAGATAATTGTAGAAAGCTTTGGAAAATGAATTCTAAACTAGTTAACAACTCAAAACATCCATCGTGATCATTTTTGCAAGTGTTGCAAGAACTTTCAGAGTAACAATTTTGTAGGAATAATAGAGTAAATCTATCTTTAAAATCAAAAATTATAAGGAATGAATCCATTCTACCTAAATCTATTCCACCTCCCAAGTGGGCCCCCTTGGTTGGTTTCAACTAACTAAGAACACAATGAGTATTCCAAAATCATTCTTTCATTAGAATCCTTCTTTGATTACATTGACTAAATAATTCATGAAGAACAGAAAAAGAGTAACTTTTGAATCTTAAACTGGCTTGTCTATTTTCTCTTACCTACTAAGATGACCCCCCATCCATTATATAGAGGATTGAATACTTATTAAAAACATGACATAAGTCTTGAAAAAACTTCGCCAAAAAAGAAGGTAGAAGATCAACCATGACATAGTACATTTATTAAGCAACAAAATATCAACTTGTAGGAAATATAGCAAGTTGGGTATTCCTAGATTTTTTGGAATAAAATTTTCCCTTATCTCATGGAGTCTACCATAGCAGTAGTCTCATTCCAGACAACGAGCCTACCATTGTGAGTGTTAGAGGCATAAAAATTAAAAGTAGTCTAGTTGCTAGAGTGGGTGGTGAAGTTTGTTACAACAAAATGGGTGCTAACAAAAATATCCATGCCTATAGCCCTATTAGGATTCCACATCATAGTATAGTACCACCAGAAGCTCCATTAGCTTCACTATAGGTATATTTAGCACCTGGCCAAATATAATTAGACACTTGCAAAAAAATATGCACATTCTTTTTAACTTCCTACATAAGAATCATATTAGTGTTAAGTTCAATGATTTTCTATTTGATGTCATACCACTTCCTAGGGCTATTCAACCCTCTCACATACCAAGATGTGATCTTCATCTTTTGTGGTTCTGGGTTTCCTTTAGGCTTTTTTTTGCCCCTATGCAATATCATTTTTTGTTTCCTTTTGATGAAGTTCTTGGTTGGAGGTCTCCCTATCCTCATAGTCAATCCAACATCTACCCGATTCCCCCTTGATCTTCCTCTTTGAGATTGTTCATTCACTAGCATTGCATATGAGATCAAGGCTTGGGCCCTTTGAAGTAGGGGGAAAGACTTCTGTAATACTAGGAATAGAGACCACAAGTGTTCCATTATCAAGATACGGTCCCATCCCTAAGTCAATAGATAGGTTGCAGTAGCTCTCTACCCCCTCAACAATCCTTTCTTTGTCTAGCATACCATCACTCAGATGCAGTTCTTGATTTAGCATGTCAACAGTCTCCCCCTCTTCTTAAATGATAGCTTTAAAAAATCATTCGTAATTTCATCCCAATTACCTACTACATTGGCTTCTAAGCCCATGAACCATCTTAAGGTTGATTCTTTTAGTGTTGCTACAAATAATTTGAGCTTATGTGCATCATTGTTATAGTCAAAGCTATGATAGAGTATGTCAAACTCAAACAAGAAAGTATCATGATCTTTGGTTGCAAGGCCATAAAACTTTGGTAGAGCAGCCGTGGGTATATTTTTGAGATTAGTATTAGTTATGAGGCTTGGGAGAGGAAATGGAAAAGTAGGTTGTGTCATTACTAGAGGTATTTGATTATGGGGTTGTTGCTAAAAAGGAACATTGGCTATGATATTGTTAACAACAGGTGGATTTGGACCAGAACTATCAAGGAAGCTAGCCAAAATTTCAGCAAAAGGCTAAAGACCACTTGTATCCAAGGTTTCTATTTTAGAGGAAGATCCTACAAGAAAATTAGGGCTTGCATCCTCAAAAGGAAACTCAGCTTCTTCTTTAATTTCTTTGTTCAAATTAATAGACTCTCATGGAAGAAATCTCCCATATTTATCTTTTTGTCTTCTTCTTTAATGCATGCAATTGAATTGGTGACTTGTTAATCAAGCCCACAACTTTGTAGTATTTAGCTAACAAACTAATCTAAAAATAAAGGACTCATGAAGGTTCCTAGTTTGACATCATCCCCGACAATGATGCAAAAAATGTAAGGGTT
The DNA here is from genome assembly GCA_028749045.1 of Cupressus sempervirens. Lineage (NCBI taxonomy): Eukaryota > Viridiplantae > Streptophyta > Pinopsida > Cupressales > Cupressaceae > Cupressus > Cupressus sempervirens. Next base: position 637,190,986 of record CM053791.1, read on the forward strand.
TCATAATAGATGAAGATAATCACTCCATTTTCTTTCTCAAGGATACCATATCTATTATGAAGACTACCTATTCCATCATGAATTACACTTGAATTGTCAACCCAGGGATGTAGGACTTGAAATGGGTCAGCACAATATCTGCAGTAAGCTCCTTTAAAATTCTTAACACCTATGCTATAAGAAAGTAAAATGCATGAAAGGAATCTATACTACTATGAAAAAATAGTAAACACACTTGAACTAACAACAGATAATTGTAGAAAGCCTTGGAAAATGAATTCTAAACTAGTTAACAACTCAAAACATCCACCATGATCATTTTCTGCAAGTGATACAAGAACTTTCAGAGTAACAATGTTGTAGGACTAATATAGTAAATCTATCTTGAAAATAGGAAATTACAAGGAATGAATCTACTCTACCTAAATCTATTCCACCTCCCAAGTGGGCTGCTTTGGTTGGTATCAACTAACTAAGAACACAACAAGTATTCCAAAATAATTCTTTCATTAGAATCCGTCTTTGATTACATCGACTAAATAATTCATGAAGAACATAAAAAGAGTAACTTTTGAATCTTAAACTGGCTTGTCTATTTTCTCCTTACCTACCAAGATGATCCCCCATCCATTATATAGAGGATTGAATACTTATTAAAAACATGACATAAGTCTTGAACAAACATCACCAAAAAAAGAAGGTAGAAGATCAACCATGACATAGTACATTTATTAAGCAAAAAACTATAAACTCATAGGAAATATAGCAAGTTGGGTCTTCCTGGATTTTTTGGAACAATAATTCCCCTATAGATGCGACTTATCCATAAGAACTAAACTGCACTTTCCTTGGCATGATCGGTCTCCATCATTCTTCTTTTAATGTAGTATTCACTACCCTTTGTGTCAATCTTCATTTCTTGAAGGTTAGAAACATTTGGAACACATATGCAAGATAACATTCCTACTCTTATTCAAATATTAGAACATAGATTAAAATATTTATATGAAATATTGCATTCTATGTATAATATTAAGCAATGTATGTCATACACACTACCCATAGGTTTAGTAAGTTCTAGTAGTTTCTGGCATAAGTTCATAAGATATTTAAACAAATGTTTTGGAAATATTTTTCACAAAGCACAGAGAGTAAGTCCAAACTACAAAAACTATATCAAGATTAAGACATTAAATTGCCTCATCACCCCCTCCACCTCTAACCCCCCCCAACCCCCCTCCATTGGATCCAACCCCCATTTGCCTATATTTAGATCTGGTTGCAAAATCTCAGAATGGACACCTCCTCCTTAGTGAGGATGATTCTTTAATGATGGAACCTGAGGTCATTCTTGATGACTATGCTTGCTTGGGCCCCAAGCCCTTGGGTGATCCCAGAAAGGAGATCCCAAATTCAAACTAGTTTGGGGGTTGTTGTTGGATCCAAGACTCCTATTGACTTTGTTGCTAAACCCATGTTCTCTTCAGGACCCAATGGACCCCGAATTTCCCTACCTAATTATGTGGTGGACTTGATTTCCTCAGGGTTTACCCTTTGCCTTGTAGGAAAGTTTGTTTCTTTCTGACCTATGGTAGATATGGTCAGAAAAATTTGCTCAAGAAAGTGGAATCTCACGTGCTCTGTTCTCCATCTCCACAATGACTAGGGCCCTCTTCCTATTCAAATTCATGATGGAATAGGTAGCCTTCATAATATATATGGTATCCTTGAGAAAGAAAATGGAGTGATTATCTTCATCTATTATGAAACCCTCACCTTTTTTGTTTCATTGCCGAGGATGGTGTCAAACTAGAAAAATTCACGAGTCCTTTATTTTTAGATTAGTTTGTTAGCTAAAAACTACAAAGTTGTGGGCTTGATTAACAAGTCACCAATTCAGTTGCATGCATTGAAGAGGAAGAAAACAAGATAAATATGGGAGATTTCTTCCATGGGAGTCTATTAATTTGAACAAAGAAATTGAAGAAGAAGCTGAGTTGCCTTTTGAAGATGCAAGCCCTGATTTTCCTGCAAGATCTTCCTCTAAAATAGAAACCTTGGATATAAGTGGTCTTCAGCCTTTTGCTGAAATTTTGGCTAGCTTCCTTGATAGTTTTGGTCCAAATCCACCTATTGTTAACAATCTCGTAGCCAATGTTCCTTTTCAGCAACAACCCCATAATCAAATACCTCTAGTAATGACACAAACTAATTTTCCATTTCCTCTCCCAAGCCTCATAACTAATGCTAATCTCAAAAATATACCCACAACTACTCTTCCAAAGTTATGTGGCCTTGCAACCAAAGATCTTTATATTTCTTGTTTGAGTTTGACATACTCTGTCATAGCTTTGACTATAACATTGATGCCCATAAGCTCAAATTATTTCTAGCAACACTGAAAGAATCAACCTTAAGATGGTTCATCGGCTTAGGAGCCAATGCAATAGGTACTTGGGATGAAATTACGAATGACTTATTGAAATATTTTGTTCAAGAAGAGAGGGAGGCTATCGACATACTCAATCTATAACTACATCTGAGTGATGGTATGCTAGAAAAATAAAGGATTGTTGAGGGGGTAGAGAGCTACTGCAACCTATCTATTGACTTAGGGATGGGATTGTATCTTGATAATGAAACACTTGTGGTCTCTATTCCTAGTATTGTGGAAGTCTTTTCCCCTACTTCAAAGGGCCTAAGCTTTGATCTCATATGCAATGCTAGTGAATGAACAATCTCAAAGAGGAAGATCAGGGGGGAATAGGGCAGATGTTGGATCAACTATGGGGATAGGGAGACCTTCTACTAGGAACATTCATCAAAAGGAAACAAAAAAGGATATTGCAAAGGGGAAAAAAAGCCTAAAGGAAACCCATAACCACAAAAGATGAAGATCATATCTTGGAATGTGAGAGGGTCAAGAATAGCCCTAGGAAGTAGTACGCCATCAAATAGAAAATTATTGAGCTTAACATTGATATGATTCTTTTGTAGGAAGTTAAAAAGAATGTGCATGTTTTTTTGCAAGTGACTAATTATAATTGGCGAGGTGCTAAATATACCTATAGTGAAGCAAATGGAGCTTCTGGTGGTACTGCTATGATGTGGAATCCTAACAGGGCTATGAGCATGGATATTTATGTTAGCACCCATTTTTTTGTCACAAACTTCACCACCCACTCTGGCAACTAGACTGCTTTTAATTTTTATACCCCTAACACTCGCAATGGTAGGCTTGTTGTCTAGAATGAGGCTACTACTGTGGAAGATTGCATGAGACAAGGGAAAATTTTGTGTATGGGAGACTTCAACACCTCACTGTACCCTTTTGAGAAATTGGGGGGATCAGAGGATTTTTTTGATAGCATGCAGGATTTGGAGGATTTTTTGAGAAGAAACAATCTGATTGATACTGAATTGCAAGGCTCTACTTTTACCTAGTCTAACAACAAAATGGGAAAAAAATTTATTCAAGTTAGGATTGACAGGGCTCTAATCTCTTCAGGATGGGACATTCTCCAACACACCTGCCTAAATTTTTTTCCAAGGACTATCTCAGATCATTCCAGGATACTTCTCTCCTGGACTCAAAACATTACTAGGCAAAGGCCTTTTAGGTATGAGATCATGTGGCACTCACATGTTGAATTCAGGAACTATATTGCATGGTGGTGGAAGGATCTAATGGAATGCACTTGTTAGTTTGTGGTGACTGATAAGGGAAGTACTATACATACTTGATAAATCCTTTGAATTTTTTGGCTATTATTCACCAATGGCACAAAATTTTGGGCTACTATTCACCAATCGCTAATGGCACAAAATTTTGGGCTACTATTTGCCAATTGGCTATTGTTTATATTCACCAATTTATGGCAGATATGTTGTAACTAATTTTAACCCTAAAGTGGAAAAGAAAAATTGTATAAAAGTGCTTAGGGTTAGGGATTGTTGGATTAGGTATGATGTAAAAATTGGTTCTTGTGGTAGTATTGAGCTATAAGGGATTATAGATTGTAATAAGGTTGTAATCACTAGATCATAATAATATTGGACTTGTTGTTTGGTGGACGTATCGCAGGGTTTGGGTGAACCACATTAAATCTTGGTGTCTTGTGTTCTTTTCTGTGTGATTTATTATTTTTTGATATTGTTTATATTTGCCTATAATTTTTATTTCTGTCTATGGCTAAATCCTACCAAGTGGTATTAGAGTCTAGTTGTTTTTCAATTATCCTTTGTAGGAAAGTCTCATAGTTGAGTGGGAGTCTCACAATTGAGTGGGAGCAATGGCAAACAAGGGTAAGCTGAGGGTTGAAAAATTTAATGGGCAGAACTTTTAGCTATGGAAGATGTAAATAGAAGACGATCTTTATCATAAGGATTTATGAAAGCCTTTGGAAGGAAAAACCAAGAATCAAGGATCTATGTCAAATGACAAATGGGATCTTTTAGATAGAAAGGCACTTGGAAACATTTGATTATGCTTGGCACCATCTGTGGCATTTAATATTACAAAACCAAAGATGATGGAAGAATTGATGGAAACCCTAACAAAATTGTATGAAAAACCATCTGTTTCAAAAAATTTATTTCTCATAAATTATTTATTTAATATGAAAATGGCAGAAGGTGGATCTATTGAATATCATTTAAACGAGTTTAATACTATTACTAGTCAGTTATCTTCTATGGATATTAATTTTGATGAAGAAATTAGGGCTCACTTGATTGTGTTCTTTGCCTAAAAGTTGGAATGACTTTGTAATGGTTGTGAGTAATTTTGTTTCTGGATCTAATACCCAAAAATATGATGATGTGATCAGTGTCATTTTGAGTGAGAAAACTCATAGGAAATCCTTAGGTGGATCTACATCAAGAAGTGCTTTGAATGCACAAAGCAGAGGTAGAATGAACAAAACAGGAAATAATTCTAGAAATTATGGGAAATCAAGAGGAAAGTCAAAGGGGAGGAGGTCTCAATTGAGAATACTAAACGACTGCTAGTACAATGGTAAAATAGGGCATATGAAGAAAGATTGCTGGACTTGAAAGAAAAATGAAGGAGAAAAACAAGATGGAGACAAGGAGGCAAATGTGGTAAGTAACAAATCCAAAGAGGATGCTTTGCTTCTATCTTTAGAAAGTATTGATGATTCATGGGTTTTAGATTTTGGTGCTTCATTTCATGCTACACCTCATAGAGGTTATTTCATTGATTATGTCCAAGGGGATTTTGGGCTTGTTTATTTGGGGGATAATGAACCCTATCAGATTGTTGGAAAGTGAAAAGTTAAGATTAACTTGCAGAATGGGAATCATTGGCTACTACATGAGGTAAGACATGTTGCAAGGCTGAGTAGGAATTTAATTTCAATAGGGAAATTTGGTGATGAGGGTTGTTTAGTTAAAGGTTTCAAAAGGTTCCCTTGTAATAGCAAAAGGTGTGAAATTAGGCACCTTATATATTTGTATAGGTCATATTGTTCCTATTGAAGAAAAGTTTATATGGCTTGAAGCAAGTACCTCGGCAATGGTATTTGAAATTTGATAGTTTTACGCATGAGGTATGGATATAGTAGGTGTCATTGAAATCATTGCACTTATTTTAAGAGGTTGGATGATGATAGCTACATTATTTTATGTTTACATGTTGATGATGGGCTTGTAGTTGGGTCTAACATGGATCACATTAAGGGGCTAAAACACCAATTAGCACATGCATTTTCTATGAAGGATTTGGGGGCAAAAAAACAGATCCTTTGTATGAAGATTTGTAGAGATAGGAAGAATAGGAGATTGATGCTATCTCAGGCTGATTATATTGCAAAGATGTTGCAATGTTTCTCTATGGAGAATGCTAAAGTTGTCAGCACACCTTTACTTGGTCATTTAATGTTCACTAAGGAGATGTATCTCAAGATATGAGAAGAAGAGGATAAGATGTCCAAGGTACCCTATGCTTCAACTATAGGAACCTTGATGTATGCTATGGTATGTACAAGGCTAGATATTGCACATGTAGTGGGAGTCGTCAGTAGGTATATGAGTCATCCAAGAATTGAGCATTGGAATGTAGTCAAATGGATTTTTAGATATTTGAAAGGAACATCCAATAAGTGTTTACTCTTTGGGGGATCTACTACTAATAGCATAGTGTCATTCATCTTGCAAGGAATTCTATTCTCCATTTAAAGACAAAACACATTCAGTTACGGTACCATTTCATTTGGTCAGTTTTGGATGATGGACAGTTAAAGCTGGACGAGATACATATAGATGATAATCCAGTATATTGTTCACCAAGGTAGTGATAAGGGAAAAGTTAAATTCCTCTTCAATTTTGGTTGGTCTTCTAGACTAAACAAAATAAAATAACAATAGAGCCTAGGGTGGTTTGATCTAGTGAGAGCCCCATGTGATAGCGGTATTGCTAGAGGATCAGTCTCTAAGTTGGAGATTGTTGTCTAGTGTCAAGTTTGATTAGTCCTCAAATGGGAGGTTCTTAGTTTGTGGTGACTGATCAGAGAAGTACTAGAATTTTGGGCTACTATTCACCATTCACCAATGGCACAAAATTTTGGGCTGCTATTCGCCAATTGGCTATTGTTTATATTTGCCAATTTATGGTTGACATGTTGTAACTAATTTTAACCCTAAAGTGGAAAAAATACTTGTACAAAGGGCTTAGGGTTGGGGACTGTTTGATTAGGTGATGGAAAAATTGGTTCTTGCAGTGGTATTGAGCTGTAAGGGATTATGGATTGTAATCAGGTTGTAATCATTGGATCGTAATAATATTAGACTTGTAGTTTGGTGGACGTAGCCTAGGGTTTGTGTGAACCACATTAAATCTTGGTGTCTTGTGTTCTTTTCTATGTGATTTATTATTTTCTAATATTATTTATATTTGCATGTAATTATTATTTCTATCCATGGCTAAATGCTAACAACATTGCCATGTTCTATGTTGCTAGAAAGCTTGATAGAATTAGAAAGGAAGTGAAAGATTGGAGAAAATCCTCATTTGGGACTTTATCCAAGGAAAATAAGGTTACAACAAAAAATATGGAAGCCCTCCAAATGCAACTTGTGCAAAACAACTTTTAGATTGAGTAGCAATAGGAGGAGAGGAAGTATAGAGACAAATGGAGAACCCTTCTCAATAGGGAGGAAGTTTTTCAAAAATAAAGATATAGGATACAATGGTTGAAGGAGGGAGACAAAAACACAATGTTTTTTCATAGATTGGCCTCGAGACAGAAAAAGAGAAACACTATCAATAGATTGATGGATAATAATCACCACAAGATCACTGAAATGGAACTGATAGAGGATAAAGTTAATTCCTATTTCTAGGAAATGTATAACCCCCTAGCGGCCTGGGTTAACAACAACACACAAAATAATATTTTGAGGTCATTTCAATTGATGATTGATAGTCAAATGAATGAGAAGATGACATGTAAGGTCGATGAAGAGGAAGTTAGAAAGGTTGTTTTCAATATCAATCAATATAAAGTTCCTGGTCCAGATGCATTTCCTCCTGCTTTCTTCCAAGAATTTTGGGACATTGTTAAGTATGATGTTATCCATGCTACTTGTAACTTTGTTAGAATGAGAAAGCTACTAAAGGTACTCAACCAAACCTTCATTGTTCTCATTCCTAAGATGGATCAGAGACTGGAAGACTTTAGACCCATTAGCCTTTGTAACACAATTTATAAGGTTCTTGCTAAGGTTATGGTAAATTGCATCAAGCCTCTCCTAGACAAATTCATTGGCCCCTTTCAGAGTGGCTTCATGCCTGGGAGGTAGATTCTTGACATCGTTTTTACCACCCATGAGGTGATACACTCTATGGAAAGGTCTAAGAACCTAGGTATGGCTCTTAAACTAGATATCACTAAAGCTTATGATAAGGTCAGACATGAATTCCTCTTTGCTATTCTTGCCAAACTTGGCTTTAATGAGAAGGTTAATAGTATTATAAAAAATTTGATTACCTCTTTTACTTTCTCGATGATCACCAATGGAGCTCTTGATAATTTTTTCTTGTCTTCTCAAGGTCTTTGCCAAGGTGAACTCTTGTATCCCTACCTTTTTATTATTGTAGCAAAAGTGCTAAGCAGAAATTTAGTGTCTTTGACTAACTCTAACAGAATCAAGGGCATTAAACTAGACTCCTGGTGCCCCCAACAAATCATACAACAATTTGTGGATGACACCTTCTTATTTGGCATCTCCTCCATCCATGATGCTAGAGAGTGGAAAGTCACCCTAAATCAGTATGCGATGGTCTCTAGTCAATGCATAAATTACTAGAAAAGCAAAGACTTTTTCTTCAACATCATTGCCATCTTGAGAGATAAGTTGATATGTATTATTGGCTGCCAGGAGGCATCCCTGTTGGATACTTATCTTGGCCTACCACTCATAATTAAGGAAGTTTGCAACTAGTTTTGGAATGGTCTAGTTGAACGCTTCAAAGAAAGGCTGGCAAGCTGGAAAGGGAAAATCTTGAGTAATGCTAGGAAACTCTAGCTTCTCTCCGCTTCCTTGCAAGCCATCCCAATCTATTTCCTATCCACTTTCAAAATCTTGGGCAGGTTCAAAGACATTAAAATGTAGCATAATTTCTTGTGGTCTGAAACTAAAGAGAAGTCAAGAATGAATTTGGTTAGTTGGGAGAAAATCTATTGACCAAAAGCTCTTGGTGGTTAAATTTAAGAGGAACATAAAACTTGAACAAGGCCTTGTTAACCAAAATTGGGTAAAATTTGGTGAGCTCTCAAGGTAGCTGGTGCAACATAATTAAGGTTGAATACCTTGGGGGATTGTCTCCTCACCAATTCCCTTGGGCATGTGATCTCCCCTAGGGCTCCAAGATTTGGAACAACATGGTTAATACTAGAAAAATCCTAAAAAAGGGGTGCTATTGGTTTATGCGGAATGGTAATTCTATTGATTTTTGGGAGGATCAATGGATTCATGATAGTCCTCTCATGCACATTAAGTTTCTACCTCTACGAGAGAAGTGCACCAGATTGTATGGCCCTCAGATTTGAAACTTCATTACCCTTCAAAGACAATGGGTCACTTTTTGCAACCTTGAGCCTATTGATTTGGGGATTTCTTGGGAGCTACAAGACCTTCTTCATGCCTATAGGATCTCCCTTGATCCAGTTGAGGACTCCTTGGTGTGGAAACTCACACCCTCAAGAGAGTTTATAGTTAATTTTTCTAATCTTTGTTGCATGGGGGAGATGGTTTCCTAGGTTGTTTGGAAAAAATCCTGGCACCTTTGGATCCTACCAAAGATAAACTTCTTCTAGTGGGAAACTTTGCATGGATCGATCCTCACTATTGATAACCTATAGCATAGAGGGTGCCAACTCACTAAACTATTGTATTTTATGTCTTCAAGATGTGGAATCTATTCCACACTTGCTTATCCACTACCCCTTTGCCACAATCGTGTGGAGGGAAGTTCTTGTCATATGGGAGGTCCAATGGTGTATGGAGAATGAATTGAAACAATTTATTCATTGGAATGGGCTAGTGTTGCATCCTTACCTCAGAAACTTATGGTCGATTATCCCCCCATATGTTACTCGGCATATCTGGAAGGAAAGGAACAATAGGATCTTCAAGGAACAAGCCAATACTAGTGTGGGGGTGGCCCAATAGTTTATTAGGATCATAAAAGAATGCAATAGGATCTAGCATTGGAAACCTCCCTCCTTCAATCCCTTGGGTGGTCTAGACATGAAATGGGCTTTGGTGTGGAATCTTGAATCAATCGTGGCACAATTGGATAATTCTAAAGTCCTGGCTAGGAAGAAGATGGTATGGCTACCTCCCCCTCCATCTTGGTTCAAACTAAATTTTGACGGTTCAACCATGATGGGCAGCACCACAGTGGGAGGTATCCTCCATAATAGTACGAGATCTATATGGTGGTTTCCTATGCTGGTAACTACGAAGGAGGCTCCAAAAATGAAGCATAAGCTATGGCACTCTTGTAGCAGTTGAGGATTTCCAGAGCTTGGGGGATCGATAAGCTTTCGATCGAGGGAGATTCTATGCTTATCATTAAGGTCACTAAGGGAGAAGGATAGAGTAACTGGTCTATTAAACTCATAATCAAGGAAATCTGAAGGTTGTTGGAAGATTATCATGACATCCAAGTGGTATACATATATCGGGAAGGGAATGGTGTGGTGGATGTGTTGGCCAAATTTGGTCATGGTGTAAAGGATTTAGTGGAATGGGAGAATGTTAGATTATTTCCATCATCAATGCAAGTGGTGATGGAAAGGGACCGTACTTTCAAAAATGCCATTTGATGAATCAAAATAGTTGGAAAGCTATCTTTTTTTGTGAGGACAAGATGATCCATAAAGGGCTTGTTTGGAAAGATTGTATAAGGATATGCATTAATGTTTTAGCTTTTGTGAACATTGATTATTGCTGTAAAAGGATGTAGAGGGGGATTTGGTGAGATATAGAAAATGACCTACTAATAATCATAATGATAACTTACTATATTCCCACACTAACTAAAATTGGCATCGATCATTTACGGAGGGAAAGATTGCTCACACATGCCTCAAAGGATGGATTTTTGTCTTTCGAAAAACTTTATAGAATTATGATAACTATGCAATGCCTTTTCATTTTTATCATTCAATCTTCTCATTTTATATTTCATACCTGCAAAGAGGCTATGTTGTCTAAAGATTTGGTTGTCGACCTGGGTGAAGACATGGGTGTTAGTGATCACATAAAACTATTTTGTGTAGAGAAGGGAATCCGTAGCAATGAAGTGGTGATGGTCTACTTGCAGGAAGGTGGCCTCTTACTGTATATCGAGGGAATGGGGAAGCATGACGAGATTGTCTCAATGCAGTTCTTCCTAACTTGGAAGGACAGAAAGGTGGCTATGAATGGTATGGAATTTGAAATCTCTAAGGAAACCATTGGGAGGACTAGAGATTTTACTATGGAAGGAAAGAATTGGCGAAGGTAGGCTAAGGTTAATGAGGATCCATTTTTGGAAAAGTTTCAAACTCAAGGAGGAACCGATGCGAATGCACGAAAGATTTTAATGAGAACCCCTCCCTAAGCCTTGGGTCACCATCTGCTATGTGATTATGTGGTATATCACCCTTGAGGACCACTTTTAGGTAATCTATTATTACCACTTTATTTTTTGAATCACTTCAAAAAATTTGACCACATTTCCTTCCCATTTTTGTTATTGCATTTGTTGGAAGATTCTATTTTTAAGGCCAGAAGGAAACATGAGGAGGGTAAAACTCTCTACCTTATCAACCAAGGGCTTATGAACAAGTTGTATATCCAACACCTAGCACAAAACTTGCCTCTTTTGGTTAACCCTCTAGTCTTAGTGACCCCCCAAGTCTCTTTCGACCCTAGACCTAGGCCTAGTCATAAGAAGTTCAAGAAAACCCATGGCCCAGATGTCAAAATGGACCCAGAAGCTAAAATTAACCTCATAGAATTGAACTCAGATACTAAGAAGGGTACATAGAGCACTAGGAGAACCAGTAAGCACCTCCACTTAGATAAATTCAAGTCTCCCCCCCCAAACAAGATTCCACCTCTGAGTCTTCCAAAAGTGATGTCGAACTCGCGAGAAAGAATAGATTACCTCAGTTTGCCTATAGCCCTCTCAGCCCTTCCCATATCTCTGACACCCTAGAGGCTACCCAAGCTAGAAGTTGCAGGGGGGGGGGAGACATCACTTCCCCTAGGAAAGAACTCAAAAAAGACACTAGGAAGAAAGGGAAACATAGACATATTAAGGTCAAACTTGAAAGGCTAGAACATTCTATGAAGGATCTAGCTGATAATCAAACCGGTATCTGCCAAAGATTTGAAACATTGGTGGAGTTTCCCACCAAGGTCATGCACTCTGCAGCTGCAACCTTATACTTCTTGCACGCTAAGAAGGAGGAGAAGGATCTAGAAAAAGTTACTAAGACCACCCGTTCCATCTATGACTTTCTAGTAGAGGACTGGCTAAAGACCATCCTGGACAAATTGGTTAAGCAGGAGGGGAGGATGTGGTTAGGGATGTTGTTGAGGAAAAGGAGGACAAGCAAGGACAAGAAGAGGGTAGTTAGCCCTGGTTATGGTATTTTGTATGTGTAGTTTTTTTATGCTTAGTACTTTGAACTTGATACCGCATGCGGTCTTAGCTTTTAAGATTATGTTGGTTAAGAGCAGCATTTTGAATAGGAGTTGTTGGTACGTTTTAGTCTTTTATGGATATTAGTTTAAGGTATGATGGTACTATTAATCATGTCATGGACATATTTTGTTTTTTGAAGTTAAAAGATGGCATAGGATAGACAACTGGGAGGTTATCTCCGGCTGATTGTTCAGCCTATTTGTTACTTGGAGTCAACCCTCGTTCTTTTTTGACTGTTATCTAATACTTCAAAAACTTACAAAACACAATAAAAATATTCTTCCATTACATAGTAGTTTAAGGAAAATGGAAGGATAAGCTTTATCCTTAACTTTACACAAAAATCACCCACTAAACCCTAAGAATGGACTTATGCACCTAGGATACACATAAAAGAAAAAAATGCTTTAGATCCTTAACGCATCCTCACTAGCAAAAATGCATTCCATATTATGGTGAACAATACCCAAAATTAAATTTCTGATATCGCACTTTGCTCTAGCATTGTGGGAGATTATTAGGAGGAGCTTTTAAACTTTCCTTCATAGTGGGACCATTCTTTACTAAAAACACCATGCTCAACCCCCATGTCACATGATCATTTAAGTGACAATGCACAAACCAAATCCCTGCACAAATCAAACAATCCTTCAAATGTTTTCAAATTTTCAATCTCAAGCCATATTTCATAACTAAAATCAGTAGAGAAATGCCACTCTATTTCTTACCTGGATTATTTGCTTTGAACCTGACAACAACCCATCCATTTACTGGAACCCCTACGGTATTCTGTTGAGGAGGATCAACCAGATTGAAAAAGCTTGGGTGCATTTCATTATCATAATTACCAGAACCCTCTCCCACCACATAAAAAGTCATACCCATGAATATGCATTGGATGATTATCTGCTTGGAAGATATTGGTTCCCTAGAAAACAATCTGAAGCGTAGGATTATATTCAATCACTTTCACCCTTGTGCCAGAAATCGGTGCCCACAGAGATTCATCTACATCACCGTTATAATTATACTCAATGGGCGAATTGGAAGGAAAATTAGTGCTATAAACATCTGGTATGTTGAGGTAATAAGCTTGGAGAACGGCTATATCTGGCAGCACAAAAGATATGTTGTTCATACTGGCACTCACTCTGGTACTGTTAGGGCCACTACAGTTACTGGATGAATATCCAGTTGGACAGGGACTTAAACCGAGTCCTACGGTTATGAGGCTACTGTCACTTATACTTTGTGGGACATCAACAGGATGTTCGTGTGAAGCTAGGCTTCGTAAGGATTGGGTAAAGTTTGCCACAGTTGCAGTGTCATTGTATTCTTGAAGCTCTGGAAGGATTGGAGTGGCAGATGCATTTGAGCCCACGTAGCTTATAATGGCGGTAGTTGTGTTGTTATCAATATTTGCTAAAGATTGAGTTGTGCATAGCTTGGAGGCCATATAGTATTTGGCTTTCACTTGATTGGCTGTGAGAAGAATGTTTGCGGTCTGACCAGATGTTATGAAGAGAATGTCGGTTGTGTATGGCTTCGTGTAGGAGGCATCCATGGCTACCACAGTGAGATTGTGTGATGCAACCTTGAAAAACATGTGATTATTGACTACAGCATTGACGATGCGAAGAAGATAGGTTTTTCCATGGTGTACATGGAACTTTGTTGTTCCTGCATATATATATAAGATTTCATTAAAGATAATTGTATTCTTAATTTGTGTAAGAGAGGATTTCTAATAGAACATGAATGTATATTAGCCATTTTAAGGATTGCAACATTAAATATGGTGTTATGCAAAATCTTATAATAAAGTTTAAGGATTCTAATATAAAAAATGGTGCTATATTACAAAAAAAAGACTATTTATCAAAAAAAAAAAAAATTGGTGCTATGGCAACATTCTTTTTGATAAGTTGTCTAAAAAGATTTTTTTAAAAATGGCATTGGTACTTGTGCACTAAGTCAAGTTTAATTGTCAAGTTGAGTGACATTGAAAGATTTAGTGTTTATTTAAGACTTCATTGATTGTAAAAAAATCATCATCATCATCACTAATAGCTTTGAAGTCACAAGTATTAAATGCAATAATAGTAAAAATAATAACATTAAAAATCCTTTCATCCATTCCTAATTAAGCCATTGGCCCCTAAAGGTGTCATTTCATCTATTAAGAGACTTAAGATTTTATCTAGAAGGGGAATATGGTTGAGAAGAAGAAAATTGCTTTGGTCTTATGCGAAAAGATTTGTCAACCAAAGGTTAGCTGTGGAGTAGGTATTCATAATATTCATGAGAGGAACATTAACCTTAAGGCCAAGCTGGCCTGGAAGATTTTTGAGAATTTCAACACTATGGGCCATAAGTATCAAGATTAAATACTTTGACTCTGATGACCTAGAATATATATTTACAATGCCTAATCCTCCTAAGGGCTCAGCTATGTGAAGTCTTTTTGGAAAGAGTGGAGAGGTATTTTTGCCACATCTTTAATGGGTTGTTAACTCAAGTGAGAAGGTGTAATTCTAGTTAGACTTGATGAATGGCTTTTCTCCCCTTTCTTCATCTGATAAGCTTAATATAGCTTGGGTTTTTCTACCAATGGTTTTTCTAATGTGGTTTGGAAAGAATTTTTAGGGCAGGCCTATTCCTTAGATAGAGAAGATTGAGCTTCTAAATGTCTTGAACCAAATATCTTTATGTTGCACCAATGACAGCCATAGGCTGATATGGAGAAGAAGTAAGAGTGGGCCAGTTCAGGAGGGATACCAATATCTGATTGAATGCACTAATGACATCCATAGGATGATATGGAGAAGAAGTAAGAGTGGGCCAGTTAAGGAGGATTACCAATATCTGATTGAATGCACTAATGACAACCATAGGCTGATATGGAGAAGTAAGAGTGGGTCAGTTAAGGAGGGATATCAATATGTGATTGAAGGGAATATTTTTTCTTATGAAAGGAATTTTAAGTTTTTTTGACATGATGTTGTTTTTCCAAAGGTGGGAGCTTTTCTCTAGTTGACTCTTTAGAATAGAATTCTCACTTCAGATAGACTTCAAAGATTATAATTGTCGATAGTTTCTATTGTGTCTTATGTGGTAAAGAGTGGCAGAATGCTGCTCACCTACTCTCATGTGATTTTTCTTATGAGTGTTGGATGAGGGTCCTTGCTAGACTTGGTTGGTATGGTCTATTTCCTAATTTTTTATCCCAATTGCTGATGGATTGGCCTTTACCCCACAAAGGCTCTTTTTTTGCTAAGATTTTGAGAATTGCCCAGTCATTTATTAGTTGGTTGGAAAGAAATAGAAGAATATCCAGGAAGGAAATTTCTTCCATGGATAGGGTTTATGAGTAGATTGAAAAATCTATTTCAAAAAATGTCAATGCATTTACTCTAAGGACTAAAAACTTGTCTTCTATATTCTCCTGCTCTGATGGCTTTACCCTCAATAGATGGTCTCTAAGTTCTGTTTCTTTTAAGGGCATGATGGTGGGTAATAAACCTAAGAATGATATTCTGAAACAAGTTAAATGGGAAGCCCCTTCCTCTTCTTTTTGCAAGTTAAATTTTGACAGCACATCTAAAGGGAACCCAGGGGATCAAGTTCCAGGTCATATTTTAAAAGATTAGTCTTCCAAATTTAGGGACAGATATAAGAGCTCTCAAAGATGGTGTAAAACTAGCATTATCTTTGGGAATCTCTAAACTAAATATTGAAGGTGACTCCCACATTATTATCACATAAAACTCCTCAAAGAAAGTTGTTAACTGGGATCTCCAATATGTCCTAGGAGAAGTTTGGAAGCTTAAGCATTCAAAATCAGTCAAAGCCAATCGATTTGCTGATTTTTTAACCAATTTGAGGGAAGATATGGAGTTTGGCTCAAATTTATTCAGGTATGAGCTTGCAGCTTCATTGTTTTGACATCCTCTTCAGGCTGGGTTTGCTCATGTGCTATTGTATGATATGTATAATAGTTGTATGAGCAAGGATAGGAGGTTTTTTACTGGTTTTTCCTTCTTGAACTCCTAAAGCAATTGTATCTATTTATAAAATTTATATGATGGCTTGCCACCTTTATTTAAAAAAACTAAATCAATTATTTAAATACACTCAACTACTA
Source organism: Cupressus sempervirens (assembly GCA_028749045.1). Classification (NCBI taxonomy): domain Eukaryota; kingdom Viridiplantae; phylum Streptophyta; class Pinopsida; order Cupressales; family Cupressaceae; genus Cupressus; species Cupressus sempervirens. The sequence goes on from CM053791.1 coordinate 637,207,353, forward strand.
AATCTTCTTCTTTAACAAATAAATAAATAAAGATTTAACTATATATAATTATTCATTTTTAATCCATTGAGTCTTAAGTTGCCCATATACTGAAAATAAAAGAGCTGTACCCAATTGAATAAAATGAAAAATTGGTCGGTACCTAAGGTTGAGCAGTTATAGATCTCTCCTAGCTGTCCATTTATAGTGAAAGTATCTGAGACATTTGGTGCACCTCCACGCAGTTGTGCTTCCTCTTCGACTTCGATAGGATCGTTGTTCCACCATTCCCCTGCTCAATTTCATTGTTTCATTCAGTCATTATGAAATGTAAGAAAAATCTCGTATGAACCCATTAAAGAGAACTCTAAAAGATAAAAAACTATGAATCATAATAATAATATTTCCTATTCAAATCATCCACATGTTACAGATAAGCAATTCTAAGTACAACTAAAATTACCTTTGTTATTTCAACCTTCAATTTTTAAGTTAACGTCACAATAGATACCAAGATTCCATTAGGTACAACATTAAGAATGATTTAATTTAGAATAATAACAATGAAAAACTTTTCTGAAGTAGTTCTACATCGTGCAATCATAGCACACAGGTGGAATGCATATAATGAATCGGTATAAAAAAGAACTACATTAATCATTCCATTAGCTAGTGCAGTGATAGTGCTGTCATATTGACTGTGGAAATTAGATGTGGAAGAAATATAGATGATAAGGTTTGAGAATGATGGATGAATATAATTTTTAATTATTTTTATATTTGAAAATATGATGGAGAATATCTTAAAATTATTAGATGGTGTTAGAAGCATATAAATATTCTTGACGATGGTGGATATCTTTCTATCATATTTTTTGTTTTTTTGCACTATGGTGGATATTTTGGGTGTTTCAAGTGCAGGGGTCATTTTCATGGCATGGGATCTCTTCTTTTGAGCTGTACTATCTATTGTATCAGCTCTTTTCCCTTTTTGATCATTGTTGATATCATTTTAAAGCATTTTTAATGCAAACACACTGAGATAAAGTGTCACTCTCTGCTTTTCAAAATCTTTTTCATCATTGTGACTTATTGGACTCACACTACATTATAAAGTGCCATGGGTGGGATAATTGTTTTCCTTTTAGTTCTCTCTTCCTTTGTAAAGTGAGTGTACCTTCCACGACATTAGCCCCATGATATGTTGATGACACATTCCTTTATATGTGTTTGTACCTCTTCCTCACTCTTGATGTTTTTGGTTCCTTCTGCAAGACAATTTTGGCTCACTTTCTTAGTTGCATGTCACGTCACCCTATTTGCATTAGGAGGGTTTTTCTATTTTCTCTAATGCTTCCTTGGTTTGTTGGAGTGAGCTATGTATTTAGTATTTGATCCTATGTACTAGGCGATTGTAGTTGCTAGATACCTATGCATTTTGGTGAGATGGATTGTTTACCATATAGACACTCTTCTTTTCGTTCCTACTTTGGGTACATCCTTCTATTCTAGAGGAGGTTCTTCAGATCAATAGTTACTTTTGATAGAGTTTGCGGCTTCTTCATGCTTCAGTGATGTTCTTCATGATCATCTCTTGTCCCTATCTTCTGGGACTTTCCTCTAGGTGGAGGCTTCTGCATTCCTTCACTAGTTTTTCAGCATTTTTTTCATCTCTTTTTGGAGTAGATTTTCTCCCATGTGGTTTTCTCTATTTCTCCATTTCATAGAGATTTGGTTGTACTTGGGTCCTCATCAGGCCTTGTTTGTCGAGACCCAAATATTCTTTCAGTAGTATTTTCAAGGTTTTTAGGTACTCCCTAAGTTTATCTTAAGGGGGGGTGTTAGAGTAATGAGATATTTTCTAATTAACTATAGTCTACTTAAGCTAAAATTTAGGTATCTAATAATTAATTAATTTTATTAATTATTATGATAAAATCTAGATTAATTTCTCTTCATGTATTTAATAATTATCTTGTAATTATTAAATACCTAGATTAAATACTTTTCCTGTATTTAATAATTATCTTGTAATTATTAAATACCTAGATTAATTACTCTTCGTGTATTTAATAATTATCTTGTAATTATTAAATACCTAGATTAAATACTCTTCCTGTATTTAATAATTATCTTTTAATTATTAAATACCCTAAAGAGTTTTACGTTACCTTTTGGGGTTTCGATATCCTTTATAAGGACGATCTCTCATTGTAATCTTTAACTTGAGATAATTTATTTTTTATAGCAATTCATTTTTTTTGCTCATCAAGAATGTCTTGTCTATGGATTTGGCTATTCAAGCCTGCATAGCCTTTTGCTTCTCTCTTCTGTAACATGTGTTTGCATGCAGGTGATTCTTGGGAGCTGTGGGCTTGATCGTTTATCAACTTCAATAGATGGGAACTTCATCCTTCCACATCTCTTCCTAGAATAAGCTTCTTCTACCATTTCATATTTTCATTTTACTTCCTCTTCTAATCAAGCCTTTGGTTTTTAATATGTTCTTCTAGAGGATAGAGATGTCATTAGAGTTATTCTAGTTGAGATACAAATAGGAAGGACCATAAGATAAGTATTTGGCCCTCAATATTTTAGACCAATCTTTAGCTCCTTCTAAGGTTAACCAACTCAATTTAGAGACCAGAGCTTTGTTCATACTTCTAAAATTCTTGATACCAAGGCCTCCATTCTCCTTGGGTTTACACACTTAATTCCACTCGACAAGGGCCATCTTTCTCTTTTCCTCCACTCTAGACCATAGGATTTTTTTTGAATTTTCTCTAGGGAATCTTTCACCTTTTCATGCATTAAGGAAAAGGACATGAGGTACACTAGGATACATTGGAGGCAAGCTTTAAGGAGAAGAATCTTACCTCCAAGTTTTCCTTTCCATCTGACCAATTTTTTTTGGAATTTTTCAATGACACTATTCCAATATAGGGTAAAAGCACAAACCTGTGTCACCTTTTATAAAGAAACGTGATATCAAAATGTGATAGTTCAACATTAGTGACAAAAAAACTGGTATTTTTGTTTAAAATATGAAGATGATGTAAACTGATGAAATGTGTAGAATTGGATGAACTTTATGCCTATAATTTTTATAATTTTTTTGAGTAAGAATTTATTCATTTTATTTTATTTTGAAGTCCCTTTTTTAACTGTAAAAAATATAGGGTGTAGTTCCCGTCAAACAAGTATATGCAAATCATCTTTTTTTGCTCTAATTTGAAAATATCTTATAGATGGCATGTATAGCTAGTTCACAAAAAAAGAAATAATTATTTTTGATGTATATTTTCTTTGTTATAATTACTCTAGTTCGACCTTATCAAAATCCAATAGTTTTTTCCTCCCGTTAAAACATTCCTATCAAATCTATACCTTCTTGAAAAAAAATTACATATTCATGAAGGGGATTCTCTCCTCTAGAGATAAATATAATTTTAAAATTTTTTTGATATGATTTACTATTTTTTTTCCTTTTTTGAGCGAGCATCTTCTGAAATGTTGAAATATCGACTTAGAATACTTTGAGATTATAACATATTATAACTAATGAAAACAATCAAAAATTTATATAATGATGATATTGAATATGAGATCTATAAAAGGGTATTTTTAGTTTTTGAAAAAAATTGAGTTTTGATAGAGAAATGAAATTTGACCAAAATAGGTTTTGGTATCACAAACGGTGACATAGATCTGTGCTTTTACCCTATAGGAGACTAAGTTTCTCCGATGAGAAGGGAAGACCAAGATACATATCTAGTAAACATTGGATTTAGTACTCCATCACATCGTTAATGTTTCTTTGAGTGTCTTGCGAAGTATTGAAAAAGAAAAGTTTACTCTTATAAAAGTTGATATATTGTCCAGATAACTTGGCATAGTGTGCTAATAGGGACTTCCAAGAATTTTCCTCATATAAGATAGCTTCTCCAAAAATGATAATATCATGCACAAATTTCTCAGTACTAGAGGGCAGAATATTAGAGGCAGCTTTGACACCACAAATAGAGTTAGAGATCTTGAGTTTGTTTAGGTTTCTTCTTAGGATATCTACCACAATTATGAATAGATAGGAAGAGAGAGGGTCTCCTTTCCTAAAGCCAATTTCTGTAGTAAAAAATCTTGAGGGAGCTCCATTGACAAGAACAACATAAGATGTAGAGGTAGCATAGTTCATAATCATCTTGTGGGACTTTCCAAAAAAACTAAATTTAATTAGTACATTTTCAAGGAAAGAACATTTCACCCTATCATAGGCTTTAGAAATATCGAGGTTGAGAACCATGGTTGGTTTGTCATTGGCATTTATAGAATGTAATATCTCATGAGTAGAAATGACCACATCCATAATATTCCTCCCACTAACAAAGCATTTTTTATTTTTGAGATGATTTTTTCTAGGATCAACTTCATTCTATTCACTAAGACCTTGGCTATAATTATTTAAATAGTATTGTAAAGACTAACAGGAAAAAATTCTTCCATGCAAATGGGGTTGAATTTTTTAGGAGTGAGAACAATGTAGGTTTGATTAGTCTTATTCACTATGATTCCTATTTTTAAGAAGTGACAAACCACTCTAAAAATATCATCGATCTCCCATAATATCCCAATATTCTTGGAAGAATGCTAGGGGAAACCCATTAGAACCCGAAGATTTGAAACCCTAGAAGGAAAAGGCAAATCATCTAACTTGATCTTTGTCAATCTTTTTAGACATAACAACATTATCCTCTATGGACACAAGCATAGGAATGCATAGCTCTATCATTAATAGCTCCCCTTTGATGAAAATAGTTTATAGCTTTAGTGATAATGTCATCGTTCTTCAACACCACAATATCATTGGCAACTTTAAGAGATCTAATTTTATTTATGATCTTTAGAAATATGCAAGCATAATATACGTAGTTTTATATCTTGATTATATCTATTTAAAAAAATCAACCAATAATTATGTTTTTTTATCTTAGACAAATATATGTTTTTTTTGATTAATCCTTACAAGGGTTTGTGTTGAAGTTTTCAAATAATTTTTTTTCAAACCCTAGCTGATAATAATAATTTTTCTCTAAAATTTAATATTGAATTTTCACTGGTTGCTCAGATTTGGGTTTTCTACATCAATTTTCAACAACATAATCATACAGTTTACAATTTTTTCAATGTTGTAAGAAAAATCCATAAAATCATTAGCTTAGCTTCTCTCAGTCCTTGTATGTAAAAATGCAAGTTATTTTAGTGTGCTGATTCCAACCAAATCAATCATTTGAAGAGCTTTTTTTGATCATTCTTGTTAGCCTGTTATTAGCCTGATATACAATGAGACTTTTTTTTTTTGAAAACACTAGGTGTCGTCAAAATTTTGACACAGTTTGTCATTGATGGTATGACAAACTCATTGAATCATCTCTGGCTAGCGTTGATAGTTTGACAATGTTTGTTGTCAATGGTATAACATACCTATCGAATCATCTCTAGATAGCATCAATAGTTTGACATTTTGAATTAGTTGTTTGGCATCGACATATGACATAGATGGGGATGATTTTCAACAGATCATTGTGTCAATAAATTGATGGTTGTGGAGTGCGTCAAACTTTTGACACAATTCTAGTGATGTTGACTTTTGATGTTTAGCTATCAGCATTTTGACCACTATCATGTCAAAAAATAGGTCCAAGTTTAGTAGTGCAAGTCAACTAGGAATACTAAAAAATACTTCAAGAAATATTTTGAATCCAACCACATCAATAAATGTGATCTCTATCCAAGAATAGGACACATTTAAGAAACATAAAGAGACATCATGAAATACCACATCAACAACAAAAACATCTATGTCCCATAATCCACCACCAACTCTACATTGTTCATCATAAACATCAAATAGCAATTTCTTCATTAAATAAATATAACTTGCACATCTCTAAATCATGAAGCATTCCAACTAAGGATACACATCCAATTACTCAACACTCCATTAGGTTAACACCATAAAATATTATACAACCAATACACATTGAATTAAACTTTGCAACACTATCACTACCAGAATAACTAGTATATGATCATCAAATTACTTGCTCAATCATCATATTAACTTCTACAATCCAAGAATGATAATCTATAAACACCCATACAACCATTTGAACTTGTGCCCCATTTAATACATAATAGAAAGATCATATTGATCCAATCTCTCCAATAAATAAACTATCAAAAATGTCATGAAAAGAAATATGTTGATGTCAATGACAAAATTTTAATTCTGAAACATATAATGCAATTTCCTACAATAATCCCAACAATATCCCAAAACTTTATGATTCCAAGAATTCAGTAATGCATACATATGAGGATACTTTAGAATCCCTTAGGATATCAAGGACTCATGAAGATATCTTAGGACTTATTAATGTATGTTAGGCCCCTTTATGATAGATTAATCCTTCTTAGGACCTATTAGTGTATCCCAAGACAGCTTAGGGCTTCTTAAGACATGTAAAACCCCTTAGGACCCATTAAGACTCCTATGAACACTTAATGTATCCTAGGACACATTAACACATGAACTAAGAGATCTTAAGACCCCTTAGGACATCAAAGACCCCTCAATAATTCCTAGGACCTGTGAATGTATCTTATGCCCCTTTAGGACAAATTGATACTTTCTAGGATCTTTAATTTCATCTTGAACCACATAGGATCATTTATGAGTTCCAATACTCTTTAATGTATTGTAGGATTTTCTAAGACCCATAAATTTATACCAATGACTATCAAAATATCCTATGACCCCTTAACACCCACAAAGGTATCTTAAGACCCATTAATGCATATGAAAATGCCTTAGCACCTCTTAAGACCCCCCCAATACATCCTATTGCCCATTATTATTCATAGGAAGGTCCTTAGAAGAAACTAAACACAAAGGATGCCTTAAGACATTATATGGAAAATTAGTTTAATTATGTATCCTATGACCCCTTAGAACTACTTATGATATCTAGGACCCCTTAAATATTTTTAGGATCCATTAATGTATCCCATGACCCCTAAAATTCATTAAAATATATAGGACCTCTTAAAATTTCTAGGACCCCGTAATGTATCCTAGGGTGTGTTTTGACCCATCAATGTGTTATAGTACTCATTCAAACTCATTAATGTATCTTAATATCCCTTAGAACCTATTAATTCATATTAAGACCCACTAATATATCCCATGAACCATTATACATATGATGATTTCTTAGGACCTTTTAAGACACTTAGGACACCTTTTGATATGCAAGGACTATCTTCACTCATTTATCACCCCCTTATTATCCCTTATATCTTACACTTTCCCCTTCCCTCATCTCACCATCCCATACCTCTACCCTCCCCTTCTCTCTTTTTCTTCCCTTCTTCATTCTCCCATCAACATCTTAATCTATTGTCCCTAACTATCGTTATTCTATATCTATTTTATATGTACTTTCCTCTCTATTCTCTCCATGTATCTCATAAATACCTTATCCCTTTCTCTCATCTCATTGCCCCATCTTAATATAAATCCTACTCCCCCCACCATTCACATAAGTTTCCCCTCTAAGTAATTGATTGATTATGATAGGAAGACAATGAGATGGACAAAATATGAGAGCGATGGAGATAAAGAGATATAGATACACATGAAGATATATCTATAGGGAGATTGAGATAGATGGGGACAACATGAGATAGATACAAGTAATTTGTGTGTGTGTGTGTGTGTGTGTGTGTGTGTGTGTGTGTGTGAGAGAGAGAGAGAGAGAGAGAGAGAGAGAGAGAGAGAGAGAGAGAGAGAGAGAGAGAGAGAGAGAGAGAGAGAGAGAGATAAAAGATTAAAAACAAAAGGAAACCCTATAGGATGTTTTATTATTATTTTTAAATCACATTGATGCATGAAAGATATTTTTATTATTATCTAATACTTTAGAACCATGTCAATTCTAATGGGAATAAAAATAAACTAAAATGGAAAGATGTTGTATGCAAATGTTGTGTTTATTATGAATTTCAAAATCAAGGATTGACTTCAAATTATTATAATAATTTTTTTTTCTAAAATCTAATATAATTACCTGATTCATATTTTCATTGTTTGACTCACCCTTTCAATGTGTATTAAAAATCAAAATTTCATAAGAAATACAAAATTTGTACCCACTTTATTGATTTTTTTTTTTTTTTTTTAACAGATCTCGTCTAATATTTTAGTTGGCTACTGTTTACAAATAAGTTAAATATTCAACACACATCAATTGTGATGCAAATAATAAGCTGTAAGAAGTCAATTGATATCAATAATATTTATAAACATCAAGAGTGGAGTAGTCTCATTAAAATTTAAGTAATAATATGAAAATCAATATCATAAAAAAAAGTTCAGTCATTTTATTTTGGCTCCATAGAAAGGTAGAGGAGATAGATATAGAACCTAAAAAATTAAATTGTATTTCCTCAACCTCTTGAAAAGGAGAAGATAAGTCACATACAAACATAATGAGTGAGAAAAGGAAAATCTAATGTTGAAATGTTACTTTTATGTAAATAGAAATTGTTAAAAGTAGTTATATGAGTAGTTTTGTGTAAGTCCTAAAGTAAATTGATTGTTGTATTAAGAGGTTTATTTCATGAAAGCATCATCCTTTACATTATGACATGATCAAATTATTTATATAATTTAATATTTAAATTTAAATTAGATTTTTCAATATTTTTAATTAAGATATATTTACATGGAACATGTTAATGTCAATTTTTATTCTTCTAAGTTAAATTTGACAACCATCTATATGTGAAAAATTTAAATTGAATATACATTTAAATTATAATATTTAGAGATATAAATCAACCATTTTTTAGAATTTAAAATAAAAAACTTAATCAATAAAGAAGTAAATAAATAGAGATAAAAGAAATATAAATAATTTTAAATATAATAAAGTAAATTATAATTATTTTGTAGTGGATATATATTAAGATTTATTTAGATAAATTTATTTAATATATCTATACTACTAATTTTTCTAACCAAATATAAATAAAATTGAAAATAATATTTTGTTAACTTACAAAGCACAATCAAAATATTCTTTCATTGCATAGTAGATTTGAGGGATAGGGAAGGATATCCTTAACTTCAAACAATCACCCACTAAACCCTAAGAATGGACTAATGCACCCCAAATACACACATAAAAGAAACAAATGCATCAGATCCTTAACAAATCCTCTCTAGCGGAAATGCATTGTATGTCATGGTGAACAACTCCACAATTAAATATCTGATAGTATAGTTTACACTAGCATTGTGGAAGGTTATTAGGAGGAGCCTTCAAACTCTCCTTCTCAGAGGGGCCGTTCTTCACTAAAAACACCATGCTCAACCCCCATGTCACATGATCATCAAAGTGACAATGCACGAACCAAACCCCTGCACAAATCAAACAATCAATCTCAAGCCATATTTCATAACTAAAATCATTAGAGAAATGTCACTCTGTTTCTTACCTGGATTATTAGCTTTGAATCTGAGAGCGGCCCATCCATTGACAGGAACCCCAACGGTATTCCGTTGAGGAGGATCAACCAGATTGAAAGAGCTCGGGTGTGTTTCATTATCATAATTACCAGAACCCTCTGCCACCACATAAAAGTCATACCCATGAATATGCATTGGATGATTATCTGCTTGGAAGATATTGGTTCCCTGGAAAACAATCTGAACCGTAGCATTATATTCAATCACTTTCACTCTTGTGCCAGAAATCGGCGCCCACAGAGATTCATCTACATCACCGTTATAATTATACTCAATGGGCGGACTGGAAGGAAAATCAGTGCTATAAACATCTGGTATGTCGAAGTAATAAGCTTGGAGAACGGCTATATCTGGCAGCACAAAAGATATGTTGTTCATACTGGCACTCACTCTGGTACTGTCAGGGCCACTACAGTTACTGGATGAATATCCAGTTGGACAGGGACTTAAACCGAGTCCTACGGTTATGAGGCTATTGTCACTTATACTTTGTGGGACATCAACAGGATGTTCGTGTGAAGCCAGGCTTCGTAAGGATTGGCTAAAGTTGGCCACAGTTGCAGTGTCGTTGTATTCTGGAAGCTCTGGAAGGATTGGAGTGGCAGATGCATTTGAGCCCACGTAGCTTATAATGGCGGTAGTTGTGGTGTTATCAATATTTGCTAAAGATTGAGTTGTGTATAGCTTGGAGGCCATATAGTATTTGGCTTTCGCTTGATTGGCTGTGAGAAGAACGTCTGCGGTCTGACCAGATGTTAAAAATAGAATGTCGGTTGTGTATGGCTTCGTGTAGGAGGCGTCCACGGCTACCACAGTGAGATTGTGTGATGCGATCTTGAAAAACATGTGATTATTGACTACAGCATTGACGATGCGAAGAAGATAGGTTTTCCCATGGTGTACAGGGAACTTTGTTGTTCCTGCATATATAATATTTCATTAAAGATAATTGCACTCTTAATTTGTTTAAGAGAGGATTTCTAATTAGCCATTTTAAGGATTGCAACATTTAATATGGTGTTATGGAAAATATTATAATTTCATGACTGCAACATTAAATATGGTGTCATATTAGCATTCTTTTTGTTAAGTTGTTTAAAATAACTTAAAAAATGGCACTGGTACTTCTTCACTAAGTCATGTTTTATTGTCAAGTTGATGTGACATGGCAAGATTTTGTGTTTTTTAAGGATTCATTGATCATAAAAAATCATCGTCATCATCACTAATAGCTTTGAAGTCACAAGTATTAAATGCAATTATAGTAAAAATAATAAAATTAACAGTCCTTTCATCCATTCCTAATTATAGGATTGACCCCTAAAGGTGTTATTTCATCTATTAAGATACTTCTTACAATTTTATCTAAAAGAGGAATATGGTTGAGAAGAAGAAATTTTATTTGCTCTCATGGAAAAAAATTTGTCAACTTAAGGTTGGGGTTGGAATAGGTGTTCATAATGTTCATGAGAGGAACATTACCCTAAAGGTCAAGCTGGCCTGGAAGATTTATGAGAACCCTTTAGCACTATGGGCTATGAGTATCAAGATTAAATACTTTGACTCTGATGACCTTGAACACATATTTACAATGCCTAATCCTCCTAAGAGCTCAGCTATATGGAATTTTTTCATAAAGAGTAGAGAGGTATTGTTACCACATCTTTAGTGGGTTGTTAACACAAATAATAAGATGTTATTCTGGTGAGACTCATGGAATGGTTTTTCTTCCCTTTCTTCATTTGATAAGCTTAATATAGACTGGGTTGTTCTAGAACCTTTGTAAGGTTCTAAAGTAAAAGACTATGTTTCATTTGAATCTAACAATGGTTTTCTAATGTGAATTGGAAAGACTTTTCAGGGCTGCCTATTCCTCAGATAGAGGAGACAATGCTTCTAAATGTCTTTGAACCAAAGATCTTTATGTTGGAGTGATGACATCAATAGGCTGATTTGGAGTAGAAGTAAGAGTGGGTGATACACAAATAAGGTTGGATACCAATCTCTGATTGAAGGGAAGAATGTTTCTCATGAAATGAAGTTTATATTTTGTTGACATGATGTTGTTCTTCCAAAGGTTGGAGCTTTTCTCTAGTTGAGTCTTCCGAATAGAATTCTCAATAGACTTCAAAGGTTGCGAATTATTGATAGTTTCCTTTGATAGACTTGGTTGGTATGGTATGTTTTTTTTTTTGCAAGATTTGAGAATTGCCCCTTCATCTATTATTTGGGGGATTTGGTGGGAAAGAAATAGAAGAATATTCAGGAAGAAAATTTCAGAAAATGTCAATGCCTTTACTCTAAGGACTAAGAACTTGTCTTCTACATTTTTCTCCTCTGACTGCTTTATCCTCAATAGATGGTTGCAGATTTCTATTCCTTTTAGGAACATGATGGTGGGTAATAAACCCAAGAACGAAATTCGGAAACAAGTTAAATGGGAAGCCCCTTCTTCTCCTTTTTGCAAGTTAAATTTTGACTGTGCATCTAAAGGGAACCCAACAAGTGGCTGTTGCACCCTTAGGATCATTGTGGTCATATCTTAAAAGATGGAGGTAAGAGCTCTCAGGGATGGTGTAAAAATATCTTTATCTTTGAAAATTTGGAAACTACATATTGAAGGTAACTCCCAGTTTGTGAGCATTGTCCTCAAAGAAAGTTGTTAACTGGGATCTCTAGTATGTCTTAGGAGAAGTTTGGAAGCTTGAAACATTCAGAATCAGTCATTGTTTCAAATAGGCCAAACAATTTGCTGTTTTTTAAGACAATATGAGGAAAACTATGGAGTTTGGTTCAAATGTATTGGACAGAGATACTCTATGTGTTTTATTTAAGGGTTCTCACCTCTCAGCTAATTTGGCTGAAGAGCTCGCAGCTTTATTATTTTGAAATCCTCTTTGAGCTGGTTTGGCTCATTTGCTACTGTACCGAAATGTATAACAGTTATAGAGTAAGAATAGAAGGTTTTTCATTGATTTTTCCCTCCTTTAGCTTCTAAACTAGTTTTATCTATTGATAAAATTTGTATGATAGTTTGGTGATAAAATTTGTATGATAGTTTGCCACTTTTATCTGAAAAGTAAAATTATTTAAAAACACTCAACTACTAAATCTTCTCCTACAGATTAACTAAATATAATTATTCATTTTTAATCCATTGAGTCTGATTAATAATTAAGCTGCCCATATATAAGAAGAGCTGTACCCAATTTAATAAAACGAAAAATTGGTCGGTACCTGAGGTTGAGCAGTTATAGAGGTCTCCTGGCTGTCCATTTATAGTGAAAGCGTCTGAGACATTTGGTGCACCTCCACTCAGTTTTGCTTCCTCTTCGACTTCGATAGGATCACTGTTCCACCACTCCCCTGCTCAATTTCATTGTTTCATTCAGTCATTATGAAATGCAAGAACAATCTCGTACGAACCCATTAAAGAAAAGTCTAAAAGTCTAAAAGATCGAAATGAACCATAATAATAATATTTCCTACTCAAATCATCAGCGTATTACAGATAAGCAATTCTAAGCACAACTGTTGTTATTTCAACCTTCAATTTTTAAGTTAACGTCAAAATAGATACCAAGATTCCATTAGGTACAGCATTAAGAATGATTTTATTTAGAATAATAACAATGATAAACTTTTCTAAAGCAGTTCTACATCGTGCAATCATAACACACAGGTGGAATGCATATAATGAATCGGTACAACAAAGAACTACATTAATCATTCCATTAGCTAGTGGAGTGATAGTGCTGTCATATTGACTATGGAAATTAGACGTGGAAGGAATATAGATGATAAGGTTTGAGAATGATGGATGGATAGAATTTTAAATTATTTTTATATTTTAAAATATGATGGAGAATATCTTAAAATTATTACTGTGTTAGAAGCATATCAATATTCTTGACGATGGCTTTGCAATAAATAATCTTAATTCGATACATCAATAAAGTATGTTTATCATAAAATCTTCATTGTTCCAGAATGGGATTCTTCTAAGCAAAAACTAATATTCCCACTTATATATAAATATAACCTCTATATTTGCCACTAGACTGGTGTGATGATGAATATATGATATATTTATATAAGATTCTACTTTTGATTACCTAGAACTATAGGAAACTCAGCATGTGGGTGGGTAAATGGGTAAGGGCTCCCCCTCTTTGGATAGATGACCATTGCTCCATGAACAGTTGCACGGAGCCATGACACGTGGGCATGCCACCACAATGTTCCTTCCTGATCAATAATGGTGAATGTGTATGTAAATTTGCCCCCTGGTTGGATGGGGCACTGTGTAATGTAACCAGGTCCATCAGCCCATGCTGTGCGAATCTGTCTTATTCCATGCCTGAAAAATCAAATTACTGTTAATGGGTTTTGAATATCATCAAAAGAAAAGAAAAGAGTCTATAAAGAAAATAAGTATCCAAATACACCAAAATTATATTCATATTTCTTATATAGTATTCATGTCTTCAAGAGCTATATTTACCAGTGGATTGTGGCATTGTGCTTGGCTCTGTTAACAACTGTAACATTAACTGTGTCCCCATTTCGGATATGCAGAGTTGGACCCGGAAGCAGTCCATTTACTGTGACTATAGTATAATTCCTACACAGCCGAGTAATAATTGTCTCTTCAAGCTGTAGAAATGAAAAACAAGAAGTTGTGTTAAAACTCTTAGTAAGTGTTGTGGAATCATCAAATTTTTACAAAAGGTTATAATCAATTTTCAACTATGAAAAAGCATAATCATATAATAAAAATCTACTCACAGCAAATTTGTAGGTATGCAGGTTTGCCCATGCCAGAGAATCAAAAAATGAAATGACTGTAAACAACACTATCATAAACCTCACTGAGTAACATTTAGACATCATTGATGTATAAAAAAGCCCTAAAAGAAGTGCAAATGAAGCTCAAACTCTTTCAATATGCAAAGCTCAAACTAAATCTTAGAGCGTGTGAAGACTGGTTGCTTAATTGCTATATATATAGCAAAAACATTAACAAAGTGATTGAAGGAAATAGTAAAGAGCACATGGTCCAACGGCAAACACGAAAAAAAAAAAGGGGCATCGTGACTTTTAACTAATTAATTACGCGAAATTCGAAATGTTGTGAATAATGGCTTAGCATATTTAATCATGTCTCTACTTTCAATTTTCTTATGGTAGAAATCACATGGTTCAAAGCCATGTCACAATAATTTCCATTTTAAAAATATTTTATAGAGTGTGATGGGGATTGCATGAGTAAGTATATAAGCTTTTCAACATAAGGTAGACTTTCATACTAATTAACCTCTTGCACGAAAAGTTCATTTTAGTATTTAGTCCCGCCAAATTAGCAGCCACTTGATGTCCATGTTCTCCAGTTTGATATTTTCAATTGTGGGCCTGACCACTCAGGGGTAATGTTTTCAATGATGTCTTATTAGAATTCAATTATAAATTGCCCATCATTCGGAAAGATCAATTTATATGAATTCATATATCACTCACTAAATTTCTTTCAAGTTTACTGTTAAATCTATTTGTATTTAGTGATAAAAAAATTGAAGTATGGCGTTTATTATTTAGATACTTGATAATTCAGTTATTTTGGTTTCATTTTAGAATTTGATTTGAGGATTCTGTTATAATTAAAATTGAGATTTACCCATAGCATATGATTTCTACAATTGTAGCTATGGTATATCATTGGTTTAGTATTCATATAGTGATTGTAGCTATGGTATTCATATAGTATTATTACAATTGCATTTTATACATTGAATTTAGAGTGGGACGATTATGGTTTTCATGCTATTTCATTTAATTTTCATAATGTTTATGTTACGGAAATTCCATTTTAACCTTTTTAAATTCCCTGAATAGATGTAAATACATGATTAAGAACAAAGAAAATTTATTAAAAAACAAAAGATTCTAATAATTATTTTAGACCAAACTAAAATACAAGAATAAAGCTATCAGCAGGTAGATAAAGGAAAATAAAAGATGGTACTACAATGTACATACAATCAAAGAATGTCTATAAGTTCTGATAGATTTTTTTTTTAATAACATTTCAATAATGAAGAATAAATTTATGGGACCAATTAGTATATATTAATTGTGTTATCTCTCAGTATGTACTCTCAAATTGATTTTACAGAATTTTTTTTTAATTATAAAAGAATATTCATAATTTTGACAATTTATAAATAGTTTGAATGAAAATTTTAGAATCTTAAAAAGTCGTGGTAATTTAAAATTTATCTCTCTCAAATTTTGAATCTATTTATTATATTCTATTTTTCTCTATTGTTTGTTTACTTTTCTTCCCACTTGCTGATGGCTTTAGCCAGTACGTTAGTTTCCAATTGATGTCATTTTATTTTATTAGGGATAAAGATGTGTTGAGAACTTGAGAATACCAATAAGCAACGATAGATAGAAATTGTAAACAATTTTATTCCATGGAAATAAAAATGAAATATTTACGTGTGACTCTCTTGGAGTGCAAAGTTGGTCCTTCGTTCTGTCCTCCACAATCTCATGCATTCCAACTATCTGATCTCTTACCAAAGTGACTATAATTCATTGAATCAATAATGTGGTGGGTCCATATCATGCTCTCAACACCATAGAATTTTGCGTGCAATGAAAAAGTAGTTTTATATAATTGTGATGTTAAAACATTTAAAATGCTTAAACATTTAAAATGTTTAAATTTGGTTTGTACGAGAAGCCTTAATTATGCTGACCAAATATTAAAATGTTAGGAATGTGGAAAGTTTACAACTAGTATATAGGCATATAGAATAAACTTTATAATCATTATATAAATTTAAAAAATTTGATTAGAGGAAAACTCCCAGTGGAGATGCTACCAATAAGATGATGTACTAATATAGACACTCCTTGAGAAAGGATGGACCCTTTTAGGAGTCAATCAAATATGTTCAATTATACACATGAGTCCCTATTGGTAGACTTTTAATCCATGTTAAGAGATTCCAACCCTATTAGGTGATGAAAGATAGATAGAAGGATCCATTGTCCAAACAACTTCAATACTATTCTCACTAAATAATGTAACTGTACATCAACAATTGTCCAACATCAACTTCTATTTCCAAATTTATCTCCTTGGGATCTCACCATTCCTTAACTGCACCAATCTCTTCTACGATCTAAAACATATTCATATGTAAGCTCGCACAATACATAACATAGATATGACCACATATCACACTTTACATCCAAGGAAATGACCTTTACTTCATACCAAGTTCTAAAATCAATTATTGAGTCAACCTTTAGGCTGTCCGAATTCGTAATAATAATATAAGACCAACTTAAGATATTACGTTGACATGTTACATTACAATATTATATTTTTTAACAATTTCAAGTAATTTGGTAACTCACAATCTTCATAACTTTTCACTCATTGATTGAATGAATGTACATTATTAGCCATAACATATTCGACATGTCTTCAACCTCTATCTAAGTTTTCTCAACTAGATTCTATCTTTGTTACGAGATATAATCCAAACAATAGTACCCACTTTCGAAATATGATGTCTAAAAGATGCCTTCACCAAATCCATCATAATTCTGTCCATCCTTCATATTTCCATACACACACTTAACTGTAGAATCTAGATATACTCTATAACATTATCTCACATACACAATATCTTATATTCAATCCTCCAACTGCGTGAAGCCAAACTATATCTATTTATCTGCTAGTCTTCACTAAATAACTGATATGTTGACATCAATGAAAAACTCTACCATGAATGCAACACACAACCCATAAATCATGCTCCCCCATAGGAATACCATCAAAATACATGCTAACATGCATATGGAAAAGTATGTGGAGGGAATGAAGGGTTACAATCAAAACTAGTCAAAGAATCATACATAATTAGGGGATGATGGCAAGGTGAGCATTGGCAGAGTGTCTCTTATGGTTTTTATTGTGGCCATAGCTATGGCCATAGATCTATTACCTAAAGGAAATATAATGCTTAGAAAATACAAGAGACACAACATGAAAAATTTGAAATGATTTTTTGGCCATGAAGAGACTATCCCAATACTGCAAAATAGTTTCAATAAGAAGGAGCTACTTTGCAAGTGGAGATGCATGGCAATGGTTTTCATCCAAATTTATAATATTGGAGGGTACATTTAAGAGGTTCCACTCTAACCTCTTCCCTATATGCTAAATCATTTCTGCCATGATGTTAAATTTAATCTCCCATACTAGATTTATTTTTTCTTTCCTAATGCTATGTCCAAAGTGAAAACCAAAGGTGGTTTCGCTCTCCATTAAAGGCTTATTCTACTTCTTTAACTTTTATCCCATGTTAACTCCCTAGGTTGGTCCTAACCCATTTCTCATGCTATGCAATTAAATAAATCTATGTTTACCCACATTTTCTATATGACCAAAATCCCTAGTCCTTTTTGTTGCCTCCACTAGAGTGAACTCTCTAAGGAAAGAAAAATGGGAAGCCCTCAGTATAGAGCAACCCAAGGAGAGAGCCATAGTTGTGTTAGAGGACTCTTCATCTTGTTGGTTGACCAAGATGGATTAGACTGTCAAAAGTACTACTAAAACTTCCCTATACTGGTCTATTCATCCATCTTCCCCTATTTTAACTCCCAATGGTTATTCAGTTGATCCTGTCATCCCCCAAATGATTACTCAACCTACATCAACGAAAAATGCCTCTATAAAAGGAATAAAAACCTAAGATTACACCAAGGGCAACAACCATGAAATGCAAAATAATCCATTGTGGACAATAATCCGCTATATTATGAACTAATTAATAGCATCTTTGATATGCCAATGCAGTACATCAACTCTTTGTCTCAAAATATTACACTCATGCCTCTTCTTATTATCTCTAATATAACATATGCATGCACCTTTGAATATCATACCCTAATTCCCCCCTCCTTCACTTCCATTTCCATAAATGATATCATCAACATAAATAAGGTCATCCTATCATGATCTTAATTACAAAAATAAATTACAATAATCAACTTTATCAAAGGTATGTCGATTAAGACATATCCAAGACACAAACAAATAATCCCCAGCACATCAGAATCCACCAATCATGCTCAAGATACAAACAAGCTAACTAACCAAGTCAGTCAAGAATACTCAAACATACTTCAAGAAATATATTGAATCCAATTGCATAAATAAATGTGATCTCTTACCAAGAACATGACACAGTTAAGAAACATAAAGAGACATCATGAAATGTTGTATTACGAACAAAAACATCTTTGCCTCAATATCCACCACCAACTCTGCGTTGTTCATCATGAACATTAAATATCAATCTCTTCATTAAATAAAAATAACTTGCACATCTCTAAAACATGAAGCATTCCAACTGAGGATACACATGCAATTACTCAAAACTCCATTAGATTTACACCATAAAATATTGCATAACCAATACACATTGAGTCAAACTCTACAACACTATCACTACTAGAATAACTAGTTTATGGTCATCAAATTACTTGCTCAATCATCATATTAATTTCTACAACCCAAGAATGATCATCTATGAAAACTCATACACTATTTGAACCTATGCTCCATCTGATACATAACAGAATGATCATACTAGTACAATATCTCCAATAGATAAACTATTAACAATGTCATGAAAATAAATATGTCGACTTCAATGAAAAAATATTAATTCTAAAAAATATAATGCAATCTCCTACAATAACCCCAACAATATCAGGTAAAACATTATGTATCCTAGAATTCAGTAATACATGTATGGAGATACCTTAGAATCCCTTAGGACATCAAGGACTCATGAAGACATCTTAGGACCCATTAATGTATGTTAGGCCCCTTTAGGGTATATTAAGCCTTCCTAGGACCTATTAGTGTATCCTAGGATAACTTAGGACTTCTTCAGACATGTAGGACCCTTTAGGACCCAGTAAGACTCCTATGAACACTTAATGTATCTAGGACACATTAACACATGCACAAAGAGATCTTAAGACCCCTTAAGACATCAAAGATCCATCAAGAATTCCTAGGACCCATGAATGTATCTTATGCCCCTTTAGGACAAATCAATACTTTCTAGGATCTTTAAATTCCTCTTGAGCCACAAAGGATCCTTTATGACTTCCATTACTTATTAATGTATTGTATGGTTTTCTAAGACCCATAGATATATCCCAATGCCTATTGACATACCCTATGACCACTTAACACCCACCAAGGTATCCTAAGACCCATTAACTAATATGGAAACCCCTTAGTTGCACCTCTTAAGACACTTAAGATCCCCCAATACATCCTATTTCCAATTAGTATTCATAGGACCCCTTAGGAGAAACTAAACACAAAGAATAACTTAAGACATTATACAAAAAAATAGTTTAATTATGTATCCTGGGGCCCTTAGAACTACATCTGATATCTAGGACCCCTTAAATATTTTTAGGAACCATTAATGTATCCCAGAACCCCTAAAACTCATTAAAGTATCTAGGACCTCTTAAAACATCTAGGGTCCCTTAATGTATCCTAGACAATGTGTCCTAGGACTCATTTACACTCATTAATGTATCTTAAGATCCCCTAGAACCTATTAATGCATATTAAGACTCACTAATTATCCCATGGTCCATTATACAAATGATGATTTCTTAGGATCACTTAAGAAACTTAGCACACCTTTAGATATGCTAGGACTATCTTTACTCATTTATTACCCCCTAATTGTCACTTATATCGTACTCTGTCCACTTCCCTCATCTCACCATCCCATACCTCTCCCTTCCACCTCTCTCTTTTTCTTCCCCTCTTCATTCTCCCATTACAATCTTTATCTATTTTCCTTAACTATCATTATTCTATATCTATGTTATATGTATTTTCCTCTCTATTCTCTCCATCTACCTCATTCACCTTCTCCCTATCTCTTATCTTGTTCCCCCATATCAATATAAATCTCACTCCCCTCCAACATCACGTAAGTTTGGTCTCTAAGTAATTGATTGATTATGATAGGAATACAAAGAGATGAAAAAAATAAGAGAGTGATGGATATAAAGAGGTATAGATATACATGAAGATATATCTATAGGGAGATAGAGATAGACAGGGAAGGCATGCAATAGAAAGGAGGTGATAGATACAAGTATTAAATATGAGAGAGAGAGAGAGAGAGAGAGAGAGAGAGAGAGAGAGAGAGAGAGAGAGAGAGAGAGAGAGAGAGAGAGTCCCTTAGGTAGACAATTATGTATGCAAAAGATTAAAAACAAAAGGGAACCCTAGGATGATTTATTAATATTTTTAAATCACATTAATACATAAAAAATATGTTTTATTATTATCTAATACTTCATAACTATGTAAATTCTTATGGGAAAAATAATAAACTATAATGGAAAGATGTTGTATGCAAATATTGTGTTTATTATGGGTTTTGATTGACTTCATATTATTATAATAATTTTTTGTTTTAAAAATCCATATTTTAGTTGTTTAACTCACCCTTTCAATGTTTAAAAAAAATTAAGTTTCAACACAAAATTTGTACCCACTTTGCTGGAATGTATTTCTTATTTTAAAAAAAATAGATGTCCAATATTAATGGATACCTAATTTAGTTTGGTATTACTAAAGCAAATTCAAAATTTTTCCACCCCATACATAATTTCAAAGAAGATATAGCATTACATGATCACCATAAAGCAACTATAATCCATCCCTTTCATGCCATCTCGTGCTAATGCTAAACAACTGAGAGAAAATCACTATGTTTATAGGATAATAGAGGAAAGGAGAAAAATGGAGTGAATAAAATCATGGATGTGAGATACAATTTTTATTATTTATTGGATTTGATTTGTAGATTTGGTCTAATATTTCAGTTGGCTACAATTTACAAATAAGTTAAATATTCAACACACATCAATTGTAAAGCAAATAATAATATCTAAGAAGTGAATTGATATCAATAATATTTACAAAAATCAAGAAAGGATTATTCTCAATAAAATTTAAGTAATACTATAAAAACCAATATCATAAAAAAATATTGAGTAATTTTATTTTGGCTCCATAGAAAAATCCATGAGAAAGGTAGAAGAGATAGACAGAGAACCTAAAAAATATCTAATCAAATTGTATTTCCTCAACCCTCTTGAAATGGGAGAAGATAAGTCACATACAAACATAATGAGTGAAAAAATGAAAATCTATTGTTGAAATGTTACCTTTATGTAAATCGAAACTGTTAAAAGTAGTTATAGATTGTTGTATTAGTTGATTTTAAGAGGTTTACCCCATGAAAATTAAATAGTGCATATATCATTTATATTATGACATAATTAATTGTTTATCATTAATCTTATATAAAATTAATATCTAAATATTTATATCCTATTTTATTTATCATGACCTCTTCATCATATACCATAGTAACTTAAACCTCTATCTAAATTTTCACTTTCTTTAAGATAGGCCATAATAATAATAATTAGTCATTACTTAAAGATTTAATTTCGTAATGACTTTATTTTCATAGGATGTTTGAGATATTATATAATTTCTAGATAAATATTTATTATTATTATTACATTATCTTTAACTTATATTATAATTTATACTTAGTTTTCTTAGTTTTCTAGCTAGCTGCTAGGTTATAATGGCCTTGGGCTATGCTTTTTTGTATTTCTATCTCCTTTATCAAAAATATTTTTTATTTCAAGCTATAAAAATGAACCTTATATGTGATTAAACATTCAATTAGCATACAATAGAATTCTAACTTTATTGATAAAAACAACAATATAACTTCACCATTTCCTCATTTCATATTATATAAATTTATAGTTAAATTTATTTAATAATTATGCTATATCTAGTTTTTTTTTTTTCATGCAAAAATTCACATAGAATCCCACTTCATAAAATATAGAAGTCTACTAACAATAAATCTACAATTAATCTAATATTTAAATTAAATTTTTTTCATTATATCCAATTAAATTAGATTTTTTAATATTTTAAATTAACAAATATTTACATCAATGAATATTAATTTTCCTTTAAAAAAATAAACAAAATTGAAAATAAAAAATAATATTTTGTTAACTTTCCACCCTCTGCAACCTTGTCGTCCTCCCTTACTCCATGCCCTTTCAGTCTTTGGAGGTTTGGATCCCTGCTCCACCTCTAACACCCCCTTCCCCTGCTTGTTGGATCCGTCCCCTATCTGCCTAGATTTATATCTGGTTGCAAAATCTTAGAATGGCCACCTCCTCCTTTGTGAGAATTATTCTTTTTCGATGGAACCTATGGTCATTCCTGACGACTATGCTTGCTTGGGCCCCATGCCCTTGGGTGGTCCCACAATTAAGGAGATTCCAAAGTCAAACTAGTTAGGGGTTTGTTGTTGGATCCAAGACTCCTGTTGACTCTGGTGCTAAACCCACATTTTCTTCAGGACCCACTGGACCCCTGATTTCCCTACCCAATTTTGTGGTGGACTCAATTTCCTCAAGGTTTACCCTGTGCCTTGTAGGAAAGTTTGTTTCTTTCTAACCTATGGTGGATATGGTTAGAAAATGGTATTCAGGAAAGTGGAAACTCATGGGCTCTATCTCCATCTCCATGATGATAGGGGCCCTCTTCCTATTCAGATTCATGACTAAAAATGATAGGGGTGAGATCATGGCTAAATCTTGGAACTTTGGCAAACATCACTTGATGCTGGTGAAATGGAAGCCAGGTTTTAACCCAGAGAAAGACCTTTATAGATCTGCCCTAGTCTGGATCCTCTTACCTGAGCTCCCCTTGGAATTCTGGGATGAATGTGTTTTTAGATGGATTGGTAGCTCCTCTGGGCAGTTCATAAAGATGGATTTGATGACTAGCTCAAAGATCAAACTAGACTTCGCCACAATCTGTGTGAATGTGGGAATGGGAAAACCCTTACTAACCATGGTGGACCTAATGTCTAAATGGGGAACCTAGTCACAATTGTTAGTCTATGAGAATGTTGCTCCTTTCTGCCAGAAATGTAAAAATTTTGGTCATCTTTTCGTGAAGTGCTTGAAGAATGAGAAACTCAAGAACAAGGTATCTTCCCTAGGTGTGGAGGTGGCTGAGAGCTCAAAAATAGTTGAAAGGACTATTGTACCGAAAACCTAGGAAAAAATAGAGCTAGGTGGTTCCATCAACACTTGTGTGGAGGAGCCTCAATTGAATGGAACCCCATTATTGAGTGAGATCACACGAACCCCGGTGAAAGAATGCACTGGTATTCAAAGTAAGGAGACAAATAATTTATTGAAAGTTGTTGTTCAAGAAGAGGGGGAGATTATTGACATGCTAAACCTAGAAATACATCTGAGTGATGGTATGCTAGACAAAGAAATGATTGTTGAGGGGATAGAGAGCTACTGTAGCCTATCTATTGACTTGGGGACGAGCCCATATCTTGGTAATGGAATCCTTGTGGTATCTATTCCTAGTATTGTGGAAGTCTTTTCCCCTACTTTAGAGGGCCCAAGCTTTGATCTCATATGAAATACTGGTGAATGAATGGTCCCAAAGAGGAAGATCAGGGGGGAATAGGTCAGATGTTGGATCAACTACAAGGATAGGGAGACCTCTGACTAGGAACATTTGTTAAAAGGAAACAAAAAAGGATATTACACAGGGGGGGAAAAAACTTAAAAGAAACCCAAAACCATCAAAAGATGAAGATCATATCCTGGGATGTGAGAGGGTTGAATAGCCCTAGGAAGCAGTACAAAATCAAATAGAAAATCATTGAACTTAACGCTGATATGATTCTTCTGTAGGAAATTAAAATGAATGCATATGTTTTTTCACATGTGGCTAATTATATTTGGCTGGGTGCTAAATATACCTATAGTGAAGCTAATGGAGCTTCTGGAGGTATTTCTATGATGTGGAATCCTGATAGGGTTGCGAGCATGGATATTTATGTCAACACCCATTTTGTTGTCACAAACTTCACCACCCACTCTAGCAATTGGACTACTTTTCATTTTTATGCCCCTAACACTCACAATGGTAAGCTTACTATCTGGAATGAGGCTACTACTATGGCAGATTCCATGAGACAAGGGAAATTTTTGTGTATGGGAGACTTCAACACCTCACTATACCCTTCTGAGAAATTGGGGGGATTGGAGGATTTTTCGGATAACATGCAGGACTTGGAAGATTTTTTGAGAAGAAACAATCTAATTGATATTGAACTGAAAGGCTTTTCTTTTACCTAGTCTAATAATAGAATAGGGAAAAAATTGATTTAAGTTAGGATTGACAGTGCTCTAATCTCTTCAGGATGGGACATTCTCCAACACCCCTCCCTAAAGGTTTTTCCAAGAACTATCTCAAATCATTCAAGGATACTTCTCTCCTAGACTCAAAATGCTACTAGGCATAGGCCTTTTAGATATGAGATCATGTGGTACTCGCACATTGAACTCAAGGACTATATTTTATGATGGTGGAAGGATATGAAGGAAGGCACTACCATGTTCTATGTTTCTAGAAAGCTTGATAGAATAAAAAATGAGGTGAAAGATTGGAGAAAATCCTTGTTTGGGACTTTATCTAAAGAAAAGAAGGTTAAAAAGAAAAAGATGGAAGCCCTCCTTATGCAAATTGTGCAAAACAATGTGTAGATTGAGAAGCAACAAGAGGAGAGAAAGTGTAGAAAAGAATGGAGAAACCTTCTCAATAGGGAGGAAGTTTTCCAGAAACAAAGATCTAGGATACAATTGTTGAAGGAGGGAGACAAAAACACAATGTCTTTTCACAGATTGACCTCAAGATGCAAAAAGAGAAACACTATCAATAGCTTGATGGATAATAATCACCATGAGGTCACTAAAATAGAACAGATAGAGGATAAAGTCAATTCCTTATTTCCAAGAAATGTATAACCACCCAACAACCCAGGTTAATAACAACATACAAAATGATATTCTAAGGTCATTTCAACTGGTGATTAATAGTCAAATGAATGAGAAGATGACATGCAAGGTCGAAGAAGAGGAAGTTAGAAAGGTTGTTTTCAATATGGATCAATATAATGCTCTTGGTCTAGATGGGTTTCCTCTTGCTTTCTTCCAAGAATTTTGGGATATTATTAAGTATGATGTTATCCATACTACTTGTAAATTTGTTAGAATGAGAAAGTTGCCGAAGGAACTCAACTAGACCTTCATTGTCTCTTCACCAATTCCCTTGGGTATGTGAGCTCCCCCAAGGCAAATAGCTAGGAAGAAGATGGTATGGCTCCCTCCCCCTCCATCTTGGTTCAAACTAAATTTTGACAGTTTGGCCATGATGGGTAGCACTTCAACGGGAAGTATCCTTCGTAATAGTATAGGAAATATGGTGGTCGCCTATGCTAGTAACTGTAGAGGAGGCTCCAACAATGAAGCGTAAGCTATGGCACACTTGTGGAGGCTGAGGGTTGTGAGAGCTTTGAAAATTGATAGGCTTGCCATCGAGGGAGATTATATGCTTATCATTAAGGCCACTAAGGGAGAAGGATGGAGTAACTAGTCAATTAAACTCATAATTGAGGAAATCTGAAGGTTGTTGGAAGAATACCATGACATCCAAGTGGTGCACATATATCAGGAAGGGAATGGTGTGGCAGATGAGTTGGCCAAATTTTGCAATGGTGTTAGAGATTTAATGGAATGGGAAGTTGTTAGATTATTCCCATCATCAACGCAAGTGGTGATGGAAAGGGAGAAAACTTTCAAAAATTTCATATGATGAATCAAAATAGGTGGCAAGCTATCTCTTTTCCACAAGGGTGTGAGGACATGACGATCCATAAAGGGCTTGTTTGGAAAGATTTGTATGAGGATATGCATTAATGTTTTGGGTTTTGTAAACATTGATTATTTTCATAAAAGGTCATAGAGGGGGGATTTGGTGACATATAGAAAATAGCCTACTAATAATCATAATGATAACTTACTATATTCCTGCACTAACTACAACTAGCACTAGTCATTTACGAAGGGAAAGAGATCACTCACATGTGCCACAGAGGATGGATTTTTGTCTTTTGGAAAACTTTATGGAATTATGATGACTATACAATGCCTTTTCATTTTTATCATTCAGGCTTCTCATTTTATATTTCATACTTGCAATGAGGCTATGTCGTTCGAAGATTTGGTTGTTGACCTGGGTGAAGACATGGGTGTTAGTGATTGCATAGAACTGGTTTGTGTAGAGAAGGGCATCCATAGCAGTGAGGTGATGATGGTCTACTTGTAGGAAGGCAACCTCTTATCATATATGGAGGGAAGGGGGAAGCACGACAAGATTGTCTTGGTGTAGTTGTTCCAGACTTGGAAGGACATAAAAGGTGACTGTCACTAGTATGAAATTTGAAATCTCTAAGGAAATCATTCCAAGGATCAAATATTTTACTATGGAAGGAAAGAAATGGTGAAGGTAGGCTAAAGTTAATGAGTAGACTAGTTTGGGGAAAATTTTCAAACTCAAGGAGGAACTGACACAGATGCGTGGAGAATTTTCACAAGAAGCCCCCCCTAAGCCTCGAGACACCATCTGTTATGTGATTATGTGATATATCACCCTTGAGGACCACTTTTAGGTAATCTATTATTACCACTTCCTTTTTTGAATCACTTCGAGAAATTTGACCACATTTCCTTGCCATTACTGTTATTGTATTCACTAGAAGATTCTATTTTTAAGGCTAGAAGGAACATGATGAGGGTAAAATTTTCTACCTTATCCACTAGGGGCTTATGAACAAGTTGTATATCGAACACCTAGCCCAAAACCAACCTCTTTTGGTTAACCCTCTAGCCTCGGTGACCCCCCAAGTCTCCTTGGGCGTTGGAACTAGGCCTAGCCATAAGAAGTTCAAGAAAACCCATGGCCCAAATGTCAAAATGGACCTAGAAGCCAAAATCAGCCTCACAAAGTCGGACTCGGATACTAAGAAGGGTATACAGACCATCAGGAGACTAAGTAATCAGCTCCACTTAGATAAATTCAAGTCCTCCCCCCCCCCAAAAAAAAAAAAAAAAAAAAACAAGATTCTATCTCTAAGTCTTCCAAAAGTGATGCCAAACCTGCAAGAAAGAAGAGATTACCTCAGTCTGCCCCAAGCCCTCTTAGCCCTTCCCATATCTCTGACACCTTGGAGGCTACCCTAGCTAGAAGTAGGTGGGAAGAAATCACTTCCACTAAGAAAGAACTCAACAAAGACACTGGGAAGAAAGGGAAGCATAGTCATATTAATGCTAGACTAGAAAGGATAGAACATTTTATGAAGGACCTGACTAATAATCAAACTGGTATCTACTAGTGATTTGAAATGTTGGTGGAGTTTTCCACCAAGGTCATACATTCTGCGGCCACAACCTTATACTTCCTATAGGCTAAGAAGGAGGAGAAGGATCTAGGAAAAGTTACTAAGACCACCCATTCCATCTATGGCTTTCTGGCGGAGGATTGGCTAAAGACAATCTTGGACAAACCGATTAAGAGGGAGGGGGAGGATGTGGTTAGGGATGATATTGAGGAAAAAAAGGAGGACACATAAGGACAAGAAGAGGCCAATTAGTCTTGGTTTTGGTATTTTATATGTGTAGTTTTTTTATGCTTAGTACTTTGAACTTGATACCCCATGGAGTCTTTAGCTTTTAAGATTATGTTGATTAAGAGCAACATTTTGTATAGGAGTTGGTGGTACTTTTTATAGTCTTTTACAGATACTAGTTTAAGGTATGATAGTACCATTAATCATGTCGTGGACATATTTTTTTTTTGTGAATTTAAAAGATGGCATAGGATAGACAACTAGGAGGCTACCTCTAGCTGATTGTTCAACCTATGTGTTACTTGGAGTCAGCCCTCATTCTTTTTTAACTGCTATATAATACTTCAAAGACTTAAAAAACAAAATCAAAATATTCTTTCATTACATAGTAGTTTTAGGAAAAGGGAAGGATAAGCTTTATCCTTAACTTTACACAAAACATCACCCACAAAACCCTAAGAATGGACTTATGCACCCAAGATACACATAAAATAAACACATGCTTTAGATCCTTAACACATCCTCACTAGCGAAAATGCATTCCATATTATGGTGAACAACACCCAAAATTAAATTTCTGATACCATACTTTGCTCTAGCATTATAGGAGATTATTAGGAGGAGCCTTTAAACTTTCCTTCTTAGTGGGACCATTCTTTACTAAAAACACCATGCTCGACCCCCATGTCACATGATCATCAAAGTGACAATGCATGAACCAAACCCTTGCACAAATCAAACAATCCTTCATATGCTTTCAAATTTTCAATCTTAATGCATATTTCATATCTAAAAATAGTAAAGAAATGTCACTTTGTTTCTTACCTAGATTATTAGCTTTGAATCTGACAACAACCCATCCATTGACTGGAACCCCTACCATATTTTGCTAAGGTGGATCAACTAGATCGAAAGAGTTCAGGTGTCTTTCATTATCATAATTACCAGAACCCTCTCTGACCACATAAAAGTCATACCCATGAATATGCATTGGATGATTATCTGCTTAGAAGATATTGGTTCCCTAGAAAAAATTCTGAACCATAGCATTGTATTCAATCACTTTTACTCTTTTGCTAGAAATCAGTGCCCATAGAGATTCATCTACATCACTATTATAATGATACTTAATGGGTGGACTAGAAGGAAATTCAGTTCTATAAACATCTAGTATGTTGAAGTAATAAGCTTAGAAAATGGCTATATCTAGTAGCACAAAAGATATGTTGTTCATACAAGTAACAAAATGATTATAGTACTATTACTTACTAAGTTATTACGTCTTAGTGCTATCAGCTATGACTATCACTGATACTAATAGTAATAGTTTAAGAAGATGACCCAACTCCAATGATGTTCTTTAAGGCACTCCATTTTGCATCATTTGGAAGCTCTATTTTTTGAGGTTGTAGCTAAATAGTTGTCCCCTCATCAACAATGAATACTTCAAAGATATATTTTTATATGAATTGAGGAATTTATCTGTAACTGCATTCATTTTTTATAGTGGTTTGAAGCAACTTGCAATTCTTTCTAGAGTGGTTTCCTTAGGCAAGTTGCCTAAATTATAATTCATGGTTTTTGAAAATTTTTCATGTAATTTTATTTCCAATGAATTTACTTTCTGAGTAAGATGGATTTGGTAATCCAACATTTAGAAAGTTCATTATGTTGTGATTCATCTTTATCAAATCTCTGGAAGCAGATTTCAGAGCTTCATCTATTTCCATTGATTATTCACAATTGTGACAGACAACAATGGTCATTAAAGAGGCATCCAAGTGATTTTTTATTCCTTGGTTTTCTAAATACTTGTTATTGAATCTTTGTACTTTATCCAAAAAAATTATAGGAAGATTTTTTAAGGAATTGGTGAAGATACTTCATTTACTCTCAAGATATTTCTTTACATTTTCAAAGACAACTCTGAGATTGCTATTTTAATTTAGTCATTCAAAAAAACCATCATTGTTCTTCATTAATTTCTCCCATTTTTTTTTTGATAAGGTTAACCATTTTTATTATAGTATCCTTGACATGATGGTTTTTGGAAGATGACGTTATATTTATTGCAATTGCATTCTCCATCTTTTTCTTCATTTTAGACATCTCTATCTCACCATTTTCTTGTATTTCCTCTAGTTGTCCTTGCTAATTAGTTGTTGTCTTCCTCTCATCCTCCAATTTCTTCTTCAAATCTTGGATTGTCTTTGCAGTACTTACCTAATTTTTCTTCTCATCCTCGAGTTCCCTTTTCAAATCAATGATTGTGTTCACAGTGGACTCCTCCTTTTTCTTTGCATTGTCCAATTCCTTCTTTAAATCATGGAGTGTTTGAGTAAACTCCTCTTTCTTCACCTTCTCCAATTCCTTCTTCAAATCGAGGATTTATTTTGCAGTTGACTCCTCTTTTTTCTTTGTCAAATTCCTTCTTCATATGGTGGATTATGTTACTATTTGCAATTTTATTAGACTCTATTTATTTTCACTTTCTCCAACTCCTTCAAATCAAGGATTGTGACTCCTCTTTTTTCTTCATATTCTCCAATTGCCTCTTTAAATTGTGGATTGTGTTTGCACTAGACTACTCTATTTTCTTCTCATTCGCCAATTCCTTCTACAAACTATCAATTATCCTTGCCTTAGACTCTTTTTTTTTTTTTCATTCTCCAATGCCATCTTCAAATTATGGATTGTATTTTCATCATAGGAGTGATTTTTCCTTGCATTCTCCAATTCAATCTCCAAATTATTATTTTCCTTGACAATAAGGTCCATGTCAGTTTTCAATTTATTGTTGACCTGTGCACAACTCTCTACAGACTTTAACAACTATTTAGTAGAGGATTTTCATGCTAAATTATTTTTTTGCACTCATCCAATTCTTTAGTGAAATTTTTTAGTTGTTCATTCATGTTTTCTTGTTGGACAATTGCCTCTATAGACGAAGAATTCTTTATCATGTTTTATAATTCTTTGAACCTATTGTCTAATTCTTTCTCCTTGGCCTTCACATTATCAAGGTCTACCGGTAACTTTTCTATTTTCTTTGTAATCCTTTTGTTTTCCCTCTTTGCTTTGAAAAGTGTAGATTAGACCATTTTGTTGCTCTCTTTTGATATATTGATTTTGTCAATTTTTTTACTTTTGAGAAATCCATTTGAAGACTGGTAACTTGCACATCATTAATATTTATTACATTTTCTGGTGGATTATTATCTCTTGTTAGGGGCATAATAGCTTTTAAGTTCATCATTTCGGTGTTTGGATAATATGTTGGAAATATACTATTTGGAGATCTCTGACATTCAACAACTACATCACTTTTCAAAGTCCTCATAATTTGCCTATTTCTTTTGCTTGTGTAATCAAACTTTGATACAAACTCCTTTAAACTAAAATTTGGGTTTGTTGAGACAATTGACAATTTGAAAGGTGAATTATCATTTGGATTGTTGCATGCTCCTCCAACTCTAGTTACACTTACTCCACCTGCAATTCTATTTTGAGAATTTCCAACATATTGAAGATGACCCATTCCAAATCTTGGCATTTTAGGACTATTTTCAAGGTTTTGTATAGAAGCTACTGGTGCATACATTGGTGAAGTAACTACTGACATTGCTTACATTGTAATTTTCATAACTTTTTGCTTTTTTGCACAAGGTTCATCCATGCTAGTGCTAGTGCCAATGCAAATGGGATCAACTACAACTAGATTTGAAGATTTAACAAATATTGTGTTGGGATGACCTTCTCAACTGACTGACCTTGACAATGGATATTGTAAATTATTTCAAGATCACTGACCCCCACTTCCTTGTAATTGTCCAATCCTAGACAAAATGATAACAAAGAAATACTATTCTAAACCCATGGCACAAAATATCATACTGATAAGGAGGATTATGGTCTATGTCCAATGTAATAGTAACACTAGTATGATTAGTAGATGACTTTGAGTTTATTAAATGCTTATTATATGAATCTTGAAAACTTTGTCCAGTTTGTCATAAGCTTGGGCTAGTTTATCCAAGTCAATGCACTCGTTAAAGCTTTCTGATTTAGACCCTAGCCCTAGGTCTAATAGAGTGAGAAAATCTCTCTCGGTTATGGATAAAATTTCCTCCTAAGTTTTTTGGTTTACAATTGCCTTTCTATTTTCATCATAATTCTGAGCGCATAGCATTATAATTTTAGTGCAAGGAAATACTTTGAGTATAGCAAGGTTTGCTAATCCAATAACCAAAGTAGCTAGTTTATTTGTATGTGCATGAATACTTTTGTTGTATTTGTAATAATTTCTCTCTTTTTGTGAATCTTTCCACTTATTAAACAATGAATGTCTAATTCCCATGATTCTCAAATCTCCATGGATAACAAGATAAAAAATACCATGACATTCATCGGTGAAACTTAGGGTTTGTAGCACTTGCCTGAGTTCTATAATGTCTTTTTTTCCCTTTATGCTTGCACTCATATTGAAATTTTTTGACTTTGTTTTTCCCATGCCTACTACTAGTTATTAAACAAAATTCTTCTTAAATCCAAATTTAAAAAAATTGTAAAGTGTAAACGTAAGGCAACAAGAATCAAGATTTCTATTGCTGCAAAATGCATCGCAAATTTTTTTAAAAAATTTAAATACCCATAATCGAGAATTGAGATTCGATAATACTAGTACTAGCAGATATTCAAATAATTGGTGTTGTCCTATGATACTCAACTTTCAAACTTCCAGTTTTCAGATCAAAAAATGAAATTCAATCAGTCTTTGAAAAGTTGAAATTTGAAAGCCTTATAGTATTGGACTCTCAAGAACTCTAAACTTAATACTCTAAAAACATAAAAGGTTAATAGTTAAAAGTTAAAACGAAAGTATTAAGTAATTAATTATTTTAAGTACTTTACTAATACTATGTATAATGTATATGTAAACAACATCAAGACTTAATAATGTACATAATAATAATATTAAATAAGTAAAAATTAATTGCATTAATATACATTCAAATTTTGAAATTTTTTCATTTTAAATAAATTAAAAAATAAGAATTGAACTTAATAATCGATATGATTTTCAGGTCAATTTGTGGAATGTTATCATTGTTGTCAAGAGTCATCTAGAATTGTGATACTTGTCAAGGACACCTGTCACGATTTTGGATGTTGCTCGACAATAGCAATAGCATTCCCAAAATTTATCTGAAATTCATCTTGGGTCATTGATCTATCTTTTACTTAATAGTCAAGATTAAATAATAATTTTTTAAAAGACTAACCATAATTATTACACTTAATCAAGCTTTGCAATGACCAGACACGTGTCGCAATTCTAAATAAATCTAGGCACATGGGAA
Organism: Cupressus sempervirens; assembly: GCA_028749045.1. NCBI lineage: Eukaryota > Viridiplantae > Streptophyta > Pinopsida > Cupressales > Cupressaceae > Cupressus > Cupressus sempervirens. The sequence goes on from CM053791.1 coordinate 637,240,958, forward strand.
AACATTCCCTAGATTGATCTAAAATTCATCTTAGGCTATTGATCTTTCTTTTAATCAATAGTCAAGACTCAAACATAAGTTATAACTATTAGAGAGTATCTTGAACTACATGTGTCTTGATTTTAGGTAGTGGAATGTTCTCATGGACTCATGTCACGATTCTGGATGTTTCTTGACAACAACAATAACATTTCCAAAATTTATCCAAAATTCATCTCGGCTCATCAATATTTATTTTAATCAACGATCAAGACTCAAACATAACTATAACTTATAAGAAAAAATATCGACTACACGTGTCTTGATTTTGCTCCTAGAAAAAGAATTTAACTTAAATCTTTTAAAATTTGGCATGACATAGAGTTGTAGTTGTTGATCTATCATTCATTGAATGGTCTAAATCAAATCATGAATCGTTAAACCTTTCACATAACTAATATTAACTATTTAAATTATAATTCATCTTATTGTTTCACAATGCAAATTAAAACTTAAATCACAAAGTGCAATAACCGGTTGCAAACATACAAATTATTTGAAGTTCTTGACAATTTCCAAAATCCATGATTTGGATGAATAAAATTAAACATGTAAAATTAATGAAACATCAAATTTTTAAAAGTACAAAATTATAATTTGTAAATTGTAATAAATTACCATTCATCGATCATTAATTTCTTATAATGATAACTTGATTTAATAATCATAGCATTTTTACTTAATTAAAATTAATTTAGGTTATAATCAATATTTGCTAAATTGCTTCAGCTTGATAATGATAAGTGATCATTTAAATTTAAATAATTGTGGCATTTTTATTTAATTCAGAATATGATAAAAAGTTAAAAATATTAAAATGGTCATAATATTTAAATAAATTTACATTTGAAAATAGGAAGTAATGAATAAATAAATAAATATTCAATATTTAATATGAACATTTATATGTAAGTTATAATTTGAAATTTTTATTTTCAAATCAAATTTCAACATTATCTATACAATTTAAATTGCATGGTCATTGATCAAGATTCATGATTCATGATTCATGATTCATGAATCATGATGTTACATGTATCATAAACTTAAGTTTAACTTTAACAAACTATTTTCTTATTTATTTAATATTTTAAAGTAAATTAACAATAGTTAAAACTATTATAACCAATAACTATTAACTTGCATGGTCCTAGCCCCTGTGTTCATATATGATTGAATTTTATAGGTTTTGTAATTTAAAGGACATACATATACATTTTACAAATTTTCATTGGATAATTTTCAATTGAATATTTTTTTACTATAAATCATTAATCAAATATGAAACCATAAAGGGATTGTTGAAATGCTTTTTTTGTTTCTAACTTTATAACTATTAATAGTTAATTTTTTATAACAGAGTCGTAGACTAACAATTGAACAGTGCATTGAGAAGCCAAAAATAGAGTTGTAGACTAACAAGAACAACGATTTGAGAAGCCAAAAAATATTGCTTTCATTCATAATATTTGAGAGTGTATAATGTACATACTACTAATTCATAGCATAGAAATTCAAAATAGCTAATTAAATCAACCTGATTTTACTATTTCATAATTTACATTAAAGGGCAAGGCACAATCTAAAGAAAAAAAAATATCTTAAAAATATTTTTTTCCCAAAGGGCAAGGGTCAAGGAAATAGGATTTAGCAAATAGGGAATAGGGAACCAAGGAATAGGGAGCATCAATAGGCTGAGGGGCTGAGGGTTTGAAGCCTCCAATTAGAAAGGTTTTCAAGCCCCTTCACAAGGAATCTTTTGGAGATGATAATGTTGCTAAACTCATACAATGATGTGAAGTCGGTCTCACTAACTTCATCCAACAATAACCACTTTCATAGAGAATCCCTTCCAAGTTATGCTCACTACCAATGGAAAGTCAATTATCATTCATTCATGCCAAGCAAGAAGGGATGCTTTTGTACAATGCTCCCAACACTTGTCTGCTACATCTACAAAAGGGATGCCAATGTCTAACCCCGATACCTACTTGACCAATACAAATTTTTTGACGTAGTCTTCTAAAATTTTTTCCCTAAAAATATTATGTAGAAGCATTAGAATGCCTACTTGATTGCCTCCAAGGTTGAGAAGATATGTGAGGAAGAGGGAGGTAATATCTGTGGACACATTTAAAATGACTTTTGTTAGGGCAAGAAAAAATCACCAACATATAATATTTTATTTCCCTACATGGAACAAAAAAATCACCCTCGACGTTAAAATTTTCTCACCCATTAAATGTTGGATTCACTAGAATTTTAGGCATTATTTTTTGGAGGAGTTTCTTAAAGTTACCCCTGGACATTATATTGGGAGAAACTAAAAGAAGAAACAGTGAACAATGCTTGAGGGAAGTTGAAATCACAAGATTTTGAGGTAAATTATTGATTATTCTCAATATTATTTTCTTATGTATTGTAAAGTTAAGATTTCTAAATATTGATAAATGATTTCATAATTTGAATGTCAAGTTGCGTGACCATATTTGTGGCTTTCGACTTCCATGTATTCCTTTATCTTCATTTCAGGATCTGGCATTTATATTTTAATGAAAAATATATCAAATTTTTGAAAGGTCAAGGAACTAATGTGGATTTAAAAGAGCATCCAGTCTCTAATGGAAAAAAGAATAGTCAGTTGTGGTAAGAATTGTACAAAATTTTCCATTAAACTTCAAAATATAATGTTTCTTGTCTTGACTCATTAGGAACAGTTTACCAATGAAACAAGATATAAATTTTTTCATCAACAAGTCAAGATAGCACTAAAAATTTGAGATTCCCCACTAGTAAAAGGAATTGACATGGTTTTCCTAACTTAAAGTTGACCCATTCAAAAGCAACAAGTTGTACTATTTTTATCATTGTCTTCATTTCTTTTAATAAAAAAAGGCCAGCTAAACTAAATAAGAATTAGCTAAGACACCATGATCATTAATGACATTCTCATAGCTCTAAATTTGAAACATTTATATAGTCTCTAAGTATTGCCTACTGTTGGGTGTTCATTTTGCACAAGGTCAATGACAGGAATCCATTGCATAATTCCTCTCTTGAAAAGAAAATCTTTTTAAGGATCCACTCCAAGGTTCAGTGTTTGTCTTGCGACGTACCAAAATACACTTAGTAGAAGATAAATGTGAGTGTTCACAAGGAGGCCTTTGTTGGTTCTAAAACTCTTTTATCTTGGAATCGAAGTAAAATCTATTCGCTGTCTCAAAATATCACACCAAAAGAATAATAGTTTTGTATTTTCTATTTTTTTAATGAATGCAACTCTAATATTCTAGCTACTATGAGGTCCTATTCTAACAAGGGGTTAGCAAAGAAAATAATGAAACTGAAAGAAAATAACATGAAATCAAATAACTTGAAATTGAAATTCCTAAACAAACATAAGCTACAGAACACAACACGCTGCGAGTTAAACTTTCAAAGAAATTGGTAGGAAACCAATGAAAATGGGAGCAATGCTTCCTAAAATCTAGTGATGCAATCATCAGTGAGAATCTTTAACAAATCGAATGATGTTTCACTCTTCATCAAATCACAAGGGCACTGAAAGTGTGCTCATGTGAGACAAAAAGCTATGTAGACACAAATCAGATGATCTCTTCTCAAGCTCGTTATGTCAACAGAATTCATATATCTCTAGCAAAAACCAAAACTAAAAGATGACACATCCAAAAAAAATGCAATAAACTTTTGGCTCAATCACAATCTCATGAATAAAATTCACAAAAACATGACACATTCAAACAAGAATAACTACACTCCGAATGCTAGCACCAAAAGCATAATTTTATTGCATAATAATGGCGACCCTTGTTACATTTTATAGTGGGGTATTTATAAGAAATCATCTCCTCAATTTGTGTTGAGAGTGGGAGATATCTTGATGCAATAAAATGCTTTTAAAATATTTAAACAAACTAAATATATACAAACTGATGATCTAACTAGTGCTTAGAGGGACTCCATACATATTTTATTAATTAATTGGATGCATGAGCCCTTTACATGTCAAAAACAATGAAAGCATGAGAGAGAAAGTAGGAGGAAGCCATTAGTCTAAGTAGAAGTGCATGGAGACACCAAAAATAGAAGCTGCCCCTTCACTAGGAGTGTGTCAGAGTTAAACTGCTGCCAGAATGTGCTCCTGATGCATGGAAAGTGTTATTTGGGGAACTGGTAGTCAACTATCGATGCCCCTCTGAATTGTGGACCTGTGGAGTTGTGGATCTTGACTGGGTCAAAAATCTCAAAATTTTACTAAGTGTCAAAATTGAAATTCTGGCATCTGGGTTTTGCTCATCTTTATCCTAAACAAATGTTTGGATGTTTGCCCTTGAATTTCTCTATAATCTCAATAATCTTAGCACCATTCTGAAGATCCAAAGCCTCATACTTGTCTTTCACCTACTATTTGTAGTTGTCCACCTCAATTTGAGTTTCTACAAAATCTTCAAGTTTGGTGTCCAACTCTAATAGCGCTTCCTCTGTCCTGAAGGCTTGTCTAATGTCTTCATCACTGGATGCTTCCTCTAAAGTCTTTTTGAAAATTTTCACAACTACCTCAACTGGTAAAAGCTTCTCTCATTCTTCATCTTCAAAAATGTCCAAGAATGCATCACTGTACAACATTTTTGCTTCCAAAATTCACTCTCGGGCTTTCCTTGAGCCTATGTATCTCATCATGCAATGTTTCCATCACTTTATTTCCATCTGCAATCTTTTTTATCCAATCATCTATCATGTCTAACTCTTCTTCGATATATACATTAATCAGAATGTAGTACCTTTGCCCTTATATGGCTTGTAGAGTTTGTAAATCCTTGCTCCATACCCGTACCTCATCCATAATACTAAAGTCCTGCCTCAAAATGGCCACAATCTTATCAAAATTCTCTTGTGTAGCATGCAATAACTTCAAACTTCATGTGATTATAGTGACACCCCTATCCTCAAGGCTGTCTCACCAATCCTAACAAGCTCTCAAAAATGGACTGAGCCGTACAACTTCCCCTTCTCTAAGAATGGTATTCAAAGTCTCCTCAGGGCATTTAGAATCAAGAGGACCAATAAATTCAGCTAGATATCCCTTTAAGATCTCAACTTGCCTTCGAAGTGTTTTGATTTCAACCTCATCCTATTCCATATGGCTGAGAACCTCCTTGACTCCCATAGTCATCATCTGTCGAGAAGTATCCTCTGTAGGCTTTCCTAACATGATATCTTTCACTTCATAGTCCTGAAGGTTAACAACTTCTTCATTTGTACCTTTCAGAGGGTGAGCCACTTGTGCAAATAAGTCCTGATTTCAGGTAGTAGTAATGAATGCAAATGGTGTTGCATCATGTAATGGAGAGTAAGGCTTGTTCAAAATCTCTGCAATGTCACAAATATCATCCTTCGAAGCACATAATTGATGCTTGGCACTTCTCATTATCTCTTTTCAAAACCATCTTGGGATATGCCTTTCTATAACCTTGGCTCTAGATGATTGAGGGATGTGTTTAACTACCTCCTTCCCTCTATCGCTCTTGCTTGAAGTCTCCTATTGTAAGGGTTCTTCTTTTGTAGTCTCAGTTTCTATAGATCTCGTAGTTTGATCTTCAACTTCTTGTGAAGGTTGTTGTATACATTCTACTGCCTATGCCTCTTTTGATGGCTCATCAGTAACCCTTGGTTCTGGTTCTCCTTGTAATGACAATTTCTTCTAAACATGTTCTTTTGAACTCGGAGGTGGAGGTGTCACTAAAACCTTATCTACCATCATAACCTAAGGTGAAGATGGGGGAGTGAGATGTGGACCTTGTGTCTCAGGTGGCATCTGCATCCAATCTTACTATTGAAGTTCAATTGTAGGAGTATCTCTAATCTTATCTCCAACCAATTCTGTACCCACTGACATGAAATCAAAATTTGGGATGGTGAGAACATCATCACCTAGCTCCCTTTTCTCATTCACCCATCATTGTACTTCATCTTTCGAAGAGGAGATTTCTACCATTTCAGATTGGGTGGGTGGTGTGGTATTTGTGACACTCTTCCTTCTTTCCAATTCTGTAGCTTTGGCTAGCCAAGTTCTCTTTTGTAGAGGCACTTGCTCCTCCTCTTCATCTGACTCTGTTTCCCCTTCATCTAATTCTTCCTCGGGAATGGTTTCAAGAATAGAGGGATTAGGCACTAATATTTTAGTTGACTTGACAAAATAGGAGGCAATGGAAATTCAACCTAGATATGAGAAGCTCCACCATCTTGAGGTTCTTGGGGAGTGGATTCTTGTCGTTGCGAAGGGGCTTGTTCTTCAACATGCTCTACCTAAATCCTCTGAGGAGAGGCTCTCTTCCTCTTTTCCTTCTTCTTCTCTGAAGGGTGGTAGTATCCCACTAGATGATCAAGCTGGTAGACTATTTCTGGCCTGATAGGAGACTAGAGTGCAAATATAGTAACTGTGACTTTCTTTCCCTTTCCCTTTTCTGGGTGAGCATTTGCATGGAATATCACTGTATCCGAAATTGGATCAAGTGGAAAGGGTTTCTTGATCCAACTCTTTTTCATTTTTATGACATGTCTCACTCGATGATTAATATCATCTCCTTCCTCTCTATCATTTTTTGCATTCAGAATGGGCCTCTCACCAACTCTATCTGCATTGAAAAGGGGATCTAGTAGCTCCTACGAGTCTTGTAGCCTTATCTCATTCGAGATGGTCAAGTGGAGAGTCTTCTCTACTAAATAAAAAGTCATTCTACAATAGTCTTTGATACACACATTGTAGTCATTTGTGGCATTCATCCAATGATCTTCAATGGTATCCTCATGGTAGAACTCTTTTCCTGCCAGATTTTCCACTTTACCAACATTGTCAAAGAATGGTCGGGGAGAGTTATATTCTTCAACAGGACAATTCTTCCATTCCCACTCAAAAGTCTAGATATCTTGTTTTGTCTTTACTTGGTATTCTCCTACTATAAAAGGCCATTCCCAACAGGGCCTTCATTGTATTTTGATCCTCTCATAAGCTTACTTAATCTACCAGGATATTTCCATCATAACTAACTTGTCACTTAGGTATCTTGGGAGCTTCTTTGGATGGATGGATGCACCACCAACCCGAATGTATGTGAATGTCTGAAACTAGATGAAATATGCACCGAGAGCTGTGATCTGTGTCTTGGTCTCATCAAATAATCTCTTCCCATAATCCCCTTTGATGAATCGAATAATGGAAAAGATGAAGGCATCATTCAAAATTTTGTATTCCTTGCTCTGTGGTGAGAGCTTCTTCTTCACCAGTTGAGGATAGACTATATATGGCCATGCATTAGAGTCCTACATATTGCCCTTCTTGTACAACCTGGGATAGTCAGTTGCCCTTGCTGCAAGTAGATACACTACATAAGAAGTCATATAGAACTTCTTCTTGTCCTTTACTATCTGCAATTGGTCACATAGGTTCTCACTAAGTGTGGTAGCCCAATCTAGTGACGTCTTTGCATGTCTAATGGGCTCAATGAAGTTGACCATGAATGGAGTGAGATGACCTGCTGCAGGCAATCCCATAACTCTGCTAAGGAGAATGATTGAATATCCAATGTCATCCTTCATGTATCCCTGAGTCATATCCACTTTGCTAATTGTCTTCCCCCGAGGTGGCTTCTCAATGAAGTATGAGGAATATATGATGTCAATGGCCTCCTAGTAATGATCCTTATGCCACCTTTCAATTGCTTCATATGAAAGCCTGATGAATTGATCTGCTCTAGGTAGATGAAAAACCCTCTCGATATTATCAGCTCATAGATCTAGGACCACTTCCCCAGTGATGCTCTTTACCACCCTTTCATCAGGAACAAAATGTTGAGATAGGGTCATAATCAATTCACTTGATTGCATGGTCCCTGGATGTGATGCATCATTTACTAATCCAGAACAGATTAGGGCAGATCTCAAGGATGATCTTTCAGTTGGATTGTTACAAACTCTCAAGAACTCTCCCAAGTCCACGTGTCCAAGTTCTATGTCTTTGATCTCAGAGTATTCATCGTGCAACTATGATTTCAGGGTTACGCCTTGGAACTTGTACACAACTAGTTTTGTTGTCGATCTAGATGTGGACACCATATGATTATATTACCTACACGCCACAAGAAAAAGAAAACATAATTAATTATTGGATATCAAAAAAAATGTAAAAAGGAAAAAAAATTTCCCCTAGGGAACTTATTTATTATTATTATTTTTAATTCTTTTATATATATATATATATATATATATATATATATATATATATATATATATATATATATAATTTAATTTTTTAAAATAAAATTTTAAATTTTCTTTTGAAAAAAAAAAAACAAAATCAAAATAAATTTAAAAACATGAAAATGATGTGGTTGTAGGGCGCGCGGTATGGGCATGTATAAGAAGTCGATGGCGTAGGTGTAGGGTTTTGAGTAGTGGCGAAGGAGATGGGAGGCATGTGTGGTATGAGCACTTTGGAGATGACATGCGAGGAAAGAAAATGGAGGCAAGCGCGAGCACTTTGGAAGTGAGCGTGCGACGCAAGTGGGCACCTACGTATGGTGGAAGCACAAAGGGAAGGGGCACATGGGTGCGTGGTGTTGAGTTTTATGAGGGACGCACGTGCAAGTTTAAAAAAAGAGCGGAGATGTAGAGAGGTGCGGAGAGGATGTGGCGAGGAGGTTTTGGGAGAGGCAATTTTAAAGAAGTGCATTAATACCTTGTGAAAATGCTGAGCAAGATCCAAAAATGAGAGTTATGGTGGGCAGGGGAGGGGTTATATAGCCCCCATGCTGGGCTAGGTGCGCGACGCACCTCAGTGCGCACACATCCTACCCTTTCGCGTGTGGAAATTGATTTTTTTAATATTATTATTATTTTATTTTTTATTTTTTTTATTTTTAAATTTTTTAAAAATTTTTTTGATTTTTTTGTTTTGTGATTTAAAAAAAAAATAAATTATTATTGTTATTATTATTTCTCTAAAATTCTAACTTCTAACCAAATTTCCTTCTCCCGACCCCCAAACTATGAGTCTGAGAGTCGAAAAAAGTAGAGGGTCCCCATTTCTAGTGAGGAATGGGGCGTGTGTTGTGGACACCACAACACCTACCTACTATTGCAAATAAAAATATTACCAATTATATTTAAGGCAAATAGGAGCTCGTGCCTCTGATACAATTAGAGCTTTGTGAATAAATCATGAAAGATAATGTGAAAACTATCTCCTATTTTCTCATATCGAGCAATATTTTTGGCAAATTAATTCTTCAAATGACATTAGAAGCCTTGTGTGTATTAAAAAATAATGTTGAAGGAGCTCTATCAAACTGATACTTGAGTCAAATAAACTTAGTAGGTGTGTAAGGTTCATCCAAGTATAGAAACTAATGTAGTACTAAACTCCACAAAACATGACTATTCCTAAATTTTTTTAAGTAGTGAGAGTTTTGTTATCTTCTAAATCTAAACATGTGTCCATGTTGTACAATGATTCTATTATGCTCTTGATTTAAATCTCCATTAAAAGTATAGTGGGTTTTTATGATCTGTTCATTGATTGATTTTAGAATCTGAATGTGATTTGTGCATCCAAAGTTATCTCTATTAACTTGCATGTATTCCTATATTTTCATTTGAGGATCATAAGTGAATCTTTTAATGCAGAATCTATCAAATCAATGAAAGGCAGAGGATGTATTGTGCACTTAGAAAAGCATACAATCTCTAAGGGTGAAAAACTATCAATTGTGGTAAGAATTTTACAATCTTTTCCATTAAACTCGAAAATATAATGTTTCTTGTTTATCTGAGGAAGCTTTTAAGTCAATGTTTATGTCACATTTTTTGAACCAGACTTGGGTACAAAAAATTACTACTTTTCAGCTATAGACACACATTGTAACTTTCATAGACAACATGAAACACATATCGATAACAAAGCCAACAAATCAATTAACAAGACATGACAACTAAGGTATGAATTCCACATACCCATGTATTTTACGCCTATTGTTTTGTGCAAATAAAATTTCATTTTTCTAGATTTTCCTAGAAAAGAAAATTCATTTTTTCTTTTGACTATTTACATTATTGCAACACTAGTGGTTTCACATATATTTTATTAACATCATTTAAATTTAGGGTATAATAGCATTTTGTTAGATTTTTCCAAAAAAATGAAATACATATATTCCATTGGTATTATTGAATTTAGGATATAGAGAGCTACACATTTTATTCTAGTATGAACGAAACCCAAAAACTGGAAATGAAAAAAACAAAAATTATAGATGTTGAGAGGTATGAGAAGAGAAGACGAATTCCAATTGCAACATTGATAACATACTTAAGGAATAAGGACTTTATAGATCAAACACATTCAAGTATAAATTAGGGGATTTCCTTTTTGACTAATTAGAATTCTTGCTAAACAATAGGTATACATTGATTTAATTGCACAAAGGAACTATTCACTATTTCTTGGCCTACTTAGCAAGACATGAAGTAGAGGCCATTGACTCCTACAACCATGAATTGGATCCACAAACTTTATAAGAGCTTCACAAAGTCAATGATGTTGACACATATTTATGCAAAATGCAATTGTTTGCAAAACCAACAACAACAAATACATAAATTGGAGTTTGGGGAGATGTATTATGTATTCATTGGCTATCAAAGTGGTTGAAAATACAAATTTTTAATCTATTCATTAACAAAAGTGAAGAAATACTTGCATTTCAACAAACATTCGAATACAAAATCATACTCATTACTGTTCCATGATGTTAATCCACTACCTAGACATTATGAACCTCTTATGCAATTCACAATGGATGTTGTTAGACAAAAATTCCAGTGCCCACCTGAAGAGCTTAATGGAACAATGGATCTTAAAGAAAATACACAAGATGCAATAATAACAATTCAACAAAACTCATAAAGCATTGATAAAAATAAAATTCAAATCACCATGGCCCAAAAAAAAAAACCACATCAACATACATCACTTCATAACCTAAAGAAAAAAATAAGAGGGAATTAAGAACCTAATTCCATTGACTATACATGTTAAAATACAATGAGGAAACAAGAAAATGACCAATCAAACCAAATAAAAATATCTTCCAACTTAAAACAGAAACAATGCCTACCTAGAAAACTTATAAAAAAATATTATCACCAAAATATACATGTATTGTTTTCTAACTAGTATGTTTCAAGAAAAACATTAGAGCATTCAAAAATAAATAAAAACAAACCTATGACAAACTACTCAAATCATTTGACAATCTAATAACAAAATTAATATCCCAAAATTTCCATATTGGATTAAAGCATTCTACTCTTCCTGAGTATGGAACACATAATACTATTAGAATGAACAATGCATTACAATATATACAATAATTAACACAACTAGAAGAGTGCCTTGTCTCTCTACAGATTACATTTGCAGAAATATTAGATACAAGAGATATCAATTTGGCTTTATAGGTTTAATTATTAATGTTCCAGTTGATACAAATATTTTACAAAGAGCTCTACCTCTATCAACTAATACTGTAACAACCATTTACGTCTTCCTCAAAAAATGTTTAGAATATAGAAATTCCTTCTAGAAAGGCATGGTACATCCAACTTTGATCATGTGCAATCACTTCAAGCATTAACAAATACAACCTTATACAAAATTAGGATGTGCAACTAAATGAAAATTAGAAACAAGTCATTCAAAACAATAATAACATTGAAGAAAATATTAAAATTATCACAAATGAAACTAACTCTGAAAGTGACATTCAACAAGAACCATGTGAGACTTTAGTCTATGGATTTAATAAATCAATCAAAATTCACAACATCCAAGACAAACTAATAGAGATTGCACCTGCATAAGACCAAAATTCTATTCAAATATTTAAAGACAAATATGCAAAAGAAATGAATTTCCCAACACTATTCTTTGGCAAACCATGTGATGAAGATATTCTAAACAACTATAGCTACCAAAAAATTGTGGAATGAGAATTACTAAATTTGAATAGAAGTTTCGCATATCATACAATGAACATATTTTTTAAAACAATAAAGATTCTTATTCAACAAGTATTGTCCATAATATGGATAAGAATATGAAAAGGACAATTAAAAGGAAGAAAGTCATTAGCAAAAGATGTCAAGCATAAACCAAATTTGGAGAAAATACTAAAATAAGAGATTGACTATGTTGACTTCAAAAAAAATGAACATCTCCAGACTACACATAACAATGGAAAAAAAAAATTCTTCGCAATGATCCATCAATTGGAGCTACAAACCTTTTTCCTTACATTCACTAGTGCTGAACAAAATTGGTCACCTCTCAAGAGAACACTTGGAGAGCTTCATAACTCTCATCACTCATCAACAAAAGAAAATCTCAATAACAAAAATCAATATGATAAATGCAAATTAATTTAAAAATACCCAATAATTTGTGCTTGATACTATAGACATAGGATAAATGTGTTTAAAAAAATGATATTTGCAGACAACTCTCTTTTTCGGAAATGTCATATACTATTTGTCTATAGTTGAATTCCAAATTTGTGGAAATGAACATGACCATTTCTTCATATGGGTAAAAAGTGCATCTATCTATGGAAAATAAACCAATACAAGCATTGTAGACTTCATAGACAACTATATTACATCTTCCACAAAACGATTTAGAACCATACATAACTATATTACATAAGCACCATCATACAAAACAATGCAAAAAATCAAAGAAAACACAATGTAGATACAATTTCCTAATTCCACCAATTAGGAAGACTATAATACTTGATCCACTACTTGAAACAAGTGAAATTGCACGTTCAATTGTAAGAAACATTCTTACAAAGATTTAAAAAGAAAGTTACAATACTGCATATAGGTTCCAAAATTTCTTGGATGACATGTCAATCAATGAAGATGAATATATAATGGCCCTAAGATCATCAAGCAATCATCCTACTATTTACCTTGAATAAACCTTCACATATATGGAACATTAGTTTTTCTAAAAAATATCCCAACTCTGGAAAGTAAATATGGATGCACAATTTATCCTTAATGCGCATGCCGCAACAATGTATTGCAGCTCCTACATGACAAAAGTTGATAAAAAAGGACAACTGCATTAAATAGAATCTTAAAGACTACCAATAAGATAATATTGATGCATTGAAAATGACTTCAAGGCTTGGAAATGCTTTACTAAACTTGCAAAAAATGTCCCCTCAGCAAGAAACACATTTTTCTTTATCACTCCCTTTAAATTAAACCTCCACAAATTGCATTTTTATTGACACAAGATCAAACAATGACTACTCCTTCATATTGAAACATGTGAAAGAATTAAACAAAGAATTTGATGACTCTTAAAATGTCATGTGCGAATCTCTAATTGACTATTACTTGAAATGCCCTCACACTATTTCAACCACATGCCTCACATAATTTGTGTAAAAATATAGAAAAGATGGAAGAAAACTTAAATTCAAGAACAAATCAAGAGTTATACAATTTATTAACTTCAACAAACACATATTGTTGTACATCCCATTTATGTTAAGTGAAGACACATTGAAAAAAAAATTGATTCATGGGAAAAGGCCTACTTCCACCATAAGAAAACTATCCAAATGAATTAAGAAAATTTATGCTATAATGCAAACTCTACATGGGGCAACATTGATGAAGCTATGAATGAAAAAAATGAAAATGAAGATAACATTGAAAATACATGCTCTATAGATAAAATAGGTAAATGAGAAGACCAATAATATACAAGAAGATATGCAAGCCACATTCCATAGAAACCTTGGGAACATATCTTGAAATGGATTTGAAGTTGGTTGGTGCCCACAAATAATGGATAATAATGAGTACTGCAAATTGAGAACAATGTTAAATAGAGAACAACAAGTAATTGTCAAGGATGTTGTTATGAAAAGATTAAAATATTTAAAGACTCCATTGCATTTTTTCTTAATAGGAGGGGCTAGCATAGGGAAGACATTTACTACAAATGTTATTTATGAAAATCTAATACATCTATGCAATAACTAGGTTGACAATGATCCAGACAAACCAAAAGGACTAATAACTTCATACACAGGAAAATAAGCATACAACATTGGAGGAACAACACTACATTCATCCTTCCACCTACCTTTCAACAAATCTAAATTTTCCCCACTCAACACAGAAATTATGAGCTCAATGTCAAAGAACTATACTCAACTACATGCACTTCTCATAGTCAAGATTTCATTGGTGGGCTCTACATTTCTATGATACATTGATAGATGATTACATGATATTAATCAATTACCTACTACAAACTTTGGGAACCTTGACACAATCTTCTATGGTGACTTGTATTGAGCCCTCCCTGTACTCGACACTATTGTCTTGGACCAAAAACAAAATTCCATAGATTTAATACCTTACAATTTCTAAAAAGACAATGTAAAGTGTTACTCACTAACCACAACAATGAGACAAAAAGATGAATGATTTATATTGATACTCAATAGAATATGACTAGGTTTACAAACAATTAAATATATAGAATACCTCAACTACAATTATTTAAGGCCACCACCGTAAAACCCAATATTTTCCTAACTTTTTATAGAAGAAAATATGTTGATACACACTACAACAATATGTTCTCTATAATTCTAGGAAAACGAATAATATTAGATGTAATTGATGTTGAACATGATAATTATTTTGCAACATGAATATACAACCACACAACAACACTACCAACTCAAATTATCCTAAAACAAAACATTATAATTGAGATTATTGGAGGAAACTATAATGCAAAAGATGGTCTAGTAAATGGATCCGATGGAATATTCAAGTTGTACACAATTTTTTTTTTTTGATATAATATAGATCCAATTCAATGATTGCAAAGTTGGTAAACAACAACAAAAAGCACTAGCTCCATACTACATTCAAATAGTAGAGAAATACCAAGTTCCCATAATCCAAATTGCTAGGCCCATCCCAAAGCGACTCAATAATGGGAAAATAAAAATAAGGAAATAATTCCCAATACAAATTGCATGTGCTCAAACAATTCACCAATCACGAGGATTAGCAATGGATGGGCTCACATTTGACCCAAGTTTCTTAACACAACACGAATTAATGTACACAACACCCTCACGAACAAGAACAATTCAATCATAGTTCTTATTAAGTCCTTTACATCCCAAAAATTTCAAGGTCAGAGAAAAAATCCACCAAGAAATGTGTTAACTCCAATCAACAACACAATGGAAACTTGACAATCCTCTACGTTGCTCAAATTATACGTCCCACATATTCTTGTGCACATTAAACACTCATAGCTTAAGAAACCCACTCAAATGAGCTTACCACTAACCATGATATAATGTACTCAACCATTTTATGCTTACAAGAAACACGCATAGTTCCACCATACACAAACATTCTACTTGAAAAATACAACCACCATATGATGTACCACATACATGACATATCAACTTTGTACCAAAAAATATACTCTCATCCAAAATAAAGGAGCATTGAACAAAAAATATTGAAGCCATTAGATTGAGATTAATCCACCATACCATTGAGCTTAATGTCTCCAACATTTAAATACGGCCAAATACTACAATTCCACAATTCATGACCTTAATTTGTGAAATAGTCACATTCCTACCTACCAAAACTCCTCTTTTCATTGTGGGTGACTTCAATTTTGACATGTATACAAAAAAAAAAACCACACAAAGATTCATTGAAAAAATACAACAATACATTATGAACTTTGTTTTGAATGAAGCACATGCCACAAACAAAATACTCATCAACCATTTATAGACAAACACACCCAAAAATATATGTTGCACCTATAGAATAAAAGCTTGCTAAAGCTTGCTAGACAGACCACCTTACCACCTTCACAAATAATCATTGCCCCCATGACCATATTTCAAACCTTCTCATTCACAACTTATATTTCAAAGACCAATCAATAAAAAAAATACACTTTACATATTGTAACTTCATCCTGCAGTGATAATGGATTCAACAACAACAACAAATGAACTAGATCCAAAGGAAGATAAAACACCAAAAAGGTAATTACATTCTATGTCTAAAATGAGAATACTTTTTTGCCAACAAAAAAAAACAATCTAATGTCATGCTTGCTCATTTCCACTAGGGCAAAACTAAATAGTCAAAAGCCAATAACCATCAAAGATTTAAAGCTAGAAAATTCGGGAAGACTTTCAAAGGAAATTTGTTAGTTGTGTACAAAGTCATCCTTGATAGAGGCACAAGAACACGAGAAGTTCTACGTGTAGATTTGATAGAATGCAAAGGTGAAATGACTATAACAGTCAGTGTAGGAAGCAATTACCTCATACAAAAGTATGGGAATAAAATAGTTGCAGGAAAAACTATAGCAATAACATAATTTGACATTACACCAAAAATTGAATATGATCATGGAGATTCAGATTGCATATTAACTTCTCCAATGGAATAATGGGTGTAATAGTTGTAGCAACATACAAAAAAGGATCTCAATACATTCTTGACATCAAGGATGGACACACACATGGATCAAACATCAACATTCTTATGCACATTATTTATATTTTCATTCACACTTTTATACTTTTATTCTTCTTATCAAAATAAAAAGCTAACGCTTCTAACTAATAACAATTGTATATGAATTCCAAATTTTCTGACTTGTAACTCCAAGTGTAAGAGAAATTACTCAAAAATGAAGTGTCAATACTACTCTTTAGAAGCATTACAAACAATGTTAATAAAAAAAATTCTCTTTGCACTACTCTTGTAACATATATTTGTACACTCAATGACAATAGGACAACCCAAAGACTCCATGACCTACTGCACACAACATTTGAGGTAACAATTTTAAATGTCTATTTTTCTTCATTTCCTAATTGTCATTTTATTACCATAGTAACACCATGTTGTTTATTATAGGTATGAGGTGTTCTCAAGCTTGCAAATGCCCTCTGCAATCTGTTCCATGCTTTTTTTCC
This sequence comes from Cupressus sempervirens, assembly GCA_028749045.1. Lineage (NCBI taxonomy): Eukaryota > Viridiplantae > Streptophyta > Pinopsida > Cupressales > Cupressaceae > Cupressus > Cupressus sempervirens. Next base: position 637,258,141 of record CM053791.1, read on the forward strand.
TCATTGCAACTTTAGACTCACAAACTATGGCGTATTGGATGACCAAAAAGCTCATTGCAAAAAATGCAAAGAAGAGGTGAGCTACCTGTACTCTATGCATATTAAAGCAATTATGACAAGCAAAAATAACCAATTAATCCATTGCTATGTTGAAAAAAATATTGCGGAATAAATATGACCCTCCTTGAGAAACATAACCTATCAGAAATGTATTTTTGACAAATCAATAGTCATATTCACTTTAATAAATGTCACTATGAGAGGCAAGTTTACTTTCAATCAAAACAACATGATTGTACATGTCACTTTACTTCAAGAATAGTCAAAAAACACTACCAACATAGGTAAGCATACTACTTATTTACATGTTTAAAATCTAATTTCCACTTTTTTCTATTATATAGTCCTAACTTTTTCCCAACATGCATTTTATTATGTAGGCAACATAATATGAATATCAAGGACATAGTGCATACATCTCACCCAACTCGAGGTTGTTCTACATGCTTTCATTTTGTTCAACACTTAATAAAAAGGTTTGTTTCTTGAATACACTCAATATAATCAATGCTCACAAATGCAATTATATAAGCTCAAACTCTTTTATTTTCAACATGTTTCTTAACAACTAGACTCCAAGAATTCTGACTATAGAGTTATTTTCTCAATGCTATTTTCACTATATACAGTTGAAACATCTTATGCTTTAGATATTTATAATAATAAATATTGATTTATGTCAGTGAAAGACCTAGGTATGAATTTAAGAAGCATCCCTTCATTTCACTAGAAGTTGACCCATTAGGAGCATTCTCTCAAGTACCCAACAATGTATTACACATATAGGACATTCATGCATACATTCACTATAAATTTGAGAGTATAGGTGATAGTGACATCCAAAATGACATGGAATTAGTTTACAACAATGGCCTATTATTCAAACAAAGGTTTGAGCATTTGAAAGACCTAAACATCACCAGACATGTTTTACATAGAATTTGACAATCACAAGTGGACAAGAATAGTCCTAAGCCACACACATGAAGATATGTTCTGAGTAGGAGATATACCAATTATGATAGAAAATTAAATGATTCATAAACTCATTGGTTTGAGCAATGAGGGTCGTAACCCTATCAATGTCAAGAATGCTACGAAGTTGGTGGAAACTAATCTGAAAATAGTATCTAATGGCATAAACATGAAAGTTAAAATGATCAAGCAAACTAATGTCAAATTGATAAGTAAAGTAATTGGCTACAAGATGAATTACAATTCAAGATTGAACTCTTTACCTAGTGGATCTTTCCACATAGCTTATCTGATGACAGTTAAGAAGGAGAAGGAAAATATGTGTCAGATACTAAAGTAGAAGATTCTTAATAATATTGATAGGATCAAGAAGACAAAGAATGAAAGTTTTGGTTTTGAATATTTTATCATACACCTATTCTTCCAAGTGATACAAAAACTTCTCAGAATGCTTGATTATGAGTGCAAAAGAAAAACATATGTACAATGAACATAGTTACACATTATTACATAAAGCATCCAAAAGATAGAATGACAGAGAATATCACCAAGATGATGAAAAGTTTTCAAGTTGAAATGAAATAGAGATACAAAATCTCTCCATCACTAGTGTTGGTTTCTAATATAATAGATTTAATAATAACATAAAAATCAAAAATAAGATAATACCTAGGAGTTAGCTACTTCGCATGCCTGGTACATCCTATTTGAGATTGGACCAACTAAAAAAGTAATGATGCTTTCTACTCTTTTGGCTCTACTAAACCAAGGTGGGTCAACCTAAGGATTTGATGATTCATGAATAATACTTCTCACACAAATCCCTTACAACATATTTGATCTTGACACTTCTTGTAATTGCAAGTTAATGACAAATTAATAATAGCCAATAATAAACTTGATAAATTATTGAAACAAGTGATGGCCAAATTTATATCCCATTCTGATATCAATATTTAATGATTTTGATTTGAAAAAATTAATTCATGCAAAGCTAAGATTGATTTGCTTAATTCTTCAACTAATTGACTGGTGCCTTAATTGATTGCTACAATAGAGTCATATCAGTCAATATTAATAGATTTATTTAATTGGCCTACAATTAAATGTATCAACTGTTGACCTCTAAATTCTCTACTCATAATATCCCTATCACACTTAAGATGACCCTATCATCCCACATAAGCATTTACTTAATTCTTTAAATTAAAACCAACAATGAAATAATATACAACCCACTTGAATTGCATTTGAATAAATTGAATCTTGTTGATTCACTCTCAAAATCACTGAAGTATGAAAATAGAGGCGTAAATTTGGGGACATAGATATTATGCAATGTTCCTTGTATTAATCTCTTTGAGAATCATACATATTTCTAATGATGATTCTTATGACAATAATATAAGATGAAAACCAACCTTTCATTAACTTCAAACTTTCAAAAGAAAAAAACTAAAACATCTCCAAACTTAACACAAAAACTAGATTGATTCATATGATAATATCCATCACATAATTGGGATTCAAACTCTTCTTCCTAATCTTGGAAATCCTTTTATAGAATAAGGATTGCAATAAGCTTTAGATATGGGAAGCCACATGTCATTACAAGATTCACTAAGACAAGTTATAAAGAAGGAAAAATATTATTTTACAAATATTCTCTGCAACTAAAATGATATGGGAAGTAGCACAAAATTTTCTAGCTAGAATCTTGATGTTTAGGAATAATCCATGTTTGTAATACATGTGTATCCATAGCAAGCTACTACAAAAGTAAGATACCCTGATATGATTTCTATCCTTCCTCTATTTTTTCTTTATTTGTCTTCATCAACTATCTTCTAACTACTTCTCATGGGAAAGGTCTTGATTTCTCCAACTACTTCCAACACATAAACTTCTCTCTTAGTTTGCTACTTAGTACCTCTAATATCTTCTAGATCATTAACAAATTTGTTCCACCTAGCATCTATGATGGCCTTTGATTTTGTTGTCATTAACATCCCCATCAAAAATTGTTACAACCTTTTCCAACATCATGATGTGATCAAAGGATGTTGACCACTCTTGCCAATCCTTCAACTTATTTTTATTATCAACAATGTAGGGAATAAAAATATCAATGCCTTCATTCACTATTTTCACTTTACCTTGGATTCCCAATGACTTGATTGTGAAGAAAAAATCAATTCTTTCACCATCTCTAAAGCCTCTTTTACTATAAAGATCTTGTCAAGCAACTTTGAATTTTTAGCTATCGAAATAGTTAACCTATCAAAGAATTGAATTAATGAGCCCCATTGCTTAAAAATAGGGGGAGAGCCATGTTAGAGCTTCATTGCACACATATTATGCAATTTTTAACAAGATAAAACATTGTGAACTTGCTATGATATCCTTTTCAATACCTCTAATCTATGATATAGCATCCCCTTCATAATCCAAATGGGATGCTTCCCGTGCCTAGATGTGACTTGGGAACAACATTTATTTTATTTTATTTTATGTTCCATTAGCTAATTCTTTCACTCTCTTGTGTCTAGGAGGTTCAATTTGCTCCTATTTTACTTCAGTTAACCTTGCAAACCTTCTGGTGCTAGGAGGTGTGGTTGTTTGAACTTTTGTAATGCTGACATCTTCCTCTTGCACCTTTTGAATAGGTAGGATGAATTTAGATTGAACTTGTGAAAGGAAGAGGGTATAAGCATGAGCCATGTATTAAAGATCACTAGATCAACTGCTTGGATGACTATGATGTCAAGGCAGGAGACTACTATAGATTGAATCTATAGCTTATAGAATATGCCATATAAATTGATATACCAAGGAAATATTAGGACAAATATTGAAAGGATATGCTGAATCCATCATACAATTGAGATAAGGTCTATTGGAAAGTAGTGGCTGACACTAAAGTGATCTACCCAAATAATTATGATGCATAATGTAGGGTGAGGCACATAAGTGGTAGGATATTGATATGTATTTTTATGCCCTTGAAGTTAGATTCAAATTCCCTAGAGATCTCACTAGTTTTGTCGATGAAACTAGATAAGGGTAAGGGAAAAAAGGTTATTATTCCTACTTGGATGCCCATGAAACCTTATAGAATAGAAACAATATATAAACATTCATGATATGTAGCTTATGAGTTGAGAACCATGGAGAAAAAAGGTAATAAGATAAAATCCACTATTATTGAGGTAGAATCCTAGAAGAAGAGGTCCTCAAGAATCCTACTAAGAAAAAGAAGAAAATTACTCCTACTTCTAGTTGTACTTCCAATTGGTAGCCCAAGGATAAGAAAGTTAAGTATACCAAAGAAAGAGAGGTAGTTCCACACCTTCAGCCTTTATGGAAGACATGGCTAAGAAAGAGGTAGATGATCAAGAGGATGATATCCATTTTATCAAAAGAACTAGTTAAACAATGACTACAACTATAGAAAAAAGAAGAAAACAACATGAAGTGATACCTCCACAACCTCAAGGAGAGACCATCACTATTGAGGAATATAAAAAGGGACAAAAGGATATGGGAGAGAATTAGGGATTCAAGACATTTGATGTTATGGATTTATATTTCACTTCCCCCAAGTAGAGCTATGTTTCTGATATTCTACCTCCCAATGTGCAACCCATTGAAAGAGAGAAGCTATTAGGATAACCAAGCATTGGAAAGAATATGGAAGAGGAACATGGTCAAGTAGCTACTCCTTAGGATAAAATTATAGAGATAGAAAATAAAAATAAGAAGGAGTAAAGTGCTAAGGAATCTACATAGGAAAAGGGGCATGAAAAAGAGGAGATATTATAGGAAGGAAAGATAAGGACTAGGAAGTAGTGAAGAAGCCTAAGGGAGATGACTCCTAGGATATACTAGAGGAGAATAATTAAGAAGAAATCATTCCTCCTCATCCTCATATAGTTTAATAAGGGAAACTAATGGCAAAATAAATAGATATTATTTCTATGGAGAATATGTCAAGTGCCAACAAGCAAAAGAAAAAGAAGAAACTAACAATTGTTATTGGGAAGGATACAAAGATAGAGGTGGAAACACCATTGAAAATCTAGAGAAAGATAACACAATAACATGAAAAGGATCAATAAATTGAAGAGAAATAAGTGCCATAAGAGCAATAGATTCTTATAGTTCTATTAGAAGAAGTTCTACTACATCCTCCCAAGAAAGAAGGGACCTAGTTAAAGAGGAACATGTAGATGAAATATATATAAAGGTGAGAAAGTTGAGGCTCCCTCTACTAGTGAGGATAAATAAGTACATAAAATACATTTTTCAGTTCCACAAAATTGATATGACATCCAAGGTAATTCAATGGAAAAAAAAATTGTAGTGCAGAGAGAATGCCCACATTCTCTTAGTGGGGAAACCCTTCCAACAACCTAAGGTTAGTAAGGAAGAACAATGCATATCATACATGATCTAGGATGTATCTCACCATGGAAAGTGACATATAGTTGTTCCTCCATCCTAAGAAAATATTGAAGAATTAATGCCTGATGATTACTAGATCGAGGAGATCAATCTAGGTCAACTAACCTAGGTAGGTAAGAAGGCTTTGGTGACATTAAGCTTAAAGTACTTGTTTGAGTGCATTAATTTAGATGAGTAGAAGATAAAATGGCTTTACAAGTAAAATAAAGTATTAAAGGAATTCATTATAAATATGGTGGGTCCCATTGACCTGACTGATCAAGAGAACAAGTACCAAGGGTCTAATCCATATGTTCACAAAAATTAATGATATCTAAAATAAAGCATATGATTAGATAGTTGAGGGAGAATTTTTTTCAGAAAATTTATTTTTGAGATATATAAAGATGATTAAAAAATCATAATTAACCTATCGAGATGGTAATAAAATAATTCAAGGGTTCATTTTAAACTATGACCACCAAGGATGATCTTCGCAAGATTTTTAGGAATGTGGAAGAAATAAGGAAAACCAGTGGGAAGATCACAAATTTAGAGGCATTTGAAAAAAAAGTGAAGAATTTATAGAAGAAAAAATAGAAGAAGCTTTATCAGAAGAAGATTCACAATCCCTTTGACACCATGAGAATAATTGAAAACTTCAAAATAGAACTTCCAGGAGTCTCACTAAAGGAATAAGGGATAAAACCTAGATCTCAATTTTACAGTTTTGTACTTTATAAATATTGTGGTTTTCTAGAATTATGGACATCTAAAAAATCCAAAATTTAGACATCTAATAACTCTAAAAAGTGATCAACACTTAAGGAAACTTTGAAGAAAAATAATTTAGACTTGAAGTAGGGTTCCACAAATTTTGGTCGACAATGTGTTTTAGCATTTTTAAACTCCAGTTTAAAAATTGTTGGGCTTCTATGTAGTTTTTAGGATAATTTAAAGTGCCTTTGAGTTATCAATCATTTTTTCATCATTATATAAGATTGTGCATTCAAATTTGGTGGTATTTTTGGAAGTGAAGCTTGAGGAAGCTATTGAAGACCAATTTTGTTGCACTTATTTCTTCTTTTATTTTTCTTCATTTTCCCTTGTTTTGTCAACATGTAATTAATATCATGCACACTAAAAATAGATGAAAATCCATGCATGTTAGCGAGAAAAAAATTTAGGAGTATTTTTTCTTAAAAACAATTATAATTACATACTATTTTTAGTTTTTTGGTATAGGAAAAACTCTGGCTAGGGGTTTCTTAGTTTAAAGAATAATCAATATAAAATCACTTTTTATAATGTAATAAGGGTTGAAAAAAATTTCAATAAAGTATATGGAATTAGTGTTTCAATACATATTGTGGTTATTCATGCCTGTAGACATTTTTTAATGAATTATGAACTGTTAATTTATATATTTGAAAGAGCCAATTATTCTAATTGATTGTTGTATGTTTTTATTAGGATTTTTGGAGTTTTTAATTATTTCAATTCTTTTGTTGTGATGAACTATAGATAATTTTTTCTAATGGATTATTAAGATAAATTTATCTTGTGTGTACATACATCGAGGTGGCCCGACAATTTGAGAAATTTTGATAAATCATACATCTTCTACAAAATTCCCTTCATGATTGCACCTATGAAGTTTTAATTGTGTTGCTCTGTACTACGAGGGTTTCCCTCATCTTATTGATGATTTAATTCACAAGAGGATTCAACAACTTATGTTCATTTAGGTTTAATTTTTGTGATTTACTTATGCTTTCATGATCCTCAATCTCTTCATGATTTATTTATGGCATTGTTTAATTAGGAAATTTATTTTAGTTGCATGGATAAATCTATATTCATTATAAAGTTGAAAAAAGTAATAAAAATAGAAATTATATCATTATTTTATGTCTTCTTACATATATTTTCACAAAATCAATAAAGGCCTTCTTGTGAATAATCACATCTATCTTCAATTGAGCTATCTAGTAATTAACAAACATCTTAAAACAACCCTGGGGTTTATTTTACCATCAATTTAAGAGAGTGGTCTATTTCAAATTTATGCCTCTACCATTTTCATTAAACATGAAAATGACACTCAACAAAATTGTAAAGTTATTATGTTGTACTTACATATTATCATGGATGAAATAAAATTTTAAGGATATATGAATCACTTTTGATGAACTATTTCCCAAAGAATCCAATCAAGCACTCCCTAAAAAAACATTTATCTATTTAATATCACTTTTTGAGAAAGAAATTGTTTAAAGGTGTAGTAAAGCTTGAGTACATCAAAAAAGTAGTAGTTATTAAATACATTTACAAAATAGTTGTTTAAGGATACTTTTGAGTATCTCAAGGAGAAGCTACACATTATTCCCTTCTAAGTGTTTACTAAATTCACCAATGTTTGTGTTGGTCAAGCAATTTGCATGCTTATTCTTTTCTAGATCTATGCTAGATGAAATTCTCTCATGGAGAATAGAGTTAGTTGATAAGGAGGAGTTACAACCCTTTTTCATTGCTGTTAAAGGGAGAGAAGAACTAGTAATGAGATTTGATGTTGCCTGTGTGTTTTCTTATTGATGAATGTCACTATCAATGACAAAAGGGAGAGTTTTTTTGAAAATATGAGATTTTTGCTAATCATGTTATTTTTATTAATGGTTGTCATTGATCTTAACATATCTAATGCATAGAGGAGATTCATTTATGTTTCAATGGTTTTGTTGTATCAATTGATGTGTATAGATATTGTTGGTGTTTCAGTAGAAGGTTCTCACTAAAGAATGTACTAAAATATTTATCCTTATGTAGTTTGTGGCAGTCCTATTTAATGTTGTTGATCCACTTATAGTAACCCAACTTATTATTTTTAAGCCAACCTCTTTATTTGCATTACATACTTGTATAGTCATTTCCCCCTTTAAATTCACATGTTAAAATTCTTTTAAAGTGAAAATACAAGTTATTGAACCCTCTAAACCAATTCAACTAGGTTCAAAGGTTCAAGGTGGTTGAACTAGATTCAAAATGTTTGACATAAATGAAAATGAAAGTGAAAATTCCATCAAAGAAGGAAAATAATTTTGGGAGAACTTATAAATTTGGAATTTAGGTTCAACAGGTTCTTAAAATAGGTTCAACTAGGTTCAAAAGTTCAATATCGTTCATCCAAGTTCAAATGGGTTCAAATGGGTTCAACTAGTTCACAGGTTCTTAGAGAAAAATTTATTCAACTGTTTTAGCATGTTCAATGGTTCAACACAACATTTGATTTCTATGTACACATCTAAGGGTTCAAAAATACAATTAAAAAAGTTGCTAGTTATCTGAATCTAAGGCTGACCCACCTATCATTTTTGCCTTAAATATTCCTTCATTTATTTTTTATAATTGTATAAGCATACATGGTATATTCTTTTAAGATTTTCCCAAATACAAAAATTAGAAATAATGCTTAAATAATTGGTTGGAAATGTAGCAAATGAGGAGGAATTCTCTTATTTCTCTATATCAAAAATAAGTTATGAAGGAAAGAAAGTGGAGGAGTTAATCTGATTTTTACTCACAAACATGGGAAATATATAAAAAAAAATCACCACAAAGTAGTTATTTGGGAAAGCTATGGAAAGGAGTTGAGAATATCTATAAAAAAAAAAAGCTTTTCCCAAAATAAAAATTTTCCTTTTCTTTAGATATTTTTTATAGCAACCCATGTACTATAGAAAAGGGGCTCCCAAGGAATTTTTTTTGGCATTATAATTATAGCTATAAATTTTTTGCTTAACCAACAAATATTCTAGCTATAATGATAGAACAAAATATGCAGGTCTGAAAGAAAAAAAATCAAAATAGAAGATGGAAAATGAAACTTCTCGTTAATTACAATGAAATCTAATTACAATAATATAGGCTTCCTCAAAGAATAAAGTAGAGGAAAAACATGAATAAAACTAAAAAAATTAGAAGTATTCTTTGGGTGATCCCACAATAATGGGTTCCACTTTTTGACCTATTTTGACACTGAAATCAATATTTTTGCAACAAATGTCATGTTCAAGTGACTATATCTCCAAAACTATAAATAATTTCAAGATGACATAAACTAGTGAGTTTTAATACTCTATTCCTACTTTGTAACCATATTTTTTAATCTTAAATTTTTTTTATTTATGTCAATTTTTTCATCTCCTCTGAAAAGTGGTACATAATAAAATTCAATATTTTTAAAGAGTGACAGTCCGTTTGACACACAAGTTTTTTTCTAGAAATGATAATGAAGTAATTCTTTTGGCGTTAGATTTGTAACATCGATATCTAGAGGATTCATTTGGATTGATTCATTTTGGTTGAATATTGTATAATTTATGAAGTTTTGAAGTGACATGAATCGTAATTCAGACATACATTTCGTATGACACAGATAATTTGAAGTGAATAAACCTTTCTTTTTTTTTTAATAGAAAGATATCTCAATAAGCTATTTCCTACATATTTTTCAAAAAATATTTGACCTAATTTACTAATTTTCGTAAGGTGTTGAAGTCAGTTGATGTTCAATCGGTAATGAACCTATAATGAGTTAAACTCATATTTGAAAGTTTTAAGACTAAAATATGTATTACAATTATAGTCATTGGAAAGCTTGCTCTGAGTAGCACATTTTGAAATTTTTTATTTTACAGTAGGAGATCATCCTCCAAGAATTATGGGTGTCAAAAGAGCAAAAAATACATATAATATGAAAAAAGTGTTAAAAAATTCTTAATTTTGAGCATTCATGCGAACATATTAGGCATGTTTGTGCGAATGCATGTTTGCAGAAACATGGCTGCTAAAATTTGTTGATAATTGAAAACTTAAGAAAACATGTTTTCCTAAACATGTGTTTCATATCATGTTCATGCAACCATAGAAAAGCTAACATCAACCTCAAACAAACAGTTTAAAAATACTGATAGTGACAGAAAAATCCATACAGTAATATTTTTATCTTGTTATTGCATGAAATTTATCTTGAGGCAAGGGATAAATTTTGTTTTTTTTTAAAATTTTATAATGGGAAACAAGAAAGGAAGGCAAAACAAATATGCAAGGAAGAGATCTGATGAAGCAGAACAAAAAAAATTCAGAAGACTACGACATGTTATCATTGAATTAAAAAAGGTCAAGGAAATGTTGAAAAAGGCTCAAGATCACTCCCTACAAAGGTTGAAATAATAGAAGTTAGAGAAAGGTCAAAATCTTTCCCTGTAGAATCTCTAATAATGGATGTTGGGGAAGGCTCAAGATCGGTCCCTATAGAAATTCCAGTAACAGAAGTCAGAGAAGGGTCAGGATCAAGTGTAGGAACTAGTATGGATGAACTCTTAAATATTTCCCAATCTGTAAAGAATGTTATTTCTCATAAGAATTTAGATCATTTACTTAAAATGGATGTGGATAAATTGAGAAAACTTGCACCTAGTGTTCAACCATTAAGTTTGTCTAAGAAAAGGTCAATGAATAAGAAGATAAGAGAAATTATGACTCAATTTGATAACACTGAAACACTTGAACAAGCTCATTGCTTTCACTTTTGCTTACAAAAAATAAGTTGCAAGAGGCATTGAAATTGTTAGGTATAGACACAACATCAAAGAAGAGAAGATTTTTCTAGCATGCAAACTGATCTAATTGAAAATGTTAAACAAGGTTTGAGAAACAAAGGAAAACACTCTCGAACTAAAGATAAGTCTGCAGCAAGAAAAGTGTGATAGTACTATGGACAACAATTGGGCAATCATATGTAGAGCACCTCGTTCTGATAGGATTGAAGAGTTATTAAAAAATTTAGTCATATCATTTTCGATTGATAACGCTTATCCTTCCTCAAATAGTAGAGATGTTATCAGGCATAGGATTGCACCTGGTCAATATGAACATCATACAAAACATTGGTTGGACACAACACAGCATGAGTTATATGTGTCATTTTGTAGTGAACATCCTAATGTAAAAGTTGGGCAAACATTGTTTGAAAAATTGAAGCCATGCTTTGTGAGGTCAAACAAAGTGTTTGAAACGTGTTCTTTTCATCATCATATTGAGTTTGATCTCCACTATTAGATATTTTGAAAGTTTGTAGAAGACACATATGGTTTTCATGTTGCTCCTCCTAGTAGGAGAAGTGAGTTTATATCATCCATTTTGTGTGACAACATAGATGATCCATCTAGTCAAATAAATTGCATCAAAGGATTATGTGAAACATGTGGTGAATTGGCTCTATTTCCTTTGAAAACTAAAAATATTGAATTGCAAAAAAGTTACAAGTATGTGAAGAATGAAACAAAGTTGGGGAAAGAAACAAAAAGGTTGGAATATGTTGAAGAGGAGTTGCCTGTTCTAACATTTATGGACAGATTTAAGAAATTGATTCAACCTTATATTCATCACACATTTCTTGCAAAGTGGCAAGCACAAAAGTTTCAAACTTTGAGAGATAATTTTCCACTTGGAACAATTGTATCAGTTGTTGATTTTGCAATGAAATATTCCTTTGTTCATCAAAAAGAAATTCCATCAAATTATTACTTTAATAAGCAGGTCACTATTATGGTACATGTTTGTTATAGACATGCATAGTTAGATTTGGATTGTGTTCAAAGTACAATTCAAACACAAGTAATTATAAAGGAATATCATTTTTATATAAGTGATGATAAAGAACATGACATTCACTATGTAGAACATTGCTTCAATATGTTCTTTTCTTATTTGAAAGAAAGAAACATAAATGTTGATAAACATTATGTTTGGTCTGATGGATGTGCCACATAGTTTAAATCATCTAGACCATTTTATGCATTGTGTAGATATCATCTTAATGAGAATATAAAACACATATGGAATTTCTTCGAGAGTGGCCATGGAAAAGGTGAACATGATGGTGTTGGAGCTTGTATCAAACATGCTTTGTAAAAGTATCAAATGAATTATCAGGGAGTTCATGTAAATGATGCACATGATGTTTTTGAATGATGTAAGACTCATTTTGCATTAGATGAGGTCGGGACATCATCAATGACGAGTCAACAGGTACCATATAGATTCTTTAGGGAGATAATAGGTATGGATGTGTACGTCTATTTAACTTTTATGCAATTAAGTTATAAAATTTTATTGTTAAGTTTTATTTTTCAATTCGTTGAAGTTTAAATTTGATTTGTCTATATTTTGTTTTAATGAACTTTTAGGTGTTAATAGAAAAAAACATGCATGGTTGCAAGAGGATAGAATAGACACATTCCTTACATTCAATCATGAGCACAGATAATTGCAATTGGACATTGTAGACAAGAGAATACTCAGGTTTTTGTAATAGTTACATTGATGAAGACTACGAAGAATGCATCAATCAGACATGTGGATATATAGGTGCATGGATTTTAGTACCACTTGATGTTACCGATACATTTGATAAAGATGATGAAAATTTTGATGATATTCCATTGATTTCTGATGATTATAATCATATCTCTAGAATTGTAAAAGTGGGTGAGTATCATAAAAATTAATCTCAACTTGTTATTTAATTATCAATTTCAACTATCTTATATATATTGTACACATACATTCATGTATACTTTATGCAGGAGATTTCTTTGCAGTGATTGTTGAGCTTGGAAATCATGAAGGTGTCAGTTATTATTTATTGTGATGTACTACAGAGAGGAAAAAGTTATATGACCCTGAAGAAAGTGATGGAATGTTGTTCCCCATAGGTAAATTATACATATACATGTATGCACATACATATTTAAATAAATAAATATATCTAGGTAACTTTATACCTATCAAATTTTAAATTTGTGGTGCAGATTCTATTGTGATAGAGGGAACATATTTGAAGCAAGAAAAAATAGTCCAACATGGAATGCACTTTGTATATTATTAACCTAGCAACAAGGTTTTACAATACAGCCACTTGGTCATTGCTACCGGGCTTTGTCTACATCTGGTCAAACTTAAGCGTGTACATCGTAAGTGGAGACTAGACAATGAAGATCATGAAAAGATATTTCATGTTATAAGTGTAAATCATGGTTGATTAGACCTTTGAGATTTATTTTACAATAATATGAATATCAACTTCGATGAAATGTGTTTTTAATTGTACAATCATAGTCTTAGTTATCATTAGTTTATTTTAAAAACTATAATATTAATTGTACTATGGATGAATTTAATAATTTTACAACTTGATATAAATAGGCTAGAAGTTAGTTCAAACTTACACAATTTCATTATCTATAGATATGCATGAAAAATAATTTAATATGTTACAATTCTTAAATATCAACTTCTTTTCAAACTATTGAATTTCATCTTGAATTAAATGTGTTTTTAATTGTACGATCATAAGTTTTTAATTGTCATTAGTTTATTAAAAAACTATATAATTTAATAATTTAAATTAATTGTACCACATGGATGGATTTAATAATTTAACAACTTGATATAAATAGGCTTTAAGTTAGTTCAAACTTAATCATTATCTATACATATATATCAAAAATAATTTAATATCTTACAATTGTTAAATATCAACTTCTTTTCAAACTATTGAATTTCATCTTGAATTAAATGTGTTTTTAATTGTACGAGCATAAGTTCTTAATTATCATTAGTTTATTAAACAACTATATAATTTAATAATTTAGATTAATTGTACCATGGATGAATTTAATAATTTAAATTCATTTATCAACTTTTTTTCAAACTAGATTGAATTTCATAAGTGAAAATTAAATGTGTTTTTAAAATTGTAAGATTATAAGTTCATAGTTATCATTTAGGTTAGTTTACTAAAAACTATATATTTTAATGTTACTTTATTACATCTATGGTCATGTACTCTTAAAGTTCAAATTAGTTTAAATTAATATTTTTTTTAATATTATATTTTGTAAAAGTTTTCTAAAATAATGTATTGGCTTACCTAATTAACATATTTTTATCCACATAAAACTAATATTTATCTTTAGCAGGTTAGTAATTGATAATTTAAGAAATATATATCTTTCTAACTTCCTACTAATTGATACTTGATATACATGTACACATGTCTCAAGATCATGTTCTATAGCTATAACAAGAAAAAATACACATATGTACACATATACACATCTCAAGAATAAACATCTACAGATCTAATATATCTCTATGTAACTAAAATGCAAACTCTAAATCTTGAATAAATACATGTATGAAGAAAAATATAAAAAGTCATATATATGTACATGTGATGTTATCTAACTACTAAAGTACTTAATAATCAAATAAATAGTGAAAGTACATGTATGTCATCAAGGTACTGAAATACACATGTGTACATGTAAAGTGTCTCCAATATATAAATGTATCAAAAAATATATAAATCTGATCTACTACCAGAGGGACCCCTTAAGACACATACGAACAAAATGAACCTTTGATCGAGTCTCTTGTACATCCTCTCGTTGAGGCACATCAACTGAACCTTGCAAATATATATACATATATGTATACATGTTAGAATTCTATCTTTAAAACATATATATACATACACATGTACATGTACATTCAAATTAAATATGAACTTACACACACCCACCCACACACACACACACATAGTTTTCAAAACATGTAAATAAATTTAAACAAACTATTTAAAACTCAAATACCTGAGCACTACCAGGTGGCTTAATATGATGCCCTAAACCAACAGTATGTGTAACCATGCGCTCAACGACCTATGCCTGCATGATTTATTATGAGTTAAAGATTAAATTAAATATCTAGATATATATCTGATCTAAATTTTTTAATAAATGAACATATTTTTAATTTTTTTATATATTTAAAATTAAAAATAAATTATATATGTACCTGGGTCTCCAAATGTGGAGGATGATCAGTAGACTCCATCGTATCATCTACTGATGCACCTAAGCCTAAAACTCTAACACCTACTGAACTGCCCTCAACACCATGTCCAACTGCTAGTAAATATGAGTGAAGTGGACTGTGTAACCATCTGGGTAATGGTGTAGAATCAGTGCTACCAAGTCAGAATGATAGGTCCATGTATGATGAAATATCAAGGCTCAAACTAGTATTAATCTCAAATAGGTCTCACAAATGCTCACCAAAATCATCAAGACCCTCAACTGTGATTTGGACATCTCCAACTCGTATGCCTGAGTCATTTGTAGAGTGTCGTGAGCCTGGAGCCAAATGTTGTGAGCTATGCATAGGTGTATCATCTATCACTAGTGTGGCAGCCTGTGTCTGTGGAATTATGCTGGGGCTCTGATGCTATCTAACAACATCCATCATTGAGTGTACTAGAATCCCCTATGTACTAGAAATATAGCTGATAATGTGCAACATATCCTCCAAAAAATATAGTGCCATATCCATATGTGCCTTTTGTCCTTAAAGACCATGAATATCACCTAGTAGTGGTTTCCCAGCAGCTCTATATGCATCAGAGGAGGAGGTTCCTAAAGTGCTACTAGATGCCTCTGAAGATGGTTGACCAGGTGGATGAGGATGTAAACTATGAAGATAATGACCAATAGAATTTGATGTGATACTAGCTGTTGCAGATGCAATGTGCCCAATAGTGTCAATTGCTCCCCTTTGGGAAGTAATGGAAACTCTATCTACAATAGGCACTTGTGCAGGAGTCAGAGGAGGTAGCCTTTGTCCAAAAAATTGTCTAACATCTGCAGGTGGCAGACAATGTGTACTGTGATACTGGTCACAATCTACGATTCGACCACACCCCTATCCGCAATAATCAGGAATATCCAAGTAGTTGATGTTGAGCCATATATGAAACTCAGCGTACAACTATTGTGCAAAATAAAGGGGTATCTGTTTGTTATTAGGATAATGACGATGTACAACTAAAAATTATGGATAAATCATGCTAGTAATAATAGGGTCTCTACATCATGTGACTCTATAGCCTCTCACCCTACCCTGTGCTCCCTCATATGCTGGAAAGAGCTCTCTCTGGATGATGTCTTTGGGGGATACCCTCTTGACATCATGGAAAAATGCATCTCCTAAAACCTCAGCCCTAAGCTCCTTAGATATGGAACCTAATATGGAAGGACTAAATGAATGGTGAGCTCTAAACCTAGCCATCAAATCCTGTAAACTCCTACATATTGTAGTACATATGTCTCTATAAAGACCATCATTAAAGGTTGATATAGAGTGTTGTAGTCTAGCAACCTCTTTCTTTGAAAATGCAAATAAAGCATTGATATCAATGCACGAAGGTGGTGCAGTAGGACCTCCAGCAGGAGCTATAGGTGTAGCCTGACTTGGAATAGGAGCCGCACCAGGAGCCATAGTAAGACCTACACCACCTGGAGTTGCACCAGGAGCTAGAACATGAGCTACATGATGAGCCCTACATCGAGGTACACCAAAAGCCCCACCATAAGTTGTAGCACAAGCCCCACCATGAGTTACATGAGGAGCCAGATCAGGAACTGCATCAAGCACTGCAACAGGAACCACATCAACCTGTGTTGTAGTAGGAGTTGCAGCAAGAACTACATCAGGTGCCACACCAGGAGCCACATCAAGCTGATCATGTGAAGCCATATCTATAGAAATGTACGAAGAGCTAAATTGCCTACTATACATGCAATTTTTTATTTTTAAAATTAAAAATTATACATACATAATTGAACATACATCACACATGGACCTAGATAATCTATAACACATGTACCATGATCTAATAAAATTTAAATATATATGATTGAATGCATATATGTATACATACATGAGAACTTTAGAAAATATATTAAACATACATTGCACGTTATTGAACTATAAGCAAAATATAAAAAATCTAGCCAATTTAACACATTTTTAATTAATAATATAGAAAATCTAGCTAATTTTAAAACCATTTATGATTAATATTTAAGGGCTTATAATTTAGGATAAGGGTTGGGGCTTATCGTAACCTATCTAACCCTAATCATAATCATAAATCATAAATGTTAAACCATGACCCTAAATACTAAACCCTAATCTTTGTACAAACTTTTAATTTAGTATAAGGGAGCTTATAATTCAGGATAAGGGTTGGGGCTTATCATAACCTAGATCTAACCCTAATCATAATCATCAATCATAAATGTTAAACCATGACCCTAAATACTAAACCCTAATCTTTATACAAACTTTCAATTTAGTATAAGGGTTTACCATTTACCTAAATTAGTATAAGGGCTTATAATTTAGGATTTAAGGATGTAACCTATCTAACCCTAATCATAATCATAAATCATAAATGTTAAACCATGACCCTAAATACTAAACCCTAATATTCAAAATAAATTTCAATCATATATAATAAGAAAGTTCAATAATATATTTACTTATTGTTAATTAAAAATGTGTTAAATTAATTAGCTAGATTTTCTATATTTTCCAAGTTAAATAGAAATAATATTAATAAATGTGTGTGTGTGTGTGTGTGTGTGTGTGTGTTTTAATGTGTGTTATTTTCAAACAAGTGAAAATTTAGTATATCATTTGATTAAAAATGTTGTAAATTATAATTTAGATTTATGAAATAAAAAATGTGTGCATGTGTGCACTCAATTTTTTATCATACTAATTTTTTAACCATGTATAGATCTCCAAATTTTCATATAGATACATTCATGAATGTTAGGGTTCCAAGGTTACGGTTATAGTTTATACCTTATATTATAGTTAAGACCTTCAAATAGGGATATATATTAGTTTAATTAATGTTATGATTTAAGGAAATTTAAGTTTAGAGTTAAGGTTAGCAAGTAGGATAAGGTGAAAATTAGAGGCCCGAAAGTCTTTAATTTATTGTTCTAGGATTTTATTATACTTTGGGGGGTATTATTAGAGAGCTCAATTAAAGGACCTAATAAATTATTTATATTACTCTTAAAGGATAACATTTCAAGGTTTAGGTTTCGAGTTGGGTTAAACATATATATCATTTAAAACAATGGTCATACTTCATGTATGTACATGTGTTTAAATGTATGTGCATGTATCTCAAATTTGTAATTTATTACAATTTAGGATTAGGGTCAACTTGTTTTAATTTTATGTAAGTTAGGCCTCAATTAGGTTTTGAAATAGGGTTTTAGTGTAAAGGTTATAATTAGGCTTAATTTTAGGGTAAGATTTAGGACCTTATGACATTGTTAGGGTTTATACGAACTTACATAATTTAGCATTAAATTTAGGGGTTAATATGAAGGTCCATCGTTAAGAATTTAGGATAAGGGAACTTAGCATATGATGTTTATGATTTGGTTCAAGATTATGATTTAGGGTATTTATTATCATTTATAATCTTGGGTTTAGAAATTAAATTTTAAGATCAAGGTTAGGGTTAGGGTTTGGATAATGTTTAGGGTTAGGGTTTGGTTAGGTTAGGGTTTTGATAATGGTTAGGGTTAGGATTTGGATAATTATTTTAGTTAAGGTTTACAGTTAGAGTTAGGATTACATGGTTAGGGCTATTATTTAGGATTGAGACCACGATTATAGTTAGGATCATGGTCAGAGGTTAGGAGCACAAATTATAGTCTATCAATTAAGGTTAGTATTAGGCTAAGTTAGCATTTAAAGGATTTAGGGTTATAGTTATGATTAGGGTTAGGGTATGGGTTTACATTTCTATTAGTATTATTTATAGGGTTATATATATACATATATATATATATATATATACATATATATATATATATATATATATATATATATATATATCTAGGTTGACATTGCTATTAGTTTTATTTTTAGGGTTATGACTTGTATCAAGGTTAAAATTTATGGATAGGAAATTTATGATTAAGGCTTATAATTTAGGATAAGAGTTGGGGCTTATCATCTAGTATAAGGGTTTACCATTTACGCTTAGTGTTAGAATTATGGTTTTTAACTTACTTAAAATTAGTTAAATAGGTCTTTTAGAATTAGAATTTAGCATTTAAATCTAACATTTTAGGATCTTAGTGTACAAAGATTGGGGTTTAGTATTTAAGGTCATGGTTTAACATTTATGGTTTATGATTATGATTAGGGTTAGATCTAGGTTAAATGGGTTCACATCATTGTTAGAAGTACGGTTTAAAGAGGGTTAGGGTACATGGGTTTACATCATTGTTAGTTCAGTATGGTTAGAGGGTTAGGATTTGTAGTAGAGATAAGATTTTGGATTATGGTTTTAACACATAGTTTTAATATTTATAATTAAAGTTAGGATCAAGTATTATTATTAAATACTATTTAATGTTGGTGTTTATCATTTAGGTCTATGGTTCAAATTGATAATTAGGAGTTATGGTTATAATTTATGATTAGGGTTTTGCAGTTAGGATTATGACTAGGTTTAGTATTTAGGACTAGATTGTTTAGCATTAAGGTTTAAGAGTTAAAATTTAAGTTATATATATATATATATATATATATATATATATATATATATATATATATATATATATATATATAAGATCTTTACATGTTCAAATATATGATGTACATTCTTTATGTTTGTATGTTATAATCAAGTTATGTTAGATTATAATTAACTTTTATTAATTAAACGTTGTAACATGTATTCTTTAGGTCATACACATGTTCTAAAGTTATATGTTCTTATGTATGTACATGTATATTATATTCTTACCTATATGCAAATTAATCTACATTCTTATATATGTATAATTTAGGATCTCCCCTTAAGAAATGCCATTGAATTATATAGTGAATTATATACTTAGATTATTAAGACATTAAAAATAACAACATATACATTTAAACATGAATATTGAAAACATATGTATGGACATCTATATTTAACATGAACATATTTACATGTACATTTATGAAATAAAATATACATTTTAATCTACATTCTTATTTCTATAATTTAGGATCTCCCCTTAAGACATGTCACTAAATATAGTTAATTACACTTAGTTTTCAGACAAATTAAGATCAATAGTTAACACACACACACACACACACACACACACACACACACACACACACACACACACACACACAAATGTGAATTTATTAAAAACATGTACATACATCTACTTTTAACCATGAACAAATATACATGTACATCTATGACATTCAAAATAAAAAATTATACTTTTTAATCTACATTGTTACATGTATAATTTAGGATTTGGACCCTTAAGATATGTTATTTAATTAAACTTCTAAGATTAAGACATTAAGATGAATTTGACATATATACATAAACATGAATATCAAAAACATACATGTCTACATTATATATATATATATGCATATTTTAATCTGCATTCTTAATTTATAATTTAGGATCTCCCCTTAATATGTATGCTATTAAATATAGTTAAAATTACACAATTTAGATTAAGGTGCATAAAGATGAATAACATACACATAAACATGAATAAGGCATTAAGATGAATAACATATGTAGATACATGAATAAAACATATATACGTAAACATAAAAGATTAAGATGTATTAAAAAATCAATGACATACATACATTAACATTAATAAATTTATATGAATATTGAAAATATTTTTCTAAATTTTATTTTTTTAATATTTTTAAATATTTTTCTAATGTTTTCTAATTTTCACGACTAATGTTTTTAAAAATATTTTCTAATTTTTTTCTAATATTTTATAATGTTTAAATCCTAATTTTATTTTCTCATAGTTTTCTAATATAAAATTATAAATTATTATTTTAAAATATATTTTCAAATGTTTTTCTAATATTTAAATGTAATGTTTTTTCTAATATTTTTCTAAATTTGTTTTCCAGTTATACATTATATTAAATTATAAATTTTTTAATTTTTTAAAAATGTTTTTCTAATATTTTTTCTAATGTTTGTCTAAATTTGATTTCTAAATTTTATGTTATTATAAATTTTCTAATGTTTTTTCTAATTTATTTTCTAAAATTGATATTATTATCAATTTTCTAATATTTTTCTAATGTTTTTTCTAAATTTTTTTGTAAAATTTATATTAATAAATTTTCTAATGTTTTTCTAATTTTTTTTTCTAAATTTTATATTAAATTATAAAATTTCTAATATTTTTCTAATGTTTTTTCTAAATTTATATTATTATAAAATTTCTAATGCTTTTTCTAAATTTGTTTTCTAAATTTTATATTATTATAAATTTTCTAATGGTTTTCTAATATTTTTCTTAATGTTTTCTTAAAAAAATTCTAATGTTTTTTATATAATATTTTTTTGTTTTCTAAATTAATATAATTAAGTTTAATATAAATAAACAATAAAAAATATTAAATTAACATTTAAATATGATTTCAAAACATTAAAAACATAAAAAAAATTCAAATATGCTTTGAAAACATTAAAAAATGCTTTGAAAATATTAAAATATACTTTGAGAACATTTTAAAATGCTTTAAAAATGTTAAAAACATTAAAATAATATTTAAACATACCTGAAGATGAGAATAAGAAGGAAAGTGACAAGCTGATGCTGATAGAGCTGATAGAAAACACTCATTCGCTCCAACCCTCAGAATGAATAGTTATGCCATCGAAAATGACCCAAATGGGTTAAATCACTAGTTTTAACTGTCAAAAATCAACGTGCGCAATGTTCGGGCGAACACAATAAATAAATATGTTCGCTCGAACATGACATATTATATGTGGATATGTTCGAGCGAACATATGTAGTTAGTGTGTTCATTCGAACATGTAAACTATGTTCGTGCAAACATATCATGCATGAAATTTCCACTTTTGCCAAGTTTTTGCAATTTTGTTCGGCCCACTAAAGTGGAACCCATTATTGTGGGTTCATTCCCTTAGTTAGCTTACACACTAAGAAAATAAGCTTTATCCATAAAGCATGGATACAAAACAAAAAACATGCTAAGTTTTATTTTCTGTCACCTCCTCCCACTCCCCCTCAAATTATGCAATAGAAAACCATCTTTTGAGACACAAGAAAAGTGTGGATGACTATTGAATGATACCTATGATAGTGCTGGATGAAAAACCTCCTTTGAAACTAGAATGAAAATCAAGATCAATCTACATGAGTGCCCCCAATGACACTACTTGAATATTGAGTAGATGGCAAACTAGGCATAACATCTGTCAATCGAAGATACAAAACACAATAATCTGGATAGAAGCCCCTAAACAATGAATATATGGAAAATAAAGACAAAACATATATCAGTTAAGGATGTAGATGACACATAAATCTGTACAAGTGACCCAAACAACACTTCTCAACCATAAGACAAAACATCTATTAATTAAGGATGTAGATGACATATAAATCTGCATGAGTGACCTGAACAACACTACTCAACCATGAAAAAATAAATTTCTAGTTGAAAATAGAGGTTCCAATTGTCTAAAAAATTTATCAACTATGGAACCAAGGAAGCATCAACACTAACAATAGAAAACCCTCTAAAATATTGAAGTGTAAGGCATGACAAGTCCACTGAAATTGTGTGTCACTAAGAAGAAGATGTAGGCAAGACCCATGAAAAAAGAGCATGATCTTGGCCTATCTATGATCAACTGATAGAATTTAGTTCAACCTCTATTGCCATTACACTTCCATTTAAAATAGCAATATAGCATCAAACTAGCAAAGGCTAGAAAATCCATTCTTTAAAAGCTCTAATACAATGTAAAATTTTAACTTAAACCAACAAATAATCCATGTAGAATGATAGAACAAAATATGCAGTTGAAGAAAGAAAAAATTCATAATAAAAGATGAAAAATGAAACATTTCATTGATTACAATGAAAGAATTACAATAATATAGGCTTCTTCAAAGCATAAAGAAGAGGAAAAATATGAATTAAACTAAAAAATCAAAAGTATTCTTTAGTTAGCTTACACACTAAGAATAAAAACTTTATGCATAAAGCATGGATAAAGGATGAAAAAATCCTAAGTTTTATTTTCTAACAGCAACAAAGAGGTGGAGAACATTAATATTTGAATTTTTGTATTCGTATAAATGAAACAAGAGATAGTATTTATAATATTTGCATTGTTAATATTATTTCTTCCGATTTCAATGCAATTTTGGTATCTTTTAATCACCCATTTACATTTCTCTATCATAGAGGTTGTGTACATGAATAAATTTTAGAAGTTTATTTGTACAATTAAAATATATCAAAAGAAAGTGAGCCTCCATTAATTTTCAACTTTCTTAATGTTCATGGTTGAAGATTGATACAAATTATTTTATTTATCTTCATCAATTTTATCATGGTTAATCATTTACATTTGATTCATTGTTATGGACAAAAATTTATTTTCCTTTATTACTTTGTGGTAAAAAGCATACCAATATTTTCATTCGTTGCGCATATTTTAAGAGGGAGTTGCACCTCTCAATTTAGAGGAGAATTATCAATTTAATGATAACTTATCCAATTGTTAGTTCAATTTATTCTTCTTTTGGGGAATATGGAGTCAATTTTTTTATCTATTCTTTTAGGATAAATCTATTTACTAATAGATGGTTGGCAACTCCATTGGAGAATCAAAATCAAAGACCAATTCTTACTTTATTTCTTCAGTTTATTTTTGCATGTGTGAAGTTGGAAATTTTGTGTTTGATTTGAATATATCTTGGTAAAAAAAAATATAGTATAAATATGGCTTTGGTTGCAACTCATTCATAGGAACACAAATTGGACCTTTCACTTTACCCCAATATTCAACTCTACCAAAAAGATCAAGATAAATCCTCCAAAGTTTTTTGGAGATAAAACTCAAGACCCAGATGATCATATTAGAGTAGATACTATTGCATGTGGGATTCTCAGAGTGGTAGAGTAATATGTGTTTGTCAGATTATTTGTTGAGAGAATTGTTGGAAATGCTACTAAATGGTTTTAGAATTCGCAAGAGGGATACATTACCAAATGGGATCATTTAAAGGTAAAATTTCTTAGAATATTTCAAAATGTAAATGATACTTGTTGAATTTATTTCAAATTCAAATGGAAAAGGAAGAATCTAAGAGAGATTTTATTGATAGTTATAGTAGGTGTGTTGGTAAAATCTCTCAAGCATGCCAACCAAATGAAAATAATCAATAGTGTGTTTTTATTGTAGCATTAAAAACTAAGATTAAATTCCTATTAAAATGCAAGAAAATGCAAAATTTGAAAGATGCACAAAAAGAGGCTACTAAAATAGATGACGATATATTTTTAAGTGAGATGAAGTGCATAAATGAATGTGTTGGAAACGTACCTCAATCTAAAATTTGTCTTAATGATCAAAACTTTTATTCCAAGAAAAAGTCTCAGCAAAAGAAATCCATTATAAAAGATGAAAAAATTAGCTTTTCCTATCTCACATCATCAAAATTTAATAGTCTTTAATGATTAATATCTTCATGCATGTCATGCAACTGAAAAAAGTTGTCCTCACATTGCAAGAATTTATCCTTTGCATGTGGAGAATGATGATTCTTCTAAAGACAACAATGATCACAATGTAAAATTAGAGAATTTAATAACATGTGTAGATACGTATTCTATTGAGAAGGGATTTAACAAAGAATGATCAAATGAAAGCACACTTGAAAATATTTCTTTTTCAGATTTGCAAACCTTTTCATTTGATAATTCTAACACAATTTCAACAAATTATTTTGATCAAGAAGTCATGGAGAATCTATATGAGAAAAAAAATTTGATGGTGAAAAATTAAATGAAATCTTTCTAGAAAGTATTTTTATTTTAGAATTTCAATCTTTTACACTTGATATTTCTAATATAATTCTAGAAAAAAATATAAAGTAGGCAAGTATGATGGATCAACAAGAACAAGAAATATGTAGTGGTTGTAAAATATAAAATTTCTTTCATCTCAGTACATAAGAAGAATATGAAGCCTTTAAGTTTATAGAAGGGGACATTGCGAATAGTTTTTTTTTATAATTTTAACAAATCTATTGCAAAATAATTTTATGTTGAAAATACAATGATATAATCTAAAGGTTTATTTGTTAAATCTTGTGAAAAAATAAATTCCATGTGGTGTCCAAGAGTTTCAAAAATATAAAAATCTGATTAAGAAAGGAAATTCTAAAGAGAATGTAGAGTAGGATAATAGCCATGCCAACGAAGTGTTGCAACCTTAAGAACTATTGGTTGGTTTAGATGACACTCTTCTTTGTGAAGAAGACATCATACATAAGTTTTTGTCAACTATTGGGCAAGGAAATCTCCTTGCAAAAGAAATCTAGTTTCTCTTTATTCTGAGATTGGTTTAGATGCTAAAAGTCCTTTTAATAATGATGACCTTAAGAGTGGTGAGCATGAAGTCCAACCAAGAAAATATTTTAGAAGGAGACCAACTATTGAAGAGTTGAATTTTGAGTATGATCAAATATTGCTATATTTGTGGAATGCCTTTAAAGGAAGCATTTTTGATACTTAAATTAACATATTAAATTTATTTGAAGATCTAAGATCTTCCCTATTTTTCAAAATTAGTGTACCAAGGATATTACTACCTCGTGAGCTTAAAAGAAGAGATTTTGATCTCAGCAAAAACACCAAAGAAATAATTAGAAAATAAAGAATCATTGTCTCCTAATTTCTTAGTTCTCAGGGAACAAAATTTTATACCAACAACAACATACACATTAGCACCTTGGGATCACTAGATCAACAATAGAAAGAAAGTCCACACCAAGCTAAGAATGAATATTATAGATCTTCTTCATTATGTATGCAAGATGGACAAAGCAAGAAGATGCATGTAGATGAATGTCTTTTGATTAGTATTGGTACTGGTGTGAATAAATCCAATTTCCATCCTTCATGTTTGTTGAAGATTTTGTTTATACAAGAAATAAAGAAATATTTCCTTTTAAATTTGATTCAATAAGGATGACAAGTAATATCCAAAAACCTTTATTTTTAGCTATATATCATGAGAATATTCTATCTTATGGATCACAAGGGTTGTCTATGAATTCTAATTTTTCTTTTATGTGTTAATATGATAATGCAATTGACATTATAGAAGTTGAGTTGAAATCTGAAATAGATGGTATTGAAATTAATTGGGGTAGTATGAATGCATTATATCTATCTACAAGATTCTATTAAGATTTTAAGATAAGGGATAATCCTCCTTTTGAACTTCATAATTCTCATCCAACCAATAATAATTTATCCCTTCTCTATGAAGGAGCTTAATTAAAAGAATGTATTCTTCAAAGTAATGACAATGAAAGTGATGATGACAATTTTATTCTCATAAGAGTGGTGTAAATGAACCTATGCAAACCAATTTCTTAAAAAAATTAAATACAATGCTAATTAAAAATTTGAAGGGAATATTAATGAAAGTAAGAAAGAGGGGACACAAGAGAAATATAACTCTTGTGATGGTGCTATAATAAAAGAAACAAATAGCTAAGACAATGCAGGAATGGGTAAGGTAAAGAATGGCTTAATCTTAGAGCCTTTTATTTTTGAAAATAAAGAGATACATGTCTTCTTTGTCACACCTTCAAATTTTGATCAAGAAATTTTGATTAATGAGTTAGAATATGGGGGGCATGTATTTATTAAAAATGTGCCATCAGTTTATGATATTCATCATCCCATCCTATTCAATGGATTCCCCATTAGAGATTTGATCTACTCTTCTAAAAGAATCATGTAATGTGAAGATAAAAATGTTGTAGTTTATCCTATACAACATGATGCACTCATTTCCCCCTTGATCCAAATTGGACCAAGCTAAATTTTGATGGTTTTGCTATGGGAAAACTAGGTTGGGTGGGTGGGGGTGGCCCTTTGATGAACTTAAATAGGGATATCTTGACTGCTTACTTGGTTGACTTGGGGGTTCAGATTGCTTATGTGGCCAAACTACTAGCTTTGTAACATAGGGCTATTATGCTAACTAGACAAAATATGAGGAAGGTCATCATTGAAGGCTATCCCTTAAATATCATCAATATTTTTTAAAATGTGGCAATGATAGGATGGAATGACAGAGATGTGATTGCTAAAATCAAACACTTTCTAAGCAACATAGTGTTGGAGTCAATGTTCCAATGTTAGTCAATAATAATTTTTGCACATTTGGCAAGCCTTGTTGAGTTATTGGAAACACAAGTTTAATTTAGGATTGAGTCAAAGAGTTTTAGTTTGAATCAAGTTCTTATTATAGATGTGTTGAGTTAGGTTTTCCTAAGTTTTAGTTAGTGTCAAGTTTATGTGTGTGTTGTCAATCATGAGATAGTTTGTTGTCAATCTAATTAGAAATCATGTAGAAATGTTGTTGAGTCAAGATATTGTATAAATTTGCATCTACTATTCAATAAAATTAAGCTAGAAGTTCTTTCTTTCTCTATTATATTTATGTTGTTCTATTTTTCTAATATGGTATCAGAGCTATCTTCCTACTAAGTTGTGTGTGTTTGAGAATAAGTTGTTAAGAAGATGAGACCAAGAGAAGAACCACTGGATGATTATGTTTTCATAGAAAAATTTGTTTGATTTTGAAGATATCAATGTTTTGAAAAATAGGAAAAGATGTGGTAGAGGCTAGATGTATGTTCGAATAGTTTGAGGTGCTATAGGATTGGAGAAGCTATACCTTTATGAGGGTTATGAGGCATTCCATGTGGAGATGGTGTGTCCAATAGTTTGGGGAGATCTGAAAGTTTGGAGGTTTGGCATCTTACCTTTAAAAGGCTTATGAGACATTTCATGTGGAGACAGGGTGTCCAATGGTGTTTCGAAGCTGGATGATAGTTGCATAACTATGAGAAAGTCTTACTCCTCTATGACATATTTTCAACATATAATTTCTAGATAATGTTTCCTTTAGTTGTCACATTAAGTGAGGGTGTTGGATTTAATGTTCTAAGGTAGTCAATAATAATTGTTGCACATGTGGGAAGCCTTGTTGAGTTGTTGGCAACAAAAGTTTAGTTAAGGATTGAGTTAAAGAGTTTTAGTTTGAATCAAGTTCTTATTGTAGATGTGTTGAGTTAGGTTTTCATAAGTTTCAATTAGTGTCAAGTTTATGTGTGTGTGTTGCCAATCATGAAGTAGTTTGTTGTCAATCTAATTAGCAATCATTTAGGAATGTTGTTGAGTCAAGCTATTGTATAAATTTGCATCTAATATTCAATAAAATTAAGCTACAAGTTCTTTCTTTCTCTATTATGTTTATGTTGTTTTATTTTAATAAACCTGTTCTTAGGTTCAATTCTAATACATAACATGGTGCATGGAGTGGGCATGTGTAATAGTAGTGCCTCCCTACTATTTTATGGGCTATGGGGCATCTAGAATCTCCCTCATTGATCCATCAAATTCCATGGGGCCAGGGAATAATCTAATAGTAGGGCGAGTAGGGCATATTGGTTGGGGAGGCCCTACCATGGCAATAGGTGGGGTATGCATGTAGGGGGTATAGTTTAGTCTACAAGTTCATTTGGCAAGTTGACAAATTATAGCATTTTAAAGTTCCACAATATCATTCTCACAAGTATATACTTAAAGGAACTTGGTATCTTCTATTGCTATCTATTTCGTTTCATTTCCCCTTTCTTTATTTTCCTATTTAGTCAAATTTCTCAATGTGAAAATTGAGAAATATATCTCAACAAAATTAGATGGGGTGTCATTTTAACACACCTTTTGAGAGGGTAATAATGTCATTGATAGGTTGTTGAGTATGGGAAAATTTATGAAATGACTCAAAATATGGGATGACCCTCTATTTATCCTCGTCAAAGCGTACAAATGTGATCTATCATGATCTCACCTAGATCACATAGTAATGATTTGGTATTTATTACTCTTAATGGGGCCTATTTTCCATAGATATTTTATGATTTGGACTTTCATTTTAGTTTTTTAGTTGAAAGTGGCCACACCAAAAAACTTAAGTTAATTTTTGTTTGTGGCTTTGTTTGTTCCTGAAGTGGTGTGTATTTCCTCTATTCATCTCAGAAAAAGGATGGGTAGTGACCTTATTAGATTAAGCCTAAAGAGTGGGGAGAATAAAAAAATGAGAAGGAGATCTAGGAGATCCTTGAGAAGTGTGGTTTAACTAATTAAAACACAAGCATGAAGGGTTATAACCCTTAACTTTCTTATAAATTTGTGGAGTCCTGGGATGAAGGAAACATTAGAGTAGGTTGTGTCACATTTATCATCACTTTGGACTCCATCTCTACCATCACTAGGCTGAGTATGGAAGGGGCCAAAATTTTGATAAACACCAAAATTCCATTCGAGGATGCTTTAGAGAAATTTAGGG
Organism: Cupressus sempervirens; assembly: GCA_028749045.1. Lineage (NCBI taxonomy): Eukaryota > Viridiplantae > Streptophyta > Pinopsida > Cupressales > Cupressaceae > Cupressus > Cupressus sempervirens. Next base: position 637,288,040 of record CM053791.1, read on the forward strand.
AGCTAGGAGGAAAATATCCCTAAATTGCATCATGGGTTTAATAGATAGGCGACGAACGAAGTGTAGAAGGCCCTAGTGAAGGTTCTTGTCCATTTAATCAACTGTAAGGGTAGGTATAAGAATTTTCATTCCCACACTTTTCCCATGCTGAATCATTTTCAGAGGAATGACTTTTTTTTTTTTTCCTTTTCAAAATGTCTCCTCCCTTTTGTTGTCAATTAGAAAATGTAAAGTAAAAGGTTTCCTACTGAAATATCAAGGGCATTTTCTTAGGATTTATGAGTTCCATTGGAACATGACCCTTTAGGCCTCCCCTCACCTTACCAATGAGATAAATAAATATATTTTCAAGATAATCTCTTCCACAATGAGACAATCTAATGTAGGAGCATCCTAGGGAAGTCAACAATCCTGTATGCAGGAGCTTCATGCTCAAGTTTGTGGAGTTATGTTGCGTGGTTGGAGATCTATTTGAAGCATATAAGGGAACCATTTCTTAAGTGTGTGTGATGTTTCGAGTCATCATCTTGGAGTTGGATCCATTTTAGTGGTTGTTGATAATGTGTTTCTATTTACTAATAGAGCTTTGGAGATTGTATTTGCAAGCTTTGATCTAAGGGAGTTCGTGTGTACACTCTTGGATTTGGATAGGTGGTTGGTACATGGACCTATATCTAACTACACATATTATTTTGTGGTCTTTTGAGTTAGTTATACATTAGAAACGTGGGGCTTGTCCTAAGTATTTAACTTTATGTCATGTATTTAATATCTGTCGCAAGCTGACTTGTGGCTTGAAGGATATATTTAATGTGTGTGTATTTAATAAATGTAACTACAATAGGCCAACCTGTGGCCATGCAAGTATTTAAGGAGGGCTTGGATAGTGTTATAGGTATAATTTTGGGAATTCAAGTGGAAGAAGATGAGTAGCTAAGATAGAAAAGTTTGAGTAGAGCTAGTAGCTAAGTGTGGCTTGGGAAACAAGAAGTTTTCTTAGTGGCTTGTGGAAGAAAGATGTAAGATGTAAGATTAAAGTAGAATTCATATATGGGATGGCTTTGATGAAAAGTGATATGATCATTCAAATCATAAGTGTTATAGGTGTTGTACCTCATTATATGGGTACCGAAGATGGTTGTGATGAAACTACTGAAGATTTTGAGGTTGCTAGATCGAGTAGTGAAGGTAGAACTAATCGAGTTGAGAGACCTATGGGAAATAGGGTTGGTCAGTTTGATAGATCTGGTTCTCAGTTAAAGCTAAAGCATAAATTGAAAGTTTCTAAAACTTTAGGTAATTTGAATCCTAGAGATCTAATTGATTGGATTGATGAATTGGAAGATTACTTTGAGTTAGGGGATATTGAAGATCCACTCAAAGTGAGGTTGGCACAAACTAAGTTGAAAGGACATGTTGCTTTATGGTAGAAGGAATTGCAACAAGATAAAGAAGAGGAAGGTGAAATGAATATCACTAGATGTAGATCGATGGTGACTAAATTGAAGGCTAAGTTCATTCCTTTTATTTATGAAATTGAGTTGTTGAAGAAGTTGTAGAATCTAAAGCAGAAAGATATGGCAGTGAAATATTATATAGAGGATTTTTACAAGTTGACTATTTGGTATGGACATAGATAATTTTCTAAAGAAAAGGTGGCTAGATATAATAATGACTTGAGATTCAAAATTCAGAACGAGGTTGGTATGTTGAATATTGCTTCTATTGAGGACACTTATCAATATGCTTTGCGAGCATAAGAGAAGTTGAAGAGGAGACATCAAGGTAATCCTTGAGGGATGGAGAAATAAGATCACTTGGTAAAGAAAAGAAATTGCTGAAGATGAACCAAAACCTATTGAATAGAGGAAGACGATAGAGAAAGGTGCATTTAAGAGTACTTTCTCGAGATGTGGTGAAGGAGGAAATAGATATTTTGAAGGTCCTAAGGCTAGTGATAGAAGAAATGTTGTGGTGCAAGAGGCTAAAGACTTGGTGAATCAACCCAAGAAGGATGGGGTGAATTTTTTGATTCAAATATTTTTTCTTAGAAAGAGGACATTGGAACCTTGTCAAAGGAGGAACTTGTTCAGGACTCATTGTAACTCTGGAGGTAAGATTTGTAATGTGATTGTGGATGGTGCTAGTATTGATAACCTAGAGATGGTTCATAAACTTGGTTTGAAGAGGTTAATTCATCCTTGTCCTTATAGGATTGGTTGGTTACAAGATAAACATTCTTTGGAAGTGAGGGAGCAATGTCTTGTTGATTTCCATATTGGGCCTAGTATAAGGATCAAGTGTTGTGTGATATTGTGGACATGTGTAGTTGTCACTATTACTTGGTAGACCTTGGTAGTATGATTGCAAAGATATCCATGATTGTGTCAATAATGTGTTTACTATTGAGAAGAGTAGTAGGAAGCATCCCCTAATTCCTTTACATAATAGAGAGCTCAATGGGAACCTGAGTTTTGGTATCCAAGTTGAGTTGGGAGATTTTGAAAGGGTTAGAGATCAATGTGGAAAGAAAACCTATTGTGCACCAAAGACAGATGTGGAGATGATAGTTGTAGAAGAAAAAAAAAGGCAAGAGTGTACTAGTTGACCTGGTGGAGGACATATATGTGAAGAACTAGTTTGGGGTTTATGTGTTGAAACCTAAAAGATGTTCTTCTAGCTATTAAGAACATCTTTTTTTCTCACTTGGGGAGTCTTATGCAGGAGCATCCTAGGGAAGTCAGCAATCATGTATGCAGGGGCTTCATACTTGATTTTGTGGAGTTATGATTCATGTGATTGGGGATCTATTCAAGGAATTTTGGCAAACCTTTCCTCAAGTGTAGGTGATGTTTGGAGTCATCGTCTTGGAGTTAGAGCCATGTTAGTGGTTTTTGGTAATGTGTTCCTATTTACTGGCACAAATTTGGAGATTGTATTTGCGAGATTTGATCCTAGGGAGTTGGTATGTGTGATCTTGGATTTGGATATTTGGTTGGGATGTGGACCTATATCTAAGTGTGTGTATTCTTATGTGGTCTTATGGGTTAGTTATGCATTGTAAACTTGGGGCTTGTCCTAAGTATTTAATTTATTGTCATGCATTTAATATCCATTGCAAGATGACTTGGGGCTTGAAGGATATATTTAATGTGGGTATATTTAATAAATTTGTAAGTAAAATAGGCCAACATGTGGTCATGAAAGTATTTAAGGAGGGCTTCAATAGTGTTCTAGGTATAATTTTGGAATTCAAGTGGAAGAAGATGAGTAACTGATATAACAAAATTTTAGTAGAGCTAGTAGCTAAGTGTGGCTTGGGAAACAAGAAGGTTTCTTGGTGGCTTGTGAGCATGAGTTTAGATTATTCTTGGAGTTCTCTACCAGGTTGCAGATTTGGGCTAGCTAGTGGTTTGGATCTTGTGACATCTTGCTAAACTTTTATTGTAATTGTTGATGTATTTGGCCATAACTTGGAAGGCCTTACAACCAAGAATGTTTGATGAAAATCATTTTATGAGAAATGCCATTGTGTGGATCTAAATTTTTGTGTTATTTTTTTATATTCTATTGGGTGGTTGTTTGCTGAGGGCTAGAACATCTCCTTTGGGGACTCTCCTACCTTGCACTATGCACAATCCCACACTCATGCTACTCACTTTGGTTATGGGGTTAGGACCTTGCCTCCCCATAAAGAAACAAATAAAAAGGATGAGCTCCCTAATTCCAAAGAAGAAATTGTAGAACTTGCAAAGGACTTAGAGAAAGGCTACTCAACCACTTAAATTGAGTGTACCCCAAAGAATTTGTCCCAAATTTTTACCCCTATTTTGTTGGGTTCTACTATGTGTCCACCCTCCCCTAAATTGGATTTAAGGTACCCAAATGGCCCAATAGTGTCTAGAGAGCCCTTGACTAGTACAATTCCTAAAAACAATGATTGAACTATTGATTTAGATACTCTAACCCTCTATTCTATAGAGAAGGATTTATGTTACAACAGGTTGAAAGTGGTAGCTAGGTGGCTCCTATTTCAAATGCATGAATAAAAATTAATAGAGAAAAGGTTATTATAGAAGTAGAGAGAAACTCTATAGACTAGATGATTGTTGGAAGGGATGAGGTTTAGTGGGAAGTAGGACGGGAGCTGGGAGACAAGCTCACTAGCAAGGAAAAGCAAGAGGAATAGGTGGAGGACATAAAAAACAAAGTGTCCCTTAAGGAAAAGTGTAATTAGGTGTTAAAAGCCTTGGTGTCTATCAAGAAGGAGCAAGCACTACTAGGTGATAAAAATTAACAATCTAGTCGCATAGAGAATCCATGCCTAGAACAAGATGGAAGGGGAGATTGAGATTTTGAAGGCTTTCTTGGTGGAGAAAGAGACAAAGAGGAAAAGGAAGAAGGAGACTCCAAGAAAAGAAGAATGTCAACAGGAGACTTCTCAAGGGTTTAGTGAGTTCTAGCTTGCTAGCCCAAACTTCTCCTTACTAGACCAGCTCAAGAAGCTACAGAAGTAGGGGACATGGTGGTGATTGTTGGTTGGTGCGATGTGGTGTTGGTTCTAGTTGTTGGTTCAATTAGATATGGACCTTCGTATTATAATTTTTTTTTTAAAATTATGCTTTAGCTGGCATCTTAGCCCATCTAAAAATTGTGTTAGTTGCTAGGGTTTTGTTTTGATCCACCATGGTTAGTTATTTTTCTTTCCTCTTTTTTAGCTATAGTTGTTGGTTCTGGTTGTTAGTTCTTTTATAGGGTCACTTCTTGTGATATTTTTGGTCCATCTTCTCTAGACTTGATGTTAGTTTTTGTTTATGGGTTCGAGTCCTGCCCACTTTAATAAATCAAAATATGATGCACTCATTTTTTCCTCAAGAGATATGTGATAGAAGGTGAAGTTTTGGCTTCGAATGTATCTTAGTTTATTTGTTTAAGAAAATATCCAATTGGCTTGCATGTCATACTTATGCTTGCAAGTGTTTTAAAAATAAATATTCCTATCTCGTAGCATATCATATCTCTTCTAGCTTGTCAATGACTTCATATGAGTAGCAAGATGAATCTATAAAGGTAAAAATTGTTAGCCATATCTTTTGTAAATAAAATTTTGGTATAATATAACTATCCTTTGTTTTGGCTTTCATTCTAGTTCTTGTCTTGTTGAGTTTTTCTAAGCTTCCCCTTTGCCAACCTATAAGTTGCTACCCATGTTAGATTTGACTCTTTTACCATCCATTAGATTGCAATGCTATTCTTAATCAAACTTTCTACAATTTATATTCTTTTGGCATGGAAAATTAGTCCCTAGATAGATCCAATTGTTGGCCCACTTATGATGCCCCAACTTAAAGGTTTAAATGTTTGAGGTGGTTCAACTAGGTTCAAAGGTTCAAAATTTTCAACATAGGCTATAAATAAAGGGAAAATAATCATTATGAAGGAAAATATTTTTGTGAGAATTCTAAAAATTTGAACTTTAGGTTCAAGAGGTTCAAAAGATAAATAGGGTTCATCCAAGTTCAAATGAGTTTAACTAGGTTTACAGGTTCAAAGTGGTTCAATGCTTCTATTAGGTTCAATTGTTTAACATGACAATCAATTTTTGTGCACACATCTCTGTAAAGCCATGGTAATGGTTTCCACTTTTTGGCCAAGTTTGACACTAAAGTAGATATTGTTAACAAAAACTTTATTTTCAAATGTATATTATGAAAAAACCATTAAGAACATCATGATGTAAACTAGTGATTTTTAGCATTTTCTATCCAGTTTCTAACAATATTTTTTAGTTTTTTTAATAATTTCATTTGAAGTCCTTTCTTTTATCTCCTTTGAGAAGCGCTTTATACCAAAATTGATATTTCCAAAAAGTGATGGGTGTTTTGATCAACATAAAAAATAATTTAAATAGGATAATTACAAATTTATTTTTGGGCAAGAATAGTAACATCAGTAACTAGTAAGTTTTTTTGGTTTTGTTCAATTTTGTCAAAAATAATAGGTTTTATATTTAGTGTCAAAGTGACACTAATGATAATTTAGACATAGGTTTCTTTTGATCAATATAACTTGATTTGTATATATCAAAATGTCATTTTTCTTAACCTGCTAGAAAGCTAATACACATAGCTTTGATGATCATATTTAAAAAAAAAAAAAAGATTTTTACTTTTATATTTTTCCCAAGGCTTCAAATGGAGTTTTCTAAAATGATAAAAAAAACCTATATTTAAGAAAATTAAAAATAAAACATCACAATAAACACAATATATGCTAAAAACATATTCATTGGAAAGCTTATTGAAAGGAGAACACATTTCTAAACTTAGTTTCAGATTTTAAACTTATTTGGCCCTTGTTTGAGCCATCAAAAGAAGAAAATTAGTCAAAATTTGAGCATAATTTGAAGACTTTCCATTTTTGGAGGCTTCACGTGAAGAGGATTTTGTTCTAAGCCCATTTTTGGGTCTTCAAGCAAATCAACTTTGTGCAAAGCCCCTTGACTGATTTACTGCCCCTGTGAGTGGTTAGGGTTTTTAAGGGCTTCAAATGAAGTTGTAAAGGCTTTGAAGGAAGCACATGGCTTTGCTCAAAGCCCAAGTGGACCAATGGGTGGCAAGGGCTTTGAAAGAAGCATTTTGATTCCATCAAAGTCCTCTCCACATGGCTTTGAGTGAAGCCATTTGGTGGCTTCGATGGAAGTCAATGCTTTGCTTGAAGTGCCCAAATAAAGTTTTTCCACTATTCATCTAATCCATTCAGGATGAAAAGTGGGAATGAGTTGCGTGGGATGACTCATCTGACAGTTCAAAAATGCAATCGAAAAAGGTTACTAGTTTTTTGAAAATGAGGTTGACCCACCTTTTTTTCACCTTAAATATTCCCAAATTTATTTGGTAACCATACAAGCATACATGGTGTATTATTTTAATATTTTTTTTATACAAAATAATAAAATAAAACTGTTAATTAGTTGGAAAGACAACAATTAAGGAGTTCACTTATTTTATCTTTTTACAAAAGATTAGTCACGAAGGAAAGAAAGTGGAGGGATAAATCTGATTTTTAGTCACAAATTGGGGAAAGGTGTAAAAAAAAGAATCATCAAGAATTAGTTATCCTTAAAAGTTATAGGGAGGAGGTGGAAACATCTATAAAAATAGAAAGCCTTTCCAAAAAATAAATAAATTCTTTGGATTCTTTTACAACCTTTTAGATACAAAAAGGGGCTCCTTTTCTATGTTGATATGAATGAAAGGAGAGATAATGTTTATAAGTTTTACATTTTTAATATTATCTCTTCTAATTAGTGAGACTTTGATGTCATGTAATCACCCATTTATATCTCTCAAATCATAGAGATTGTGTACACGAATAAATTTTAGAATTTTATTTCTACAATTAAACAATACTATAAGAATGGAAGCCTTCATTAATTTCCAACTTTCTTAATGTTCATGGTTGTATATGGATACACACTATTTTATTTATCTTCAACCATTTGATTATGGTTAGTCATTTTTATTTTACCCATTGTTACGAAAAAATTGTTTATTCACCTTTATTACTTTCTGGTAAAAATCATATCAACATTTTCATTCATTGTAGATATTTTAAGAGAGACTTGTACCTATCAATTTAGAGGAGAATTACCAATTGCATGATAACTTATCTAGCTATTAGTCAATTTGTTCTTCTTTTAAGGCATTTAGAGTCAGTTTATTTATCTATACTTAAAGGGAAAAAATATTTACTAAAAAATGTGCAACATGTGGTGGGTTGATGGTTTAGGTTCAATCCTATTTGCGGAGTGTTCATTTATGATTCGATCACAATTATCATTATTTTTTGAATTGCCATAGATTTATAGCACTAGAAGTCTTGAAGATGATGTTGCATGTTGGATTGAAGTGAGGTAATCCACATTTCATTCCTTAGCATCATGGGAATGTTTCAATATGATCCATTTTAAATTAGTTTTGGCTAACATGGTTGGTGGTATTGATCAATATAAGAAGAGCAATGATCTTAGTTTATTTTCATGGATAATGTACGGATGCATGATGCTTGTATACACATAATATGTGAAGTGAGTGTGAATCTATCAAGGTAGAATCTAGATGTGTTGATTTTCATGTGAGTTGGTACAATTGGTAGTAGACTATAATGCCATTTCCTTATTGTAGAGTGTCACTGATATTGACTTGAATAGTGGGTTCAATTCTCATTTATTATACTCTGGTTATAAGCTTGAGTTTATTGGAAGTGATCTTATACATATTGGAAATGAGCTATGTTTGTATCTCTAGTTAGTTAGCCCAATTGAAAACAAGCCAACTAGTAGCAAGCCAAATAATAATGAGAAAAATAGTAGCAAGTCACTTGTAAAAGTCACCTCAACTGGTGTTCATTTCATGAGAATTTTTTTCTTTCCTACTTTTGTTTTTTACATAAATTTTAGTGTTGTTTGTGTTGGTGTTTATTTACTTTCATAGTTACATCTATTATTAATATTTGATGTGGTTACCAATAGAATAAAGTTAATGTTTATGTTTTTAATGTGTTTAGCAACTAAGCATAAGTTTTGAAAGGTTTTGTGAAATAATTTATTTGTACCTGGGTAAAAGTGCAAACCTATATCACCCTTTTACAAAAGAAAAGGCTAACAAAAGTATAACTATTCAACTTCAATGACATACATCTTGTATTATTATTTAGAATCTGAAAATGAAGTAAACTAATGAAATGTATAGAAATGGGTGAAGTTTACGATTATTATTTTTAATAATTATTTACAAAAAGAAATGATAGATTTTCCTATTTTTTAAAGATAACTTTTTAGTTGCTAAAAAATGCTGAAAATTAGGGGTCTAGTTCCCACCACAAAACTACAAGGCAATAATTTTTTTTCCTTTTGATCTCAGATTATGTTGTAGGTAATATATGTAGATGGAACAATAAAAAACAAAAAATGACTTTAGACCTATATTTTCTCTTTTATAACTGTTCAAATTTCAACTTACTTAAATTGATAGTTTTCATCTCCCACCACATTTTTGAATATAAATCTATTCCAATCAAAAGAAAAATTATAGATTCTTGAAGAGGACTCTCTCCTCTAAAATGTCATATAATTTTAAATTTTTTTGATATGATTTACTATTTTTTTGTTTCTCAAAATTGACATCTTCTCGAGTGTTAAACTACGTACTTGTAGAATTTTTTAATTACAATATATATATATATATATATATATATATAATTAAAACACTATGAACTCTATATGAGAATACTCTTGACTATGAGCTCTATTACTAATCTTGTTACTTGATTGTATATTCTTAATTTATCTCTCTCTACTAATTCTAGACCTAGCCCTTCTGCCTCCAATAATCCTAACATCATTGTTGAGTTGTCCAATACCAAAGATTGTAAATGGTCCTTTTTGTTTGGTTTGGATAAATCACTCCTTGTTATATCCAAAGAAAACCTGGTTAACCCTTAGAAAATTGCTAAGATGAAGACAATAGTCAAGACCATTAATGTGGTGCAAACCAAGGTATTTCATGTTTATGAGGCTTTTGCTTCCTCCTATACTTTTGGATTAGTTGAGATGATTGTGAATTCCCTATCCACACCTGAATATTCAAGTCGTAATCCTTTTCTAGATTCCCCTACCACCCCTCCTCACTTCCCTGCTATATCTTTCTAGAATGTTGAGTTTCATGAAATGGTAGAAAAAGTTGACAAGTTGTGTGTGTTTTATAATAAACAAAATGAGATTTATCAAATTGATGTTATCCCAATTACATATGACCAAAAAGGAAATTAATAGGCTTGAGGCTTTGATAGATGCAAATATGAGAATTGGAAATCAATCTATGACAGTTCATGATGAGATGGATTTGGCTTTAAATGGTGATCTTGCTAATAGACACAAAATCTAGGATAAAATTGAGATTTAGATCAAGGATCTCTGAGTTAGTGTCGCTTGATGAAGAAGAAAAAGAAATTATTTATGATATTATGAGAAAGACATGAAGCTATCTATAAATCCTTGAAGAGGAGCTTGAACACAAGCATGGAAAAGGAAAAGAAAATGACACCGAGTTTGAATGTGGAAGCTTCAATTGATCTATGCTACACATGTGATAGAATGGAGAAAGCATCCTTTCTACATGTGCTAAATGAATTAATTCAATATTATAAACTCATTAAAATCCCCTCTTCTTAAACGGGATCATATAGGTGTGGTTAGTTTTAGTTTTATCTATTTACATCTTTGAGTTTTATCTAGGTTGTTTGTCTTTTGTTGGGTAGTCTCACTTCTTGTGAGTTCTTTTTTTTTCTATCGCTTGACTAATTTGTAAGATTTTGGACACTCTCCCACTTTATCCAATCAGAATTTTCAGAATAGTATTTTTCTTTTAAATAATTTCTTTTTCTTTTTAAAACAATTTCTATTAAAAAATGCCTATAAAATTAGTTTTTAAAATATGATTTTGGATCATATAGATGTGGTTTTTTTTAGTTTTATCTATTTGCATCTTTGAGTTCTATTTAGGTTATTTTTCTTTTGTTGGGTGGTCTCACTTCTTGTGAGTTCCCTTTTCTTCTATCGCTTGACTAATTTGTAAGATTTTAGACACTCTCCCACTTTAGCCAATCAGAACTTTCAGAATAGTATTTTTCTTTTAAATAATTATAATTTTTTTATTTTTATTTTTAACATTATTATTAAAAAAATCTATAAAATTAGTTTTTAAAATATGCTTTTATTTAAAATTGTTACCCAAAAAAATGTATATTACCATAAACAACATTTTTTATTTATTGACACAACACAATGCTCTTCATGTGATAATACATTTGAATTAAAAAGACAAGTTTTACCCTTTCTTTTTAACATTTTACACCACTCACTACTTCATTAACACCAAACTGAAATCTCAGAAGCTATGTGTTGCTCTAGCATTGTGGGAGGCCATTTGGAGGACCCGTCAAACTTTCTTGCTCAGTGGGACCGTTCTTCACTATTAACGCCATGTTCAACCCCCATGTTACATGATCATCAAAGTGACAGTGCACGAACCAGACACCTGCACACGCAAACAATCATTTTAGCCCACCATACATACATTTAAAATCTTCAATTCCAAGCCATATTTCATGTCCAGAACAGTGACAGAAATTCATGTTTTTCTATTTCTTACCTGGATTGCTAGCTTTGAATCTGAGAGCAGTCCATCCATTGACAGGAACCCCTACAGTATTCCGTTGAGGCGGATCGTTCACGTTGAAAGAGCTCTGATTAGCTTCAACATAATTACCAAATCCCTCTCCCACCACATAAAAATCATACCCATGAATATGCATTGGATGGTTGTCTTCCTGGAAAATACTGGTTCCCTGAAACACAATCTGAACTGTGGCATTATATTCAATCACTTTCACTCTTGTGCCCATAACAGGCGCCCACAGAGATTCGTCTACATCGCCAGTGTAATCATACTCAACTGGTGGATTTGAAGGAAAGTCTGTGGTATAAACACCATCAATGCCGAAGTAATAGGCTTGCAGAATGTCGATGTCTGGTAGCACAAAAGACATGTTGTTCATACTGGCAGCCAATCTTCTGGTGTTAGGGGCAGTACAGTTACTGGATGCATTATATCCAGTTGGACAGGGACTTAAACCAAGTCCTACGGTTATGATACTACTGTCACTTATGTCTGTGGGAACATCCACAGGATGTTCCTCTGAAGCCAAGCTTCGTAGGGATTTGGTAAAGTTGGTCACAGTGTCGGTGTCGTTGAATATTGGAAGGACTGGAAGGATTGGAGCAGCAGATGCATTATAACCCACGTACTCTAAAATGGCGGTTGTTGTGGTGTCATTAATAAATGCTTCCGCTTGAGTAGTGTATAGCTTGGCTGCCATATAGTATTGGGCTGCAGATTGATTGGTTGTGAGAAGAACATCTAAGGTCTGACCAGATGTTAAAAAGAGAATGTCTGTTGTGTATTGCTTTGTGTAGGAGGCATCCGCAGATACCACTGTGAGATTGTGTGATGCGATCTTGAAAAAGAGATGATTATTGACTGCAGCATTGACGATTCGAAGAAGATAGGTTTTGCCCTCTTGTATAAGGAACCTTCTTGTTCCTGCAAGCATACAATTAAATTTCTCACAATGTTTTCTGTGCTGAGTTTATTTAGTTAAAACTGAAAGTGGGTGTCTCTCATTTGTACTCACACTGCTCAGTTTTGGATCAAAATGTGTAGAACTAATTATTTTTGTGTTCCAGAGGATTTACCTGAGGATGAGCAGTTATAGAGGTCTCCTGGTTCTCCATTTATAGTGAAAGCATCTGAAAAAGCTGGCGCACCTCCATTCTCACTCATTGTCTCTTCGACTTCGTTAGCATCAGTGTTCCACCACTCCCCTGTTCATTTTTATCATTAATTTTCTAGTAGCTAGAGTTAGTACGAAATGCCATTACAATCCAGCATGAACCCACAATGCACAAGCCTAAAAGATGGAAAGCTATTTCAATAGAAGCAAGCACATTCCCTATTCAAATCATAGGAGATTGTTTGGCAAATGCCCTTACATACCAGATGGGCTATTTTTTTGACAACACAAAAGGTCACTTAGGGCTTTTAGAGAGTTGCTCTCCTTAGCTGTTGACCTATTTTATAGTCGTTGATACTAATTGCACCGTACTAATCCTTTTGATTGATATATAAAGCAATAATACACTCGAACTACAATACCGCTAAAATGAAATGTCTATGATAAGATATAAATTGACCTACATTAATTTTCTATGATGTAAGTAATTATAATTATATGTTACTATGAAATAGGTTAAAGAAAACCAAAAAAAAGTTATATTTACAAGGATGTAAATGATTTTTTTTTACTTCTATCTACATATGGATTTGAATTTTTATGGTGATATTCTTGTTATTAAAATTTCACAATGAATTGTTTTTATTTCTAAATTGAATATATAAATTTGAATAATGGAAATTTTTCTTTTATCTTATAGATCTAATCTTATTGATAGTAAGTTCTTATTCTGTAGATCACAAAATCTCTACTTCTTACTAGTTATTAAGGACTCACAACATTTATAATAACTTACTTAAATTAAATCACAATAAAATGATTTTCATTGGCCATCTCATAGAAGGACTTTTCAGTTACATGTTAAGCATTGACATATAGTAAGCAAGTATAAAGATAACTAATATTATTTTTCAAATAAGATAATTGTTGGTCAATAATTTCTAATACTATTAGACTAGTCTATAAAAAAACTATCAAAATATTATTCCATTGTAATAATTATACAAACTATACATCATATTAGTTGTTGCTGAAAATAAATAGGTTGGAGTCAACTAAATTTAAGGTAAAAAATTTAAAACTCAAAAATAGCTCAATAAGTGTTGGATTAAAGAGTTTAATAATTTTAAAATGTAATAAATATCAAACATACATAATATTGATAAGAATATATTAAAACTAAAAAGTAGTTCAATAAATATTGGATTAAAAAGTTTAATATAGAAAATAAAATTTTAAAACGTAATAAATATCAAATATACAGAATACTCATAAGAATATACTAAATAAGACAATTTTGATAATAACAAGAGGTGAAATAAATAAATTTTGTAAGAATAAAATATAGAACTAAATAAATACTTATTTCATCACTAAAACTAAAATTTTATTTTTAAAAAGATTAATAGACACATCAGATTTTGTGTAAATTTATAATGTCAATTACCTAACACTAGAGGGATCTCAGCATAGGGTTGAGGAAAAGGATAAGAGCTGCCCATCTTTGGAAGGATGACCATTGCTCCATGGACTGTTGCACGGAGCCATGCCACATGGGCATGCCACCACAACGTTCCTTCCTGATCAATAATGGTGAATGTGTACGTAAATTGGCCCTCTGGTTGGATGGGGCACTGTGTTATATATCCTGGCCCATCAGCCCATGAGTTACGAATCTGCCTTATTCCATGCCTGCCAAAACAATTTGTTGTCAATGGGTTTTGCATTATCAATGGAGTAATATATAGTTTATCAGTACTTATACACCAAATTGAATGTCTTGAGTAAATACCGGATAAGAAGAGGTAGATTTACCAGTGGATGGTAGCATTATATTGGGCTCTGTTAATAACTGTGATGTTCAGTGTATCACCATTTCGTGCATACACGGTAGGACCAGGAAGCTGTCCATTCACTGTGACTATGGTATAATTCTTACAAAAGCGAGTCATATTTGTCTTTTGAATCTGTGGGAATCAACAAAAACAGATTCGTTTTTTGTGTTATAACTCTAGCATAGTAATATGTGTTGGTGTATCCCTAGATTGTCTTTATAATCAACCTATCAAACACAGCTGATCTACAACCATATATATAATATTTTAAACTACAACACGTCCAAGGAAAAAAGAGAAAAAGAAAATACTACACGCCAATTCTATTAAATACCATTGATCTCACAATAATGATAAGCCAAAACATCAATCATAGAGTTTTATGTTGTGGCACTTGCATGAAAGATTAAATTGAGCAAACATGTACGTCTAGTAATCTTTCTGTTCATGACAAAAACACAATCATATTTAAATCTACTTACAACAAATGTGTGAGTGATCAATTCTGCCGATGAGAGAGAATTAAATGAGACAATGAATACAAACAGCAGCACCATGAGGGAACTTTTTGAAGTTATCAACATATTGAAAGAATGCAGTCTTTCAGTATTTAAACTTAGTTTGTAGACTGCACTTTGCATAGCATGAGGGTGCTTATGTATTGGTATATATAGAGCCAAGAAGAATAACTAGTTCAGGGACAACTATCACGTGGCTGAATAGGCAAAACCCTAAGATGCCCAAATCAAAAACTATGTTCGAAGCGTACAGACATTCAAGAGTTCAAATCACATGGGAGAAGGCAATAATGTAGATTTTTTTTTATTATGGGTGATTATATTTGTTTGTTGTCCACGTGAAATAAGAGGCTGCCTGTCTATTTATTTGTGTTTTTTTATGGAGATTCAATGGGACCTCGACGGCTTTTGTTTTCTTCGTTGTAGTTTTGCAATTGTATTGCAATAAAGGCATTGCTTGGCTATTAGCTGTGGGGCTGATTAACAACATTTTAAAATTATTAGATTCACAAAGTTGGCTCTTGTTTAAGATAAGTGTTGACAAACATGATGTGCATGTTATTGAGATATATAGTTTTCTCACATTTGTTTAATTCTACGACGTTTTAAACGCAGATTATCTATTCCTACAATGGGAAAAGAAATGAAACGCCAATATCGTGCTGAGAAGCGTGATGATAATTTATATAAAATTCATCTTTTTAAATTGAATTTATTCTAATAAATTTTTGTAAGGAAAGATATATTAAATAGTATTTATTATTTTTGGTTTTGATTTTGATTTGTTAAGGTGATTAATTTAAAAGTTATAAATTATGTTTGTTGTAAATTTGGTTGAATTGATATTTAAGTACAATCTAGTTATTATATTTTTTAATTTATTGTATATTTTTAATAAAGGAGGTGCTATTATAACTAGACAACTTGTCACAACAATCTAAACTAGCATATAAATAACTCTTCCCACAAAATTATAAAAAACAATATCTAAAATTCTAACAAAGCTAAGAATACTCAATTTGAGAGGAAAAATTAAATTGATCAAAGAAAGCATTTAACATAACCTACTAAACAACACATACACACATAAATCAATCCAAAAGTAGGAATTGATATACAAATTCTACATAAAACATAGATGTAATAGTTTAACAACATATGAAAACTTATGTTCTTATCAAACAAAAACTTTCTAAGCTTAAAGATACATAAGTTTAGAGCATTAAGAAACATCCTAAATTTTAAAGTATTTTAAAAAAGTTTTAAAACCTTTGAAAGAGGCTAACATAAAAAACCAGAGAGTAAAAAGACAACTAAGCTTTCTTAAAGTCATTCTAGTCCTTGACTAGTTGGGAAAGCTCCCCTTGCTAGTCAGTGACATCTTTCACCTCCTAATCTTTATCCTTGTTTTTCATGTCTACTTCTTTATCTTCCACATCCTGCTTTTGCTAGTGACCATGCCCATGACCATTTTCCCCATGATTTCTCTCTGAACATTGTAGATAGCTGAAGCAAAGACCCCCAATTCAATGTTGATTATAGCCTCTTTATACATTCTAGCCAAGGACTCCAATTTTCTCTAAATTGCAACCAAATTATTGGTTAGCTTGTTTTCTGACTCTTTAATCTATTTATGAAGAGTAACTATTTCTACATTCCTATCCTCCTCTTCCTCTTTATGATTTTGGTTCCCCTATTTCTGATAAATTTCCTCGATAGGTTTATTTTGATCCTTCATGTCCTCACCCAAATCCACTTTAATTCTGGCCTCTTATTCTTCCATTTCCACTTCTTGATCTTCCATGTTATAGCTTTTGTCCTCCTCCTCTACATAATCAACATCCTCCATTTTCTCATTTTCCATTTTGTTGAACACTTTAGTCTTAGCTTCAAGGAAATTTAGTTCGTCCATAGTAATTGGCTTTTCCTTCTCAACTTTATTTTGGGTTTTTTTTTTTTCTTTTGGAGGTGTTCATATATTCTCTTTGGAGAGGTAGCCTCATGGTTTTTGCTAGTCCTAGTTATAGTTGTTTCCTTGCTATCCTCATCCTTGATACCTTATTTGTCAACATCAATGATGTCTCTTTCAATATTGCTTCTTTTAGAGGTGGGACCTTGACTTTTTTGGGGGGTAATTCTTTTTTTTAGAGGGAGTTTCAAAAAAAGGGTTTCTTCGAGAGTGTTATTTTTCTTAGGTTCATTTCTAGGGCTCAACAGGCCAGCATTGCCCTCTTTTTGGGTCCCAGGATTAGAGTCTTCCTTGCTAGGGTTCATATTAGGGGGGAACTAATTCCCTCAAATTTTGCACTTGAGTTAGTCTTGACCAATTGTTTCCCACAACTTAGGCTCCTGCTAAAGGTCAGGTGGTGAGAGAATTTACATTATAGTATAACACAAAGATATGCCCCTGATGGAGTAGATGGTTGTCACCATTGTCAATACTTCCCATTAAGGAAGATAACAAAAAGAATGAAACATTGATTTTCTCCCCATTATGAATAAAATCCAACAAGGAGAAGTGATAGGCATGAAAAGGGTTAAATCTCCCTTCACATGTAAAATATTTCATAATGCAGAGAAAAATAATAGAAAATGTGGGAGGGAGAGTAAGTCTATCATACCCATTGTTAGAGTTCACCTGTTCCACCTTCTCATTTCCTTCAAAGAATTTCTTTTGGTAGTTTTTTAATTTAGCCATACTCTTTCTTTCCACCTTGTGGTCTTCACAATTCAGGCTTATGGCCTCTACAATTAATTATAAGGAAACAGTAAACTGGATGCTTCCTAAAGTCACAAAACCCTTGTGCTACGAGTTAGTGAATTAAGAGGAAAGATCACTATTGAAGCCTCTCACTAACTCAATGTAATTGGAAAACCTTATGCATCCTAAAAGTATTTCCAAATATCTTGGTTTTGTTTCAGTTCCCTATTATCCCTCGGCTCCACCTTCTGTAATGGCCCATACATAATTTTTATTTTCTTGAGTTCTTCAATCACTCCCTGAATGTCTTTGTTTTTGTAATGCCCCACTTGGGAACCTAAGAGAAATTAACCTACTATGTTACAATATTTTACCGATTTTTTTAAAAAAATGTGTACAACACAATATAACAATACAAAAGCAATATACACATTAACTATACATACATAATTATAAATACAATTTCCATTCCTTAAGGATTCCTTCATGTTGAGTCACGTTTAAGAAAATAATATTAATCAGTTTTAATCTTAAGCACAATGTCCACAATCATAAACAAATAACAAATACATACAGCTGATATGATAAAGAACATCCAAGTAATGACATCCATTGTGCACATATCCTAGGGTATGCAATAATAAATACAAGTACATCAAAATAAAATACTACATCCTATAGGATCTCAAAATACAAGATACATTATACATTGATACATCAAATGAATGGAAGTCTCTAGGAAAAGAACATGAACAATAATGATTCAATTGCATGAATGAACATCTAACATCTTTCAATATGAGGGGGACCTAAATGGTAAGAAGTCACTACCTCATGCTCATCTAATCAGGCTCAAATTTCCATCATGCAGGAGAGATAATGTACAATCCCCATACAAATATCAAATCATCAAATTAATCCTAGACAAGGAATCCTAATAGCCAAATATAACTCAAGGGTATACAAACTATTGATAAAGAAAGATAACCAAAGTCAAATAGACACTCAACTAATTCCAATACCATATACCAAAGTCAACAACACATACCAAGTATAACTCAAGTATTGAAGCAAAAGAGATACAAGAATAAAAGATAACCATTTCCAAGAAAAGTGTCAAATGTCAAAGTATGGTAACTAACAAATAACAACTCTCATCAAATAGAGTAATCCTCAATCAATAACTTCAATAATAAATACACCACCAATGAATATCTAAAACTCATCAATAAAAGTCAATTGTCAACAATAAATGACATCCATCCAATATTTAACAACCCATATTCAAAACATCCAACAAGTACACCACTAGCAAAAAATATATATTAAAAGAAACTAGCCTCTTTCCGAGAAAGAATGCTCCACCATTGGTGCTCTTCCTATCATCAATACTTCCTTCCCAATTAGTGTCAGTGAAGGCTTTCAATTCAAAGTTGCCTCCTTTCTTGTACCATAATCCATAATCTTCAGTACCTTTTAGATACCTCATAATTCTTTTTATTTCCATCATATGATTTTCTCTTAGATTAGCTAAAAATCTTGCCACCATACCAATTGCTAGTGCAATTTCAAGTCTTGTGTGCACTACATATTGAAGTTTTCCAATCATTGATCTATATGCAGTCTGATCTACCTCTTTGGAATCATTATTTTTGGAAAACTTATGTCCAGTAGACATAGGTGTTCCAACTGGTCTAGAATCCTCCATTCCAAACTTCTTCAATATCTCATTGATGTACTTTGATTGAGTAATGTAGATTTCATCCTTCTTCTATATATTTCAAATTCCTTACTTATCTCTTCAAAGAAGGATTTACATAAGTCATCATATCCAATAAATAATATATCATCTGCAAAGATTTCTTCCAACAATATCTTCTTGCCTGGTCCTTCCTTGATGTATAGACTGTTGTTGTCATTTGTCCTTTGAAAACCAATCTTTACTAGATAACTATGCAATCTTTCATACCATGCTTTGGGGGCTTGCTTGAGACCATATAAAACTTTGTGTAATTTGCAAACCATGTCTCTTTTTCTAGGATCTATAAAACCTTCAGGTTTCTCAATGTAGACTTCTTCTTCTAGGATTCCATTGAAGAATCCTAATCTCACATCCATTTGATGCACTTTGAATCCTTTATTTGCAACATAAGCAAGTAGTATTCTAACACTTTCTAATCTTGCAACAGGAGAAACATTTTCACCATAATCAATACCTTCTTGAGAGTAACCTTTGCATACTAACCTTGCCTTGTTCCTTGATACTTCTCCATCTTCATTCGGCTTATTTTTGAATACCCATTTTGTGCCAATTACATTTTTGTCCTTGGGTCTAGGAACAGGAGTACAAGTTTTGTTCCTCTCAAATTAATCAATCTTTTCATTCATTTCTTCAATTAAACTTTCATTATTTAATGCATGTTTAACTATTCTAGGTTCAAATTTAGTAAGAAAACATGTACCTTTTAATTTGTTTCTTGTCATAGTGCATTTTGATGGATCTCCAATGATTTGCTTGGGTGCATGATCCCTTTTGATATATCTTGTAAGTACAGGCACATTGGATTATAACTAGTTTCACTTGGTTCACCATGCTCAATATGATCTTCTAAATTATGCTCATGTCTTACTGCCTGCAACTCGAGTCTTTCAAATTGTGACTTAGCTTGCACCAGTTGCAATTCAAGTCCTTCTGATTGTGACTTGGGTCCTTCACATTGTGACTCAAGTTGCACTGGCTACATCTCAGGTTGAACTAGAGACTTGAGAGGTAAAGACAGTTAATTTCCAATTGTATTTGTTTGGACATTAGGAAATTTATTAGGTTCAAAGAAAATAAAACTTCTATAGTTTTTAGGTTCTTTGTTGCTTTATTCTTCACTCTTTTTTGCAAACTCGTCAATCTTTACATATGCACTTTCTATATTCTTGTGAGTAGTTAGATTTAGATATTTATATGCTTTGCTTCTGCTAGAGTATCCTAGGAGTATGCCTTCATCACTTTTTACATCAAATTTTCCTTTCCTAGACTCTTTTAAGATATAGCATTTGCTTCCAAATACTTTGAAATAACTGACATTAGGTTTATAGACATACCATAGTTCATAAGGAGTCTGATTTGAGTCTTTCTTCAACTGAATGTTTAAGGTATGAACTATTGTATTGATTGCTTTCTTCCAATATTTGATTGCAACATTCTTCTCTACCATCAGGGTTCTTGCACAATCCACAATAGATCTATTCCTTCATTTTGCTATGATATTATGTTGAGGTGTACTAGGGGTTTATACTTGTCTCTTGATTCCTATTTCATTTTAGAATTTATTGAATTCATTTGAG
Organism: Cupressus sempervirens; assembly: GCA_028749045.1. Lineage (NCBI taxonomy): Eukaryota > Viridiplantae > Streptophyta > Pinopsida > Cupressales > Cupressaceae > Cupressus > Cupressus sempervirens. Next base: position 637,308,787 of record CM053791.1, read on the forward strand.
ATGAATTATCCTTCTCTATCTAACCTTGGACACTTTAGTTTCTTTCCTATTTCTTTGTCTACTCTAGCTAGATACCACTTGAATTTTTGAAAGGCTTCAGACTTATCTTTCAAATACATTACTGTCATCATCCTAGAATAATAATCAATGTACATAAAATGAAATACTTATCTCCACTATAGCCTTATGTGCTAATAGCTCCACAAAGTTTTGTATGAACCAACTCCAAGGCTTCTTTAGAATGATAATTCTTTCTTTTGAAACTTGTCTTTCCCATCTTTCCAATTTGACAATTTTTGCACATGCCCATATAAGGTATCTTCAGACTTGGAATGCCCCTTACTCTTTTATTCTTGCTTATGTTTCCCAAGTTATCAAAATTCACATGACGCAACCTTTTATGCCATAACCAACTTTCTTCTACTTGAGCTATGAAACAAGAACTTTTAGTTAGATCTAGGTTCTAGAATAGGTTACCTCTTGTTTGATTACTAGTCCCAACTAGATTTCCTTTCCCATCCAACAGCTTGGCCTTCCCATTCATGAATTCTACCTTGAATCTAATGTTGCTCAATTGTGCCACACTAAGTAGATTGTGTTTCATGTAATGGACACCTAGGAATGCCCAAAAGCTGAACCAAGGCTGAAATTATATTAATGTTGAGAATGCTGCAATCAATTACAAAGAGATGTATTCCAAAGGCCAAAACCTAAGGGAGTGATGTCTAGAATGTTACAATAGAGAATGAACATCCTCTATTGCCCAAAAAGGAGTGTGATTCACACATCCAAGCTCTTATCAAATGCAAGTCATAATCATCCCTTTCAGCAATGAGACTTTCAGCCCTATTTATCCTTTTCTTCATCCTTCTAGAAGGAACTAAACATTACTTAATTGCAAGAGCTAGAAGCTTCCTTCTTCCAATAATTAATGCATACCCTAGAAATTCCTCCTAGGTAATAATTAATTAAATCATGAGAAGCTTTTGTCCTTCCAATAATTAATACATACCCTAGAAGTAATTAATACAAAGTCACCTTTTAATTTTAATTGAATGACTTTAATTTTTCTTATCCTCCACTTAGACTTTGGAGAACGTGAAGGCTAACTAAAACTTGGTAACATTACAGGTCCGCCCCCCTTGAAATTGCTTGCCCTCAAGCAATCTTAGTCCTATTTGCTGTAGCACCTGCTCACTCTCCCAAGTAGCATCTTCCTTTGGCAGATATTTCCATTTGACTAAATATTCTTTAATGAACCTACTTCGTAGAGTCCTTTCCCTAGTATCTAGAATAGCCTCAGGAATTAATACAAGCTTTCCCTCCTCATCTAATGGTGGTAATTCTGCTAAAGGCATAACTCTTTTCCCAATGGCTTTCTTAAGCCTTGACACATGAAACACATTATGCACCTGACTATTCTCTGGAAGCTCTATCTCATAAGCAACCTCACCCACCTTGCGGATCACTTTGTAGGGACCATAAAACCTAGGCTTCAACTTCTTTGCTCCACTTTTCTTATATGGTTGTAGCCTCAAGTAAACCATATCCCCAACTTCAAAACTATACTCTATTCGGTGCTAGTCAGCATACAATTTTTGTTGATTTTGGGCTTACTGTATATTCTCCTTGAGCACCCTCAAAATATCCTGACTATCCTGCAAGAATTTTTTTGCTTTGGGCACTCTACTATCTCCCAAAACTAGATCCATAAAACTAGGTGCTTCATAATCATACAGTTCCATGAATGGAGTCATCTTAATGGACATATGATAAGTGGTGTTATAACAGTACTCTCCTATATGTAACCATTTGACCCAAGCCCTCTATTGTGTAGTCACATAGTTCCTCAGATATCCTTCCACCCATTTATTCACAATTTTTGTCTGCCCATTTGTTTGTGGATGATAACTAGTGCTAGGTGTAAGTTCAGAACCACACAGCCTAAACAACTCTTGCCAAAAAGTGCTCATGAATTTACTATCCCTATCACTAACAATAAAAGTAGGTAGCCCATGTAATCTGAATATCTCTCTAAAGAAAAGATCAGCCACCTGTGCTACTATATAAGTGGATGGAATAGCAAAGAAGTGAGAAAAATTCGTCAGTCGGTCAACTATCACATAGATGCAATATTTCCCTTGTACTCGTGGTAACCTGATGATGAAGTCCATGAAAATACTTTCCCATTTCCTATTTGGAATGGGCAAAGGTTGTAACAACCCTTCAGGATATGTGTGCTCTCCCTTATTCTGCTGGCAAATTGTACCCTCCCTGACATACTTCTGAACATCATCCTTGAGCCCTTTCCATGTGAACCTATCACGGATATGCCTGTAGGTCTTAAAGACCCCTGGATGTCTAGCTCTAGGTGCATCATGAAATGCCTTTAGTATTACTTCCTTAAATTGTGATGAAGGAATCAAATATATCTTGTCTTGAAACTTTATCAACCCATCCATCACCACATAGCGATCATCATGTATGGTGCCTGCAATTAATCCAAAATCCCAAGTGTCCCTCACATATTCTTTTGTGATCTTATTTCTCCAAACTCTTGTAATCTTAGCTAGAGCACAAATATGAGGTCTCTTGGATAAGGCATCTGCAACCACATTCTTCTTACCTTTGAAAAACTCAATGTCAAAGTCATAAGCCTGCAACTTCGTGATCCACTTTTGTTGTCTATCATTCAAATCACATTGGTTCATGAAGTATTTGATGCTATTGTGATTGGTTTTGATAACAAACATTCCCCCAACTAGGTAGGACCTAAACTTAGCCAATGCATGCATTATAGCCAACATCTCCTGATCATATATGGAATAGCTTCTCTTCACTCCACAAAGCTTCCTGCTCTCAAAAACAATGGGATGCTTCTCCTGCATCAAGATGGCTCTGATCCCATCTCCTAATGCATCACAATGAAGCTCAAATGGCTTTGTGAAATATGGTAGAGCTAGTACTAGACATGATGACATCACCTTCTTGAAATGATCAAAGCTTCTCTGAGCTGCCTCTATCCATGTGAAGGCCCCTTTCCTGGTAAGGTTTTTCAAGGGTGTAGCAAGCTATGAAAATATTTTAATAAATCTCCTGTAAAATCCATAGAGACCAAGGAATCCCTTAAGTTGTGTAAGATTTTTTGGAGTAGGCCAATCAACAATAGACCTAATCTTTTCAAGATCTACCCAAACTCCCTCTGCACTGATAATATGTCCAAGATGTAGTAGCTCAATCATCCCAAACTCACACTTAGATTCCTTGGCATACAATGATTCTTTTTCCAAATTAGACAACACCATCTCAAGATGTTGTAAATGCTCCTCCCAAGTCTTACTAAAAACTAAAATGTCATCAAAGAAAATCAAAACAAATCTCCTAAGCTGCTCCCTAAATACCTAATTCATGCAACTCTGGAATGTAGCAGGGGCATTGGTTAGCCCAAATGGCATAACCAAAAACTCAAAGTGGCCATAGTGACACTGAAAAAATGTCTTCTCAATGTCCTCCTCCCTCATCCTGATCTGATGATACCTTGACCATAGATCAATCTTTGTAAAAATGCATGCACCATGTAACTCATCAATTAGCTCATTTATTCATGGGATGGGATATCTGTTCTTAATGGTCTTCATGTTTAATGCCCTATAATCAAAGCACATGCACATTGTCCCATTCTTCTTTTTTACCAACACTACTGCTGAAGCAAAGGGACTCTTACTAGGCCTGATATTCCCTATTTCCAACAACTCCTTAATTGCCTTCTCTATCTCATCCTTATGTTTCTTAGGATGATGATAAGGAGTAATCATAACTAGTTTGGCTCCCTCTTCAAGCTCAATAACATGTTCTATCCCTCTGTTAGGAGGAACCCCATGCGAAATCTTGCCAAATACCTTAGTGTGCCTATCAAGTATCTCCTGAATCTTTGGTGGATGACTCTTCATCTGTGGCTCTTGTGAAGTTGGCATAGTGAAGCATTCTGCTGCCCGCTCTATGTTACTATGTCGAAAAAGTTTTTGCATTCTCCTCAAGGAAACTTCTCTGCAACTCCCATCTAAAAGTCCTCTAAGTACCACCGTTTTTCCCTCATGCTGAAACTTCATCTCCAATTTTGCTAGGTTAAGTGTGAACTCTACTAGCGAGGCCATCCATACCATGCCAAGGATGATATCATAGTCTCCCATGTCTACCACATAGAACTCATCTTCCAACTCATAGCCATCTCCAAACTTGATGCGAAGATTAGATATCTTCTGATTGCATAATAGTTTTTCACCATTAGCTACCATAACTCTAAATTTGGCGTGCTCCTCAGTCTATAGATCTCTCTTGGCTACAAATTGTGCATCTATAAAATTATGTGTAGCCCCAGTGTCAATGAGTGAGATCACTTTCTGCCCTTGGATAGTACCTCTGACCTTAAATGTGATTGCCTTATGAGCCCCTGTTAATCATGCTAATGACTTCTCATCCTTAGGAATGTTGCTCTCCTCTATAGTGCTATCCTCATATGAATCTGAGTGTTGATCCTCTCTCTGTGACTGTGACTCTTCTACTAAGAAATACTCCATTTGATTTACCTTAGCCTTGAGAGGACACTTATGAGATAAATCCCAAGGCTCTCTACAATGAAAACATAACTTTTTCTTTCTTAAATCATTCAAGGTATCATTATCCAACTTATCTCTTTTGGGATGAGCATCCTTGTGAAAAGGTTTTTTGTCCTTCTCCTTGTCCTTTTTCATATAAGAATCCTTGTGCTGAAATCTGCTCCTAAATGAAGAAGGTGCTAAGTCATGAGACTTTTTAGTGGCCTCCTGCAATGTACTTGGGTCATGTCCCTTGACCCAACCTCCCAAGGGTTCTGAGAGTCTATCCATAAACAATACTACTAACCTCCTCTCTAAAATATTTGTGACCAACATAGCTAACCTCTGAAACTCACTGATATATGTTTCAACTGATCCCCATTGCTTGAGTTGTGCCAGCTCCTTAAACTGTAATTCAGGATCCCTAGTATCAAATCTCTCTATGAGCTTCTCAGTGAAATCCTCATAAGATGTGATCTAATTATGTCCTAAGGTTACCATGCCATGGTGCCACCACTCATGTGCTGGTCAGTCCAAGTGAATAGCTACATACTTTATAGCCTCCTCTTCAGGCATATGATTCAGCTGCAAGTATGTATCCATCTTCTGCACCCAAGCTTGTGTAGTCATCTTCCCTAAAGCATCATAATAAGGTAAAGAAAGTTTCCCCACTTTCTTTCTCAACTCAAAGTTTTGACTTCGTCATCCTGATCTGGGCATGTGTCTCATCCTCAAGTCCAAGTAATCTCTGAGAGAGATATCTGCCTGAAACTCTGGCCCACTGGCCTCCCAATCCCTCCTAAACTGATCCTGTAACTCTACAATATGTGGTTCATTAATCAGTTGAACTGGTTCTCTGGGTGGAAAGGTGGGTAGAAGAGGTCTCAAGCTAGTTGTTCGAGTTTGCTGTGCAACATGTCTAATGTTATCAGCCTCATTTCCATTATTGTCATGTCCATTATTACCATTAATCTTGTCTTGGCCTCCATTATCATTACCCCTATTATTGTTGTTTCCATTGTTGGCATCACTTGGATTAATATTGATGCCCATCTGTCTAGCCATTAGCTGTAACATCATATCCGTTCGCCTATTTTGCTCGTCTAATGTACCCAGTAACTTGAATATTACATTTTCTTGGTCAGAAATGGTAGTTCTATCATCTCAATCACCCATGCTGCTGTCTTGTTCAAAGAATGTCTCCTTTGTGTCTGTATGACTAGATTGTATGTCCCTCTGCACAAACAAACTATCCCATTCATTAAGTGAGTCTGAACTCCTACTTTGTCTTGCTTTGGTATTGCAAAAATTATAAAGCCCTTGTTGCATGCTCAAACATAAATGTTGAATATCTCCACAAGATGGCAGGACTTATAGCTCTGATACCACTATAATGGACACCCAGGAATGCCCAAAAGTTGAACCAAGGCTGAAATTATATTAATGCTGAGAATGCTGCAATTAATTACAAAGAGATGTATTCCAAAGGCCAAACCCTAAGGGAATGGCGTCTAGAATGTTACAATAGAGAATGAATGTCCTCTATTTCCCAAAAAGGAGTGTGATTCACACATCCAAGCTCTTACCAAATTCAAGTCATAATCATCCCTTTCAGCAATGAGACTTTCAGCCCTATTTATCCTTTTCTTCATCCTTTTGGAAGGAACTAAACATTAATTAATTGCAAGAGCTAGAAGCTTCCTTCTTCCAATAATTAATGCATACCCTAGAAATTCGTCCCTAGCAATAATTAATTAAATCACGAGAAGCTTTCATCCTTCCAATAATTAATACATACCCTAGAAGCTATTAATACAAAGTCACCTTTTAATTTTAATTGACTGACTTTAATTTTTCTTATCCTCCACTTAGACTTTGGATAACGTGAAGGCTAACTAAAACTTGGGAACATTACATTTTAGTCCTTCAACCTAGTAGGCATTGTTACATCTAAGTTCAATAGTTAATGCAATGCAACCTTTTCTTTTTACATAACAAGGTTCATTATTTCCAAATTTGACACTTCCATCATCATAGTGTTCCAAATGCTCAAATTAAGATTTATCACCTATCATGTGGTGAGAAAAACCACTATTAATAATCCTTATGTCATTCTTGTTGATATGAGAAATGAGTGCCATCTTAATTATCTTCATCATCTTCATAATCTTTTATAGCAATGCAAACCATTTCTTCATCATCACTACTATTTTAAGCTTTAACCATGTTACATGATTTCTTAACTTATCCTTGTAGTCATTTTAGCTTTTTAAATCTTTCTTGCCTTTGTATGTGTTGTTCTTCTTTGTTTGGACACCTTGCAACAATGTGACCAACTTCTTCACAAGAAAAATAGATTAGAGGTATTTTATCTTTGTACTTTCCTTTTCCTTTGGAGAATCTTCTTGCAAGTAGGGCTTCAATGGTTTCAAGATCATCATCATAACCATCTTATTCTTCACTTCTAGATTTTTTGCCTTTATATTTTCCAACTTTCTTTTTGATTGAAAGTCTAGCTTGCAATGCAGACTCAATGCTACTAGAGTTAGGAACATAGTTATAATATTTATCTAACTCAAAGGCTTCCAACCTTCCCACTAGTGCATCCAAATTTATTTCATTCTTGGGATTACATCTCATTTCTTGAATAGCTGAAACTCTAATTGCATAAACATGAAGAAGAATTTTGAGTACCTTTCTAACCATTGTGACATCATCAATTTTCCATCCTAAGGCTCTAATTGCACTTACACTTGATTTTATTCTTTCACTATATTTTACAATGTTTTCATCTTCTCTCATTTTCATCTGATCAAACTGACCTCTTAGAATTTTTTCTTTGACTTTCCTTACATTGTCATCTCCTCCATAGATATCTTTTAGCTTGACCCACATTTCATGAGTAGTAAGGCAATCTTTCACTTCATCAAATTCAACATAATTGAGAGTAAAGGAAATGCTGATCATTATTATGCTATGATTCTTCTTTTTAGCAATTTATTCCATAGTTAAAGGTCCAATAGGTGTAACATATTTCATGTTTAGATATGTCAAACTTGAATCAGTAATGATTGCCAAATGCAACTTCATGAGTTCCTGCCATGCTTGGAGGTTATCTCTATTTAGCTTGGGAATCTCTCTTTTGTAAGACATCTTGATCTTTAGCTTAGGTCCTTGAGACCTTCTCTACAAGCACCAAAATCTCTAATACCAATTGTTGGAAATATAAGAGGAGTAATTGAGAGGGGAGGGGTGAATCAATCACCACAAAAAAAAACCAAGATCCATTAACATGTCAATACAATACAAAACCAAAACTCTCCTGAAACTGAAATACTGTTGTAACTTAGTTAGGATAGGATCACTTAGTCAACACAACATAGCTTGGTTAACACTAAAAATTATTGTTACTCAGTAAATATTGAAATAATAACTTTTAAGATATTTAGTGTGTTTAACCTTAATTAACTTAGTTGCAGAAGCATAAAGGAAATAACATAAACACAAGAGACGCCAAGATTTAATGTGGAAACCCAATTTGGAAAAACCACCAATTGCAACTAGTTACTATTTTTCACTCTTCTAAAGTGAGCCCTATTAGGAACCAACCCTGTTAAAGGTTACAAAACACACTATTAGGTGTGACCCTATTAAAGGATTTAGTTCACCCTATTAGGAGTGGCTTTGTAAGAGGTCTTTAGATAGTTCAATCTAGAAGTACCACTTTGTTAGAGGATTTAAAAAATAGCCATTAGGCTAACTCTATTAGGAGATTTGATTAACTGTTGCAATTGTTAGGGAGTAACAATGACTTGACCTGATTGCTGATGGAACTAAATTTGCTTGATTCAGATCTCAATTCTAGCTTGATTACTTGATCCTTCTTGATGATATTATTCTTTGCAACTCTATTTATTTGGATACTCTACTTATCCTTCCAAATCGCTACCTTTATTCATCTTCTTCTATTTTACATGTTCTCATATTCAATCCTCAACTTGACCTTATACTTATATTATTTACCTTGTCAAGTCAGCTTGAATACACTTTTGAATAATTCATTTTCATTCCTTAATTTTGATAGAATCAGAAAATTAATTCATCAAACTCAATATGTTGTAATGTATGAAAATCCTTCATTAGCCAACCCAACTCAGTCAACACTAACTTAGAAAAGACTTTCCTTTAGTAATCGAGTGAGCTCGATTAACACTGGTTCCATGCTAACGTTTCATTGGTAACTGAGTGAGCTCGGTTAATACTGGTTCTCTACCAACTTTCCTTTCTTAACTAAGTGATCTTGGCTAACACTAGATTTCCTTTGATGCTCAAGTGAGCTTGGTAGACACTAACTTTTCTTGTCATATACTGGAACCTATCTTCAACACCCAAGTGAGCTCGACTAACATTGATTGCTCGGTAGAGACTTGACATTTTGTGTAACATCAAAGACAATATGCAATTGAATAATTATTTTCAATAGGTTTACAAATTTCTAAATCAAATCTCTTCAATAAGTCCTTAAGATACTTAACTTGTGATATGAAAATACCATCATTTTTTTGTACAATCTGCAATCCCAATAAATACTACATCTTACCAATCATATTCATTTTAAATTATTTCTTCATTTCTTTTGAGAATACCTTGCTTCATCATTACCTCCAAAAATAATATCGTCCACAAACACTATAATGGTCAATAATCCTTTATCATCTTTTTTCAAATACAAGTTACTATCAACATTACCTTTCACAAATCTCAAATTTGTCAAGTTTTTGTCCAATATTGCATACCAAGCTCTAGGTGCTTGTTTTAGTCCATAAAATACCTTTTTCAATATGAAAACCATAACATTTTTATCTGTCAAGGGAAAACCATTAGGATTAGTTTCTTCATTAGAATTATAATCAAGCATCATTTCTTGAATTCTAAACTTTTAATCAATTCTTACATTTGCACTCTCAATAATAGTCTTAGTTCTTTGATCAAAGCATTTATATGCCTTGCTTTTCAATGAATATCCAAGAAACATACCTTCATCACTTCTTGGATCAAATTTTTGAATATCATCATCTCTTTAATGTAACACTTACATCTAAAGACTCTAAAATATTTCATAGAAGGTGTATGCCCAAATCAAAGTATATAAGGTGTCTTATGAGTGCCTTGTCTGATTTGTACTCAGTTCATAGTGTACTCTATTGTGTTTACTTCTTCTCTCCAAAATATTTTAGATACATTGTTTTCAACCATCATTACTCTTGTTGCCTTTATTATTATTTTATTTCTTCTTTCTGCTATCCCATTTCATTCAGATGTTTTAGGGGCTAAAAGTTATCATTTTATGTCATTATCTTCACAAAATTGTAAAACTCGTTTGAAGTAAACTTTCCTCCTCTATGTGATCTCAAACATCTAATCTTCAAACCAGATTCATTCTCAATTCTACTCATAAATATCTTGAATTTCTCAAAAGCTTCAAAATTTTCTCTAAGACATAATACTCACATCATTATAGTGAGATCATCAACAATAATCATAAAATACATTTCATCATAGAATGCTCTAGTCTTTATAGGACCGCTCAAATTTGTGTGCACAATCTCCAATTTTGCTAGAGTAATAAATTTCTTGCTTGGAAATGATATTTTCTTCTATTTAGCCATTACACATGTTCCTTACACACCATGTTAGTAGGCTTCAAAATCTTAGAAAAATCTCTATTGTAAATGTAGTTCTAAACTTGACAATGCTAGCAAATTTTATATCACAAAATATTTTATGCCACAATCGACTATCATCCACCTTAGCAACTAAACATGTCAGAGAAATAGGATTTAACTAAAATACATTACCTCTTTCTCTTGTACCAATATCAATTAAAGTGGCATTTTTATCTTTGATAATGCAAGTCTTCTCTATAAATTTTAACTGATATCCCTTGTCAACTAGTTGTCTAACAGTAAAAAGATTATGTTTCAAACCATCCACAAAGTAAACATCATCAATGTTAGTCTTTAAATCAAGTGTAATGGATCCTTTTCCTTTTACATGATAGGAGTTTAATTATTCCTCCATCATAGCTATTAAATTCAATAAATTTATTTATATCTCTAGTCATGTGACAAGAACAACCATTATATATAATCCAATCATATTTCTTCTTTTCAACTTGTGATACTAATACTTTTTCTTCTCTAAATTCTTCTTTTTTAGGGCTTTCTTCCTTAATAGAAAAAAATCAAATTTCATCATTCTCATCATCACTTTCACTCAAGAATTCTTCTAGTCTAACATTAAATTATTCTTCATTAGCAAAGAGGCAATCCTTAGGCATTTTTGATTTATAGGACTTGTTACACTTCTTTACTCTCTTAGGACATTTAGAGAAATAATGCCCAAATTCATTATAAGTCCAACACTTAAAGATTTTGTTACCTTTAGGTTCTCTCTTCATAAGTAGGGAAAGTCTTTCCTCAATCTTCTTGTCTTCATCCATTATTTTTTGATAGATACTAGCATAATCTCCACTTGTACTTGCACTCCCTGTGAACATAGATTGAACACTTAATGCACAAAAAATAGTTTCAACTCTAGGCAATTATCCACTCTATCTCATCCAATTTTTTGATGGTTGTAATCTCCCAAGAAGAGTCTCTCTTGTAAAATCAAATGTTAAGGGAATATCACTTGTTCAATCATTTGTGTTCTCTATTTGTATACAGGTGTCAAAATCTTGAATACCTTCCATACAACTTCATTTTCATATTTCTCTCCTCTACAAATCTGAATTCCTCTAACACTCTATTATTCTACCAAAATAACTTCTCAAAGATTTATCTTGCATCATTTTAGTGCTCTTGAAATAAGCATATCTAATTTTTTAATCTAACCTTCTAAGTATGTTTATTACATTTAAATGTACTTTGCAAACCTTTTTGAATTTCATGAGAAAGTCTTAAATATTTTATCGAACCACATTTAGTTTCAAGAAGAGCTGATAATAGTGCTTCTTTAGCAAGCATATCAAACATGCATATTTCTTTTTGAGTTTCATCACAACCTTAAAGCTTGTCTTCTTTAATCTCATCCTTTTGATATTTAGTAATCAACCAATAACATAGACACAAGCATAGTAAATATGGCTTCATCTTCTCTTTCCAATTTTCATAGTTAACACCATAAAACTTTGGACTTTCTTTCCTCAATTGTACCATATATATCCTCAAGTTGTTAAGCTTTTCCTTCAAGGACCCGATGCTTTGATACCAGTTGTTAAAATGTAAATTGCACCAAGATAACTAAGATAGGGGGGGATGAATTAGGCAATTAAAATAACTCTCAATATCTTTATTAATTTTGAAATATGTGAAAAATAAATGCAACAACCATAGAAAGATAACCATACATAATAACACCAAATCTGTTAACTTGGGAAACCCTTAATTAGAGGAAAACCCCCAACAGGGATGCTACCAATAAGATGATGTACTAATATAAACATTCCTTGAGAAAGGATGGACCCTTTTAGAAGTCAATAAAATATGTTCAATTATACATATGAGTCCCTATTAGGAGACTTTTAATCCCTTTTAAGAGATTCCAACCTTGTTAGGTTTTGAAAGGAAGGTAAAAGGATCCGTTGTCCAAACAACTTCAATACTATTCTCACTAAATAATATAAGTGTAAATTAACAATTGTTCAACATCAAATTCTATTTCAAAATTTATCTTCTTGGGATCTCACCATTCCTTAACTACGCCAATCTCTTTTACAATCTGAAACATATTCATACATAAGCTCACACAATACATAACATGGATATGACCACCTATCACACTTTACATCCAAGGAAATGACCTTTACTTTATACCAAGTCCTAAAACAAATTATTGAGTCAGCATTTAGGCTATCCCATTTTTTAATAATAATTATATAAGAGCAACTTAAGATATTATGTTGACATGTTACATTACAATATTATAGTTTTTTCACAATTCCAAGTAATTTGGTAACTCACAATCTTCATAAATTTTCACTCATTAATCAAATGAATGTATATGGTTAGCCATGACATATTCAACATTTCTTCAACCTCTATCTAAGTTTTCTCAACCAGATTCCATCTCTATTATGAGATACAACCCAAACAATAATACCCACTTTCTAAAAATGAGGTCTAAAAGATGCCTTCATCAAATCCATCATATCTCTGTCCATCCTTCATATTTCCATACACACACTTAATTGTTGAATCTAGATATAATCTATAACATTATCTCACATATGCATAACCTAATCTTCAATCCTCCAACTACGTGAAGCCAAACTATATCTATTTCTCTACTTGTCTTCACTAAATAACTAGTATGTTGACATTAATGAAAAAATCTACCATGAATGCAACACACAACCCATGAATCATGCTCCCCCATAGGAATACCATCAAAATACATGCTAAAATGCATATGGAAAAGTATGTGGAGGGAATGAAGGGTTACAATCAAAACTAGTCAACAATCATACATAATTAGGGAATGATGGCAAGGTGATCATTGGTGGAGTGTCTTTTATGGTTTTTATTGTGGCCATAGCTATGGCCATACATCTATTACCTAAAGGAAATACAATGCTTCAAAAATCCAAGAGACACAACATGAAAAATTTGAAGTGGTTTTTTGGCTATGAAGAGAGTATTCCAAGGCTACAAAATAGTTTCAATAAGAAGGATCTACTTTGCAAGTGGAGATGCATGGCTATGGTTTTCATCAAATTCCAAATATTGGAGGGTATTTTTAAGATGTTCCACTCTAATATCTTCCATATATGCTAAATAATCTCTACCATGATGTTAAATTGAATCTCCCATGCTAGATTTATTTCTCCTTGCCTAATTCTATGTCCAAAGTGAAAACCAAGGGTGGTTTCCACCTCCATAAAGTCTTATTCTATCTCTTTAACTTTTATCTCATGTTAACTTCCTAGGTTGTCCCTTACCCATTTCTCATGCTATGAAATTAAATAAATCTATGTTTACCCATATTTTCTGTATGACCAAAATCCCTAGTCCTTTTTTTGGGTCCACTAGAGTCAACTCTCTAAGGAAAGAAAAATGGAAGTCCTCAGTATAGAGAAACCCAAGGAGAGATCCATTGTTGTGTTAGAGGACTCTTTGTCTTGTTGGTTGACCAAGATAGATTAACCTCTCAAAAGTATTACTAAAACTTCCGTATACTAGTCTATTCATCCATCTATGCCTATTTTAACTCCTAATGGTTATCTAGGTGATCCTATCATCCCCCAAAAGATTACTCCACCCAAATCAATGACAAATGCCTCTATAAAAGGAACAAAAACATAATATTACACCAAGGACAATTACCATGAAATGAAAATAATCCATTGTGGACAACAATCCACTATATTATGAACTAATTAATAGCATCTTTGATATGCCAATGTAGTACATAAACTCTTTGTCTCAAAAGATTACACTCATGCCTCTTCTTATTATCTCTAATATAACATATGCACACACCTTTGAATATCATACCCTAATTCCCCCTCCTTCACTTCTATTTCCATAAATGATATCATCAATATATAAATATCATCAACATAAATAATATCGTCCTATCATGATCTTAATTACAAAAATAATTTACAGCAATCAATGTTATCAAAGGTATGGCAATTAAGACATATCCAAGACACAAAAAAAAAATCTCCAACACATCATGATCCACCAATCATGGTAAAGATATAAACAACATAACTAATCAAGTCAATCAAGAATACTCAAATAGACTTCAAGAAATATTTTGAATCCAATCGCATAAATAAATGTGATCCCATACCAAGAACATGAGCTAGTTTAGAAACATAGAGAGACATCATGAAATGTCACATTAGCAACAAAAACATCTCTACCTCATAATCCACCACCAACTCTGCATTGTTCATCATGAACATTAAATATCAATCTCTTCATTAAATAAAAATAACTTGTACATCTCTAAATCATGAAGCATTCCAGATGAGGATACACATCCAATTACTCAAAACTCCATTATATTAACAACATAAAATATTTCATAACAAGGACACATTGAGTCAAACCATGCAAAACTGTCACTACTAGAATAACTAGTTTATGATCATCAAATATCTCACTCAATGATCATATTAACTTCTACAACCTAAGAATGATCATCTATAAAAAAATGATACACTAGTTGAACTTGTGCTCCATCTGATACATAACAGAAAGATCATACTAATACAATATCTCCAATAGATAAACTTTTAACAATGTCATGAAAAGAAATATGTCAACACCAATGAAAAAATATTAATTCTAAAACATATAATGCAATCTCCTACAATAACCCCAACAATACTAGGTAAAACATTATGTATCCTAGAATTTAGTAATACATTTACGAGGATACCTTGGAATCCCTTAGGAAATGAAGGATTCATGAAGACATCGTGGGACCCATTAATGTATGTTAGGTGCATTTAGGATATATTAAGCCTTCCTAGGACTTATTAGTGTATCTAGGATAAACATGTAGAACCCTTTAGGACCCATTAAGACTCCTATGAACACTTAATGTATCCTAGGACACATTAACACATGCAACAAGAGATCTTAAGACCCCTTAGGACATCAAAGACCCCTTAAGAATTCCTAAGACCCATGAATGTATCTTATGTCCCTTTAGGAAAAATTAATACTTTTTAGGATATTTAAGTTCCTCTTGAGCCACATAGGATCCTTTATGACTTCTAATACTCATTAATGTATTGTAGGGCTTTCTAAGACCCATAAATGTATCCCAATGCCTATTGACATACCCTATGACCACTTAACACCCACCAAGGTATCCTAAGGCCCATTAACTCATATGGAAACCCCTTAGCTGCACCTCTTAAGACACTTAAGATCCCCTAGTACATCTTATTTCCAATTATTATTCATAGGAGCCCTTAGGAGAAACTAAACACAAAGAATACCTTAAGATGTTATACAAAAAATTAGTTTAATTATGCATACTAGGCCCCCTTAGAACTACTTATGATATCTAGGACCCCTCAAATATTTGTAGGACCCATTAATGTATCCTAGGACCCTTAAAACTCATTAAAGTATCTAGGACCTCTTAAAACATCTAGGGACCCTTAATGTATCTTAGACAATGTGTCCTAGGACTCATTTACACTCATTAATGTATCTTAGGATCCTCTAGAACCTATTAATGCATATTAAGACCCACTAATATATCCCATGGCCCATTATACAAATGATGATTGCTTAGGATCACTTAAGAAACCTAGGACACCTTTAGATATGCTAGGACTATCTTTACTTATTTATTACCTCCTAATTATCACTTATACCTTACTTTTTGCCCTTCCCTCATCTCGCCATCCCATACCTCTCCCCTCCACCCCTCTCTTTTTCTTCCCCTCTTCATTCTCCCATTACCATCTTTATCTATTTTCATTAACTATCATTATTCTATATCTATGTTATGTGTATTTTCCTCTCTAGATTCTCTCCATCTACCTCATTCACCTTCTCCCTATCTCTTATCTCATTCCCCCATATCAATATAAATCTTAATCCCCCACACCATCACGTAAGTTTCCCTCTAAGTAATTGATTGATTATGATAGGAAGACAAAGAGATGAAAATTTAAATAAGAGAGTGATGGATATAAAGAGATATAGATATACATGAAGATATATCTATAGTGAGATAGAGATAGACAGGGAAGGCATGCAATAGAAAGGAGGTGATAGATACAAGTATGTATGTAAAAGATTAAAAATAAAAGGGAATCCTAGGATAATTTATTATTATTTTTAAATCACATTAATACATAAAAAATATGTTTTATTATTATCTAATACTTCATAACTATGTCAATTCTTATGGGAATAAAAATAAACTATAATGGAAAGATGTTGTATATAAA
This sequence comes from Cupressus sempervirens, assembly GCA_028749045.1. Lineage (NCBI taxonomy): Eukaryota > Viridiplantae > Streptophyta > Pinopsida > Cupressales > Cupressaceae > Cupressus > Cupressus sempervirens. The sequence continues at coordinate 637,325,371 of CM053791.1, forward strand.
TATTGAGTTTATTATGAGTTTCAATTGACTTCAAAGTGTTTTAAAAATACATATTTTACTTGTTTAACCCACCCTTTCAATGTGTAAAAGAAAATCAAGTTTCAACACAAAATTTGTACCCACTTTATTGAAATATATTTCTTATTTTTTTGAAAATAGATGTCCAATATTAATGGATACCTAATTTAGTTTGGTATTACTAAACCAAATTCAAAATTTTCCCACCCCATAGAAAATTTCAAAGAAGATATAGCATTACATGATCATCATAAAGAAACTATAATCCATCCCTTTCATGTCATCTCGCGCTAATGCTTAACAATTGAGAGAAAACCACTATTGATAGGATAATGGAGGAAAGGAGAACAATGGAGTAAATAAAACCATGGATGTGAGATACAAATTTTATTATTTATTGGATTTGATTTGTAGATTTGGTCTAAAATTTCAGTTGGCTATGATTTACAAATAAGATAAATATTCAACACACATCAATTGTGATGCAACTAATAAGATATAAGAAGTCAATTTGTATCAATAATATTTATAAACATAAGAGAGGAGTATGTTGGCGCTCAAAATTGTAGCCCAAATTTTGAGCACTTTTGAGAAAATTAAGCCCTATGAGCGCTTTTAATGCATATGGCTATACCTTTGAGGCGCCTAACTTGCTTAATGTTTCTAACACCCTCCATTCAGTGCATTTAAGTGTTCCATGATGATAAATTGACATTCCTTGCCATTTCGTGAAGTCTTGGTTTGAGCTAGTTCCAAATCTCCATTTTCACCTAAGTGTCAAATAGCGACATGAGGCTGTGTTTGCAACTGAATATCTCACACCCATAAATGTTTCATGATAGGCCACTTTGAGAGTGCCTAGTCTCCATACCTAAGAACCTATATTTCTGATTTTGAGTTGTTTCAAGTCTGTTTGACTAGGTTTTGATTCCCTCAAAGTTAGTAGTTTACTATTTTCATGCTTTTGCAAATTGCACATAATTCTAAGAAGCCCTGTCTGACGAGTTATAAATTTTGACTAGTTGACCGAAATGTTGGAATTCCTTTTGCGGTGCATTGTAAACATCAGAGACTTTTTATGTTTCAAGTTTCAGCTCATGACGAATCCGTTTGATCAGTTTTCAAACGCGATTGCAAACACAATTTCTATTTTTTACTGGTGTCAACAAATGCAGATTGTTTGGTACCCCTGTTCGAGATGTCATAACTTGAGATCCGTGATTGGTGAGATCAAATGGATTGTACCACTATGTTGTACTATAAAAATGCTTTAAGTGTGCTAATTTTTAAGTCTTGAAAAATTTGTCTTCACACTTTTCCAGGTTGTTTCCATTTGCAAAAAATGTTTTTCTGTCAGTGTTTCTAGTTTGCAAATTTGAGTAGCCCACTTTAACCACTCGCCATTTGCGCCCAGTTATTTGTCATGAGCCCAAATCCAAAATTTATACTCTCCTTGTGACAGTGAACCAATGTCCCAGTTTTTGTCTTCCTAAGTGTCAGTTTGCCTAGTTTTTGAAGCCAATTCCAAACGCGATTTGTTGTTTTCTGACATGTTTTCTTGCAGGCAATTCTAAAAGGGTAACTTTAACGGTCAATATCTTTTGACCCCATATATTTCATGAGACAAGACTTGGGAGGGTGCAAGAGTGCGGAGTAAAGAATCAGTGTACCAATTTTCAAATCCTGATTAGATGTTCTGGTTAGTTTTTTAGGGTAGTCGAAGGACCTCTTGGCACAAAGTTGATAGTTTGTAGATAAGCGATAAAATGAGCTTTAATTGATGGTTCATTGATCGAACTTGATTCTAATCAGTTTGAGATGATCAATGGATCAATTCGACATTTCAGTCATCCAGAAATGAATTTTTTTTAGCCGGACCCACTTTGGGGCCTGACTAATCCAATCAGACTGATATGGTGTTTGGAGATGAGGATACTATGATACGAGAGTATCATTGCAAGTCAAATTGGTCAAAAGGATTCCATCAATATGCACTTATCATCGAGTACTTTTTCTTAAGACATTTATGAATTTCTTTAAAGTTCTGCAAGGATTGATGAAACCAAGTGTTCACATACAATCTTCTCAGGCAGTTAATATCAAGCAATTTCATAAGTGTGTTGACTTTTTCTTTGGTAATAGGAGCCATGCTTCAAAGTTTGTGAACTTTTGGGTAGTGTGGTGCCTACTTTTAGTCGGAATGATAAGTAGCTAGTATCACAAGATTCAGAGAATAATACTTACAATTACAAGTATACTTCCTCTGTTTAGATTTGTCCTATATGCAAAGAGGATTTGATGTGCCTTCCTCCCAAATTTTCCTCTAATTTGGGCATCTTGGGTCCTCTTTTTTTGTGCACCAAAATAAGTACTAATATTATGCTGCTCAATCCATTTACCTCAAGGCATGCATTAATGGGTGCAAATCAATATTGGAGTGTGCCTTTCAAAGCTCTTCTTTTAGGCAAGTAGTTGGCATAATATATTGTTATGGATATTGAGGCTAATGTCAATTTGATTATTGTGGGTGATCTGAAGTATTCACTACTAGAAGCACAGGTTGTTTGTGTTTCAAACTTTGGAAAGAATGGCACAATTTTAAAGCTTTGAAGCCAAACATTATGCCTTATAGTTTTGATTCTCATCAATTTTCAAGAGTTATAGTATGTATTAAAGAGTGCAATAATTAGACTCCTTTGCATTAGAAAGAGGATACACATCTAGTTTTGATGCTGCAACATGAAGCAGGAGTAGGGGAATGCATGGGAGGAGACTCCATGGCTTGAAAAGAGGAACAGGGGAGCCGTTTGGAGGCTGCTAACCCAGAGAAGAAGCCACCAATGCACAAGGAAAGGTCATGCTAAAAGGGCAAAAAATGTTTGAAAGAGAACAGGGGACGCACACATTGAGTAGTATGTCCACATTGAAGAGGCAGGTGATAGGAAAATAATGCCATCGATTTGCAAGAAGAGAAGGCGTTTTCTTTTTATATGTTTTTTAAGAGGCCACAGTCTTCAAGGTTGGACCCCATGTTGGATGTTGGAACATCAAAGATCACCATAGCCAACTGGAAGATATCCAAGCTACTATTCCTTTAGCACTGTAAAAGCAATCAGAGACATTGCCCACACATAAAGATTTACAAGGAAGGCCGTCTTAGTCCAAGGTAACAACCAACAACATACTAAGAACCCTCCACAACAATAAAAAGAAAACGAAATGCCAATAGCCAGAAAGACATCAGAGTTTAACAAAAATGCAAAGCCCCATGTTTTTAAAAGAAAAGGCAACAATAGTAAAATTTGTAGAAATACCCATGCAAATAAAAAAGAAAGCCTTCACATCCAGGCATCCATAGCCACGTTAAACAAGAGAGAGGTGCCATTGTTCAAGGAAGAACCGTAATCAGCACCATGCAAGCAGTATTGTGTCAGTTTTAATCCCACATTGGGGATGCGGTGAAGGTTTTAATAATTTAAATACTCCCATACATATAACACTTAATGTCTTTAGATAGGCTCTTTTAAAAGTTGCAGCCCTGGAGAGAGGGACCCACTCGTGCATGGTGAAGACAGTTGGAGGTAGGTAGAAGTAAAGTCTAAACACACATAGAAGTGCACTGCTATGGCTGAGATGCATTGAGATTGCGCCACGTGTCTTGATCGGAGGGCTAGTGCATGCCTGCAAAACAAAGTTGCATGAGGTTTAAAAAGTGTGGGAAAGTAGGCTATCGACATGTGGTGCAGGTCTCGAAGATGGTGATATGGTGATTAGGAGTAGGTTTGAGAGGGAAGTGCTCAGATGGTGACACATGTCACGATCTGATAGTTGATGCAAGCCCACTTTTCAGAGATGCTCACTATTTAGAAAATGCAAAATGGTAGGGAGAAATTGGAAAATAATAAAAAATATAATTCTTATTATTATTTCTTCAGAACTTGCATGTCAAAGACTGTAAAATGCAAAAAAGACCTTAAATCTAAAGTTCAGACATTAGGTAATTTTAAATGTTTTGAAAATTTAAAATTTAAAAGATGTTGCAGACTCATTTGAGCTTTATACCAGAGAGGGACATTTTTAAACTAAGATTTTAGAAGTTTCTGAGAGGCAAAATATGCGATGTTATATATCGTCGAAATCATGAGAAGACAAATTTTTTGATTATGGAGTTCATTTCTGCACAGGAATTCAAATTATAGCTAGAAATGTGAAATTTGGGGCATTCTCAATGGAATGAGCTAAAATTGAAAATGCAGTTAGAGGATCAGTAACAGACAGTGAAAATGAAGTTGGGGACATTTCTAAGTCAGTTAAATGGGGTTTTCACCAACATTTTCATGAAGTTATTAGATATTTGGATAACTCAAAAGTTTTCATCATTTCATCCAAGATATTTTCAAATCAGTTATAGGATAATGATGAAACAAAATAAGATCAAAATGGGAGAAGGAAGAAAGAGGTTATTCAGTTGCAAAAGATTGAATTCCAAGTGGACACATGTTAGGAAAAGATTAGATTTGGGAATACATCTTCTTCTATATCTTTCTATTTTTCCTTCATTGTAGTTGTTGGTAGTTTGCTCTGGGTAATATCAGTAGGGTTCTAATGTTTTACTGTGAAACCATTTTCTTTAGCATATTCTCTCTTGTATGAATAGTAGTAGGAAGGATAATATAGATAGTTCAGATCTGTTAGGTGTTTTCATGTTTTCATTTCATGCATTTGGTTGTATTGTTTCAAGGAAATGAATACAAATGAACAAGAATTTCATTAGTTTCATTCTGATTCTCGTCTCCTATCTCAGTGAATTTCTAATGTTTTATGGTCTTTAAACAAAGAGCCTAGGTCATAGTTGCAGTCCCTTTAGGCTGTATATTGTTTCATTTTTGCTTATAACCCAAGGGGTTATGTAAATGCTTCAGAGAATTCAACAAGGTTGCAAGTTTACCAAGGGGGATATCATGTAAGAATAAGGTTTAGATTGAGCATAGATGTTTATTTACAAAGTAAATAGATAGATCATATATCTGAATATATAAATAAGTATCAGATATCCATATGTATGCATTTGATTCATGGATTTTCCCAATGGTTAAGGCATTGATCAGCTACAGGGTCACTTAGTTCTTGCTGCTGCATATTAGGGGTTTTGCTGAATTCAACATTATTAATCAAACATTCTTTCCCTTTCATATTGAAGAACCTAAATGTGATGCCCTCACCCAGCTTATGAATTTCATAGATTTGCACCTAGCTACCGTAGATCTGTGATTATTACATGATTCATTAGGAGAAATAAGGGTAAAATCTGTAGTAAATAGATTCAAGGATATGTTTTGCACTGGTACAATATCAATTGAATCTGAGGTCCACCTGCCTAGGTCTTCTAGAGCCTGAAGTAGAAGAAGGGTCTAGCTTTATAGTTGGCCTAGTATCTAAAATGATGTGTTGAAAATGGGAGTTATTTTCCCATAGATAGGTCATATTCTCATTGGGATAATTGGAAACCCTCCAGTGTTTTCAAACGCCAACAGAGTATTCTCAATAAAATTTAAGTAATACTATAAAAACCAATATCATAAAAATATTGAGTAATTTTATTTTGGCTCCATAGAAAAATCCATGAGAAAGGTAGAAGAGATAGACAGAGAACCTAAAAAATATCTAATCAAATTGGATTTCCTTAACCCTCTTGAAATAGGAGAAGGTAAGTCACATACAAACATAATGAGTGAAAAAAGAAAAATCTATTGTTGAAATGTTACCTTTATGTAGATCAAAATTGTTAAAAGTAGTTATATGAATAGTTTTTGTGTATGTCCCCAAGTGAATTGATTGTTGTATTAGTTGATTTTATGAGGTTTACCCCATGAAAATCAAATAATGCATATATCCTTTACATTATGACATGATTAATTATTTATCATTAATCTTATAGAAAATTAATATCTAAGTATTTATATCCTATTGTATTTATCATGACCTCTTCATCATATACCATAGTAACTTAAACCTCTATCTAAATTTTCACTTTCTTTAAGATAAGCCATAATAATAATAATTATTCATTACTTAAAGATTTAATTTCATAATGACTTTATTTTCATAGGATGTTTTGAGATATTATATAATTTCTAGATAAATATTTATTATTACTATTATATTATCTTTAACTTATATTTTAATTTGTAGTTAGTTTTCTTAGTTTTCTAGCTAACTGCAGGTAGTAATGGCCTTGGGTTATGCCTTTTTGTATTTCTATCTCCTTTTATCAAATTTTTTTTTAATTTCAAGCTATGAAAATGAACCTTATATGTGATTAAATATTGAATTGGTGTACAATAGAATTCTAACTTTATTGATAAAAGAAACAATATAACTTCACCATCACCCCATTCCATATTATATAAATTTATAGTTAAATTTATTTAATAAATCTACTATATCTAGTCATTGTTTTTCATGCAAAAATTCACGCAGAATCCCACTTCATAAAATATAGAGGTCTACTAACAATAAATCTACAAAAATTTAATATTAAATTTTTTTTTTTTCATTATATCCAATTAAATTAGATTTTTCAATATTTTAAATTAAGAAATATTTACAAGCAAGAGCCTACAACACAAAGGTAACTTGTGAGCCTCTTATGTGGGAGGTCTTGAGTTTGAATTCACTTAACAAATAAAATAATAATTAATTACAACAAATAACAATAATTAATCTAGGCTTTGGCCATTTACCGATAAAAAAGAAATAAGAAAGAAGAAGAAATATTTACATCAATTAATATTAATTTTACTAATAAAATATAAACAAAATTGAAAATTAAAATAATATTTTGTTAACTTACCACCCTCTGCAACCTTGTCATCTCCCTCGACTCCATGCCCTCTCAGTCTTGGGAGGGTTGGATCCCCCTTGTAAGGGTTTCATAATAGATGAAGATAATCACTCCATTTTCTTTCTTAAGGTTACCATATCTATTTTGAAGACTACCTATTCCATCACAAATTACACTTGAATTGTCAACCCATGGACATAGGACTTGAAATGGGTCAGCACAATATGTGCACTAAGCTCCTCTAAGAGTCTTAACATGTATGCTACAAGAAAGTGAAATGCATGAAAGGAATCTATACTACTATGACAAAATAGTAAGCACACTTGGACTAACAATTGATAACTGTAGAAAGCTTTGGAAAATGAATTCTAAACTAGTTAACAACTCAAAACATCCACCATGATCATTTTTCGCAAGTGCTACAGGAAATTTCATAGTAACAATGCTGTAGGACTAATAAAATAAATCTATCTTGAAAAAAAGAAATTGCAGGGAATGAATCTACTCTACGTAAATCTATTTCACCTCCCAAGTGGGCCTCCTTGGTTGGTTTCAACTAACTAAGAACACAACGAGTATTCCAAAATCACTCTTTCATTAGAATCCTTCTTTGATTACATCACTTAAATAATTCATGAAGAACAGAAAAAGAGTACCTTCTAAATCTTAAACTAGCATTGTCTATTTTCTCCTTACATACTAAGATGATCCCCCATCCATTAAATAGAGGATTGAATACTTATTAAAAAAATGACATAAAAAGTCTTGAACAAACATCGCTAGAAAAAAAGGCAAAAGATCAACCATGACATAGTACATTTATTAAACAATAGAATATCAACCCGTAGGAAATATAGCAAGTCGGGTATTCCTAGATTCTCAAGAACAATAATTCCCTATAGGTGTGGCTTATCCATAAGAATTGAACTATGCTTTCCTTGCCATGATCGATCTCCATCATTCTTCTTTTAATGCAGTAATCACCACCCTTTGCATTTCTCTTCATTTCCTAAAGGTTAGAAACATTTGGAACACATATGGAAGACAACATTCCTACTCTTATTCACATATTAGAACATAGGTTAAAATATTTATATGAAATACTGCATTCTATGTATAATATAAATAAAATTATGTCATACGCACTACCCATAGGTTTAGTAAGTTCTAGTTGTTTTTGGCATAATTTCACAAGATATTTAAATAAATGTTTGGGAAATTTTTTTTCACAAAGCATAGAAAGTAAGACCAAAATATAAAAACTATATCAATATTAACACAATAAATTGCCTCATCATCTACCCCCCACTATTTGAATACTTGTCCTCAAGCATTATACTTCTTTGCCATAGCTCTAAAATCTCTACTACAGTTTTCCCTTGCTTCCCACTTTTGAAAGTGTAGAAGAATCCTTTGGTGTGCTTCCAATGTTCACTCATAAAGAGGCCAAAGAAGGGTAGGAGGTTGAAAAGTCAATGAAATCTATAATTCCTTTCTAATTTGTCTTCCCAATTGTAGATACTTAGCCACCCTATTAATAGCTGCCTCATAATTGACAGGGCTATGTGGTTCTACCTTTTTGAATGTTTCTAGCAATTGATTCCATTGGTTCTCAAGCCCTGCAATAGCTCTTTGTTGTGTAAAGTTTGGAAGTGTCTAGTACTCTCTATATACCTTTTCTCTTTCTACAAACACTTTCTCTCTAATCTTTGGTTTCAGTCTTCCATAGGTTAATCTGAACTAGTCTCTTAGAAGGTCATCAGGCTTACGTGATTTGAGCCATAGTGGTAATGGTTCAGATTTCTCAAGATCTCTATAGGTATCTAGGACATTATTGTACATCTAGGACATTAAAGCTCTAAGGTGAACATCCCCTATGTAAAGTAGAGGATTCCACTTTGTCTCATGTGGAATTATGAAATTATGTAAATAAAGTTCACACAACAAAACCTTCTGCCATGAAGGAAAAGTCTGATACACATTGTAGAAATATTTAGCATTTTTAAATTCATAATCAACATCCCTTATTTTCATCATTAGTTGAATAACATAAAATGTTTCTTTAGACAAAGGGAATACACCCTAGGTGGTGGCCTACAAGCCATGACCTGGTTAGCTAACTTTTAAGCTTTATTCATTTGTTGTTTCTATTTCTCAAGTTGCTCTTTTAGTGACTCACTTTTCTCATCTCTATCAAATATTACTTTCTACATTTGGTATCTTTCTTTCTTTCTTCCACAAGGCCTTTTGAAAATTGAAATGATTGTACAGACCAAATAATATAGATTGAATTGTTGATGAAGGGAATTCTTGAGCCATAGATTTCTTCTTTTGGTCCTTAGCAACTTGCTGAAAGTAATGGGTATACTAGGAGGATCTATAAGGTATGAGAGAAACATTAGAATATTTAGGGACTGGTGGCATGGTAGGTTGATCATTGCTAGGGGCTTTTTCTGAGATTGCGGTGGGCTTTGACTCATGCATTTCCTTACTCTCTTGTGGCATTTCATTAATAGGCTCATTTTCATTTGTTTCCACATTTGGGGGTTCTAATTGTATAGGAGAGTCATCTGGAATATTATCAACTATTAATTCTATATGACATTTCGAAATTGGAGCATTTAGGTTTTCAGTGGAAACTGGGGATACTCGACCTCATATATGAGGGCTTCTATGCACAGGAACCTCTTTGGCTTCAACCATTTGCGGGTCCACTTTGGTTTAGGTGTCACTGGGGTAGATGCTCTAGGAGTGGTTTCTATAGGAACAAACTCTTTTCTCTTTGTTACTTTAACAAAAGGGTTTTGGGCTTCCTTTTCAAGATTAGGGCTCTCTTTACCAACCTTACACTTTCCTTTGTCTCTTGAAGAGCTAGGTATATCACTTTCTAAAATAGGCTCAATAGGTTTATTAGAAGACGAAAATGTTGGTTCTTTTTCTATTTCAACCAAATTCTAAGTAGGCTCTGCAATTTCTTCCTCATTCCCTAAATCTTGTGGAACAGGGTTGGCTTGAGGCTGTAAGGTTTTGCATTTTCTTTCTGAGTTTCCTTAGCACTAATACACAACATATTATAAAGGAAATTGGGGACATTAACTTGAATGTTATGTCTTATACAATTAAGTAGCTTAATATGGTCAGCATGCAAGTTTGAAAACCTATCTTCGTAGGTCAAATACCTGATGATATGGGTTGCCAATTTTGGATATGGAGCTAGAAGAGAGAGTCTTTTACACCATTTCTTTGAAATGTCTAGTTGAGGGTCACTCGATCGAGAGAATTGCGCCCATGATGACCTAGCATCATGTCCATTTGGATAATGCTCCCCATTAGTTGGTAGTCCTATGACTTCTGCTATCTGCTCCTTAGTTGCAATTACTTTTAATCCCCATATTATGGCTTCCCCTTCATCAAATGTTCTCATAAAATCCATTGCTACTTCTTCATTGAGCTCAGTTAACTGTAGAAAGTAGCCAAGCCATCCACAAGCATGAAATCGTCAGAATTCTTCTACATCCGCAAGTAAAATACCATGACCAATTGGTTCATATCTTTGAAAATGTCCTCCCATATTCAAAATGCTTAGCCTCAAGTTTCTCTATTTTCACTACCCTGATAAGTTTTACTGCTACAAATATCCTCTTCTTAGAATTTCAAATTGATTTTTCTAAGAAATGCCAATACCACATTCTCTTAACAAGACTTCGTAATGTTTGGCATGTAAAATGATGCAATTAATCATGAGGGACATCAAGGTTTAACTGGAAGTGTTCTTGTAATAAATCATAGTCCTTTTTTAGTCATATCAATCACAAAAGATCTTTCCCAAAATCGTAATGAAATGGTACGACAAATTAAAAAAAATTAAAAATTAAAATCAGACTGCTGCCAAAGTACAACCTATAATGTGGACATGACTAAGGTGTTGTAGAGATGAAATTTGGAAATTAATACAATTTCTCGGCCCCCCACTAAATTTTGACAAGTGTCCACACTTAAAAATTTTGGCATAGGAATGAGAAACTAGCTTAAGGCTTAAACAATACATTTAATGTAGTATTATATATAAATATTAAAACCAGTGTGCCAAAAATGAATAAAGGGTAAAAAGTGTTGTACCTAAAATTTGAAAGCATATTTCTCCATGCATACTAATGAGGTGGTGAAGTTTGATGACTGTAGAAAAGGTACTGATGGTATGGTTTATTGAAAGCAGTAAAAATAGAATTTGTGGGTGATGTGGAGTGTGAGTGGATGATAAATAAAGAAATGAGATGAGTTGAGATGAAGAAAAGGAAAAATGAATGAAAGAATGGACCTCATATTAGATGAAGTTTTATTATGAGTTCTCGACTAGGGTTTTTCATGGTACAGCTACAAGAAGAAGGTTTTCACCGTTTGCTATAGGAACTATGTTAGTTGGGAAACTGTTTAGTTGGAACTACTGCAGGAACTCATCTTTGGTCTATAGTTTATGATAGAGGCACAACCTATGGCCATCTACAAGAAATTTAAACTAGATAGGATCAATGGTTGTTAGCTAGACTACTCAATTTTTGAATACATATTGAATTTCATAAGGTCCTAGCCATCGAGTTTACAACTTCCCTAGATTCTCTTTGAAACAAGAATCGTATAGAAGAGCCCAATCTCTCACTTAGAATTGTTTATTACTTATATACACATCATGCCACTTCTTTTTTTCTGTTGAATGATCTCTTTTCTTTCCAATGCTATGTTTTGCATTTCATCTAGTGAATTTAAGTGGAGAAGTCTCTCTTGTTGTGCTGCAGGAAGACTAAGTTCAATTCCAAGGTAGTGCACAATGTTTTATGTTCAAATTCAATAGGCAAAATTGTTACTTTTCCATACAAAATTTCAAATGGAGTAAATCTAGTTGTTGTCTTCCATGTAGTTTGTATGCCCATACAACATTAGTTAACCTGTTACTCCAATCCTTCCTATGTATTTGCACTGTCTTGGTCAGAATGGCCTCAATTTTTCTGTTGGTCACCTCTGCTTACCCATTTTCCTGAGGGTGATAAGGATTGGATTTCTAGTGCCTTATTTTGTGTTCTTTCATAACTTCAATGATCAATTTTGATGTGAATTGGTCACCTTGATCCATGACAAGTTCTCTGGGAACTCCTTAGTGTGTAAATATTTCCTCATATAAAAATTTAGCTACTTTCTCATCTCTTGTATTTTTCATTGCCCTAACCTCCACCTATTTAGTTAAATAATCTATGCATACTAAGATGTAGGATTTTCCATTTGATGGTGGATCAATTGGACCTATAAAGTCCATACCCCACTTGTCAAAGGGTGTTACAATAATCTATGGATTGAGTGGCATCTCATCTAACTTGGTTGTTCAGACCATCCTCTAACATTTTTCACACTTGGTGGTATAATTTTTTGCATCCTTATGTAATGTTGGCCGATAATATCTAGTTGAAAGTACCTTTAGTGTTGCTCTTTTTCCTATAAAATGGACTCCACGTGGTTTGTCGTGACAAACATATAGTATGTCATATATCTCATCCTCTCTAACACATCTGCATGACCTAATATAGTATAGTATAGAAGAGATTGTTATCTATCCATGAATAATGAAAAATTTTCTCTGCTAGCTTCATCTTGTATTTGTGAGAGAAGTGTGGGGGCATTTTATTTGTAGCAAGATAGTTTGCTATGTCTGCATGCTATGGTGTATGAGTTTCTATGTGGAACAAGTGCTCATCTGGAAAGGTATCTTCAATTGGAGTTGAATCTTCATCAGCAAGGTGTAGTCTAGACAAATAATCTACAACAATGTTGGGCTTGCTTGGTTTATCAATAATGGTAATATCAAACTCTTGCAACACTAAGAGCCATCTTGCCAATCTACCAGTTACAACAAGTTTGTTCATTAAGTACCTTATAGCGGAGTGGTTAGTATGAACAAAAATAGGATATCCAGTTACATACTGTCAGAATTTGTTCAATGCATAAAATACAACTAAAAGTTCTTTCTTAGTTATTGTGTGATTTAGTTCATGACCATGGAGGCTTTTACTAATATAGTAGATTGCATTTTCAATATTAGTAGGCTTTTGTCCTAATACGACACCTACAACATAATTTGATGCATTAGTATGGATATGAAGTGGGATTGACCAATTTGGTCCTTTCAGATCTAGTGTCATGGTGAGGAATTTCTTAAGCTGCAAGAAGGCTTCATTATGTGCAGGTGTCCAATTGAATTCAAATTCTTTAGTCAACAGTGAATACAAAGGACTAGCTATTTTACTAATTTTTTTGATGAAATGCCTATAATAGCCAACATGACCTAAAAAAGATCTTACATCCTTTGGTTTTGTAGGTATGGATAATGTTAAAATTACCTTTATCTTAGCTAGATCCACTTGTATTCCTGCTGCTGGTATAAAATGACCAAGCATCACTCCTTCCTGCATGAGCATCAAAAATTTCTCACTATTGAGTGATAAATTATGTTCTCTGCACCAGACAAGAACCTTTTCAAGATTTATTAAGGCTTCCTTAAAGGTGACTCCAAAAGTTGTGAAATAATCCATGTATATTTTGATGCAGTCATGCGATATATCAGCAAAAATGCTGATCACAACTCTTTGAAATGTAATGGGAGCATTACACAGGCCAAATAGAAAGACTGAATATACAAAAGTACCCCATGCGCATTCAAATGTGGTTTCATCCTAATCTTATGAAGCTATACTTATATGATTATAACCACTATACCCATCTAGGAAAGAAAAATATTTCTTACCAACCAAAGTGTCCAGAACTTGATCAATGAAGGGTAAAGGAAAGTGAGCCTTCTTGGTTGCTTTATTTGATTCTCTGTAATCTACACAAATCTACCATTTCCCTCCCTTTTTAGGTACTATAACCAGAGGTGAGACCCATCTACAATCAGATATAGGGTATATAAAACTAGCATCAATCAACATTTGCAGTTTAGTTTTAACTATTTCTCTAAGTGTTGGACTAATCCTCCTTTGGGGTTGACAGAGAGGCAGAGACCCTTCATTGATATATATTCTATGAGTGCATAATGTAGGACTTAACCCTTTCATATCCCCATAGTCCCATGCAAAATCCTTTTCATGTTTTTGAAGAAGCTCTATTAACTGTTTCATTTGTTTGGGAGGTAGTTTGTGATTGACATGGAGATTATGACCTTTTGACAACTCAATAGTAGTTGTGAGATCAACCATAGTAGCTTCAGAGATTGGAGTTGTATCTAGTTCACATGGTAAAAGCTGATGGATAATATCTGGCTCCTTATGAAAAAAACAATTCTTATTAAATTCCTCATATATAGTTAGTTCCAACACAAAACTATCATATACATCCTTTTCTACCACACAAGTATTGTTGAGAATACTCTGAATTACTGAATCTTCCTCCTACAACTTTAGAAAAGATTTTCTATGTAACATCTTAAGCTGTGCTATAGAGTTTAACTCTTCCTCTCCATCCCTTAAATCTGACTATACAAATGTGCTTAAATCTAGTTGGTGTTGTGTTGAAGGATACAGGTCAAATTTTTTTGTTGCTTGTCCATCTGATATGGTCATACTCCCTTACCTACAACTTAAATTTGCATTAGTTGTAACTAACCATGGTCATCCTAAAATGATAGGGTAATTGGATAAATTAACTTTTGGGGATAGAATCATGAAATCTGTAGGGTACTCTAGAGAGTTTAAGGTTACTACTATGTCTTCTATCATCCCATCATGAGTGATAGTAGAACTATTTGCAAGCTACATAATTGTTGGGGTATCCCTTAATCCTTCTATATTTAGCTTTTTCATAGTATTCTTAGTCATAATATTTATAGTAGCACCAAGATCAATCAAATTTTTTTTAACAGACTGACCATTTATAATCACATTCACAACTGGACTTCTTGGATCAGAATATTTAGGAATAACCAATTTTCCTAACATAATATCAACCAATTGTCCTACAACATGGACTATGGTTGGGTCCTTTTTCTTTCTCCTAGGCTTTTTAAGACAAGCTTCTCTAATGGATTTTCCATAAATAGGAACATCTTTAATAGCCTGGAATAAAGGAATTTGGACATGCATGTTCTTTAGCTAATCAATGATGTCAAAGGATTGTTCCTCTATTTGTTCAGGTTTACTTTGGATGAGCTTTTATAGAAAAGGAGGTTCAAGTGTTGTTTGTGTTTGAGCTGAGCTAGGTACACTGGTTGAGTCAACCATTTGTGGCTAAGAAGTTACAGGTTCTGATGCTACAAGAGTATCTGGTATTTCAATTATGAGAGGCAGTTTAGGTGCTAGGGTTGTACTAGATCTCAAATGTATATTTGCAACATTTAGAGCATAAGCATGGTATTGTTGAGAACTAGTAGAATACATGTTATTGTAGTTGTTAGTTATTTGGATTTGGCTATGGTTGTGCAGGCAACCAAGTTTGCTTTTGAGGTCTAGAACTTGCAAGTGGTGGCATTAGTGAAGGTTGTTGGACTGGAGGTGGTAATTGTGGATCACCAATATTTTGGTTAGGCCATTGTTGAGGTCCTCTCCATTGGTTTGTAGTCTGCCAATTCTCTTGAGGTAGTTGCCATTGGCTCTGTTGATTCTACCATTGATTATTTTGCTAGTTAGACCACTAGTTGTTTTTCTAGTTTGGCTAGGAAGGTTGGGAGTTCTAAGGCCATTGAGGCTATTGTGGATTATTTTTCAAAGCATTATTCCAATTAGGTTGACTATATTGTGGAGGACCTTGGGTACTATAACTTTGCCATTGATTACCATTTAGATTTAAATTTTGTAAAGGGTCTTAAGGCATACCTTGATGTGAGGCCCATGGACGATATTGAGAAATGAAGAATACTTACTCATTCTCTCCTTCTATCTTGATGTGCTTAGGTGGAAGATGTTGGTTCTCCATGCTAGCAAACAATTTGCATTGATAATCTTTCTTCTACTTTCAGCAGTGTGGACAGTATTTAGTTAACTACACCTTAGCCTTTGCATGCTTCTTCTTTGCAATCATTGTGTGAAGATGTGTATCAACATCATTTATGATGTCTTGCTTGAAATTTGAGAGTAGATTAGATATCTCAAGATTTGAAATACCCTGATTGATTCCTTTAGCGATTATGGAGCAATGTCCTCTGCCTTTCTTCATAGTTTACCTTGAGTAGTTAAGACAAATTTTCTTGAGGTCATCCCAAGAAGATTGATATATATCACCACTAGCCATCAAGTCTAGTGTTTTTAGACAATTATCATTCACCCCTATCAAGAAGACTAGCTTTTGTGAATCCTCTGCCAATACATGCTGGGGGTTCTTCTGCAGTGTATACAAGAAATGTGAAACATAGTCTTCTAATGTTTCATCCTCCTTTTGTGATATTCTAAAGATATCATCTCCTCTTGAATCATTTGCCTTGCAATACTTCTTGTATTTCTCTAGAAAAAAAGTTTGCATTTCATCCCAAGTACTTGTTGCATTGGCTCCTAAGCCCATGAACCATCTTAAGGTTGATTCTTTCAGTGTTGCTAGAAATAATTTGAGCTTATGGGCATTAGTCTTATAGTCAAAGCTACGATAGAGTATGTCAAACTCAAACAAGAAAGTATCAAGATCTTTGGTTGCAAGGCCATAGAACTTTGGAAGAGAAATTGCAGGTATATTTTTGAGATTAGCATTAGTGATGAAGCTTGGGAGAGGAAATGGAAAAGCAGGTTGTCATTATTGGAGGTATTTGATAATGGGGTTGTTGTTGAAAAGGAACATTTGCTACAAGATTGTTAACAATAGGTAGATTTGGACCAGAACTATCAAGGAAGCTAGCCAAAATTTCAGCAAAAGGCTAAAGACCACTTGTATCCAAGGTTTCTATTTTAGAGGAATATCTTGTAGGAAAATTAGGGCTTGCATCCTCAAAAGGAAACTTGAGTTCTTCTTCAATTTATTTGTTCAAATTAATAGACTCCCATGGAAGAAATCTCCCACATTTATCTTGTTGTCTTTCTCTTCAATGAATGCAGTTGAATTGGTGACTTATTAATCAAGCCCACAACTTTGTAGTTTTTAGCTAACAAACTAATCTAAAAATAAAGGACTCATGAAGGTTCCTAGTTTGACACCATCCTTGGCAACAACACAAAAAATGTAAGGGTTTCATAATAGATGAAGATAATCACTCCATTTTCTATCTCATGGATACCATATCTATTATGAAGACTACCTATTCCATCATGAATTACACTTGAATTATAAACCTAGGGATGTAGGACTTGAAATGGGTCAGTGCAATATGTGCACTAAGATCCTTTAAAATTCTTAACACCTATGCTATAAGAAAGTAAAATGCATGAAAGGAATCTATACTACTATGAAAAAATAGTGAACACACTTGAACTAACAATAGATAATTGTAGAAAGCTTTGGAAAATGAATTCTAAACTAGTTAACAACTCAAAACATCCACCATGATGATTTTTGCAAGTGTTGCAAGAACTTTCAGAGTAACAATTTTGTAGGACTAATACAGTAAATCTATCTTGAAAATAGGAAATTACAAGGAATGAATCTATTCTACCTAAATCATTCCACCTCCCAAGTGGGCGTCCTTGGTTGGTTTCAACTAACTAAGAACACAACGAGTATTCCAAAATCATTCTTTCATTAGAATCCTTCTTTGATTACATCAATTGAATAATTCATGAAGAACAAAAAAAGAGCAACTTTTGAATCTTAAACTGGCTTGTATATTTTCTCCTTGCCTACTAAGATGATCCCCCATCCATTATATAGAGGATTGAATACCTATTAAAAACATGACATAAGTCTTGAACAAACATCAACAAAAAAGAAGGTAGAAGATCAACCATGACATAGTACATTTATTAAGCAACAAAATATCAACTCATAGGAAATATAGCAAGTTGGGTCTTCCTAGATTTTCTAGAACAAAATTTTCCCTTGTCCCATGGAATTTCCCATAGCAGTAGCCTCATTCCAGACAACGAGCCTACCATTGTGAGTGTTAGGGGCATAAAAATTAAAAGTAGTCTAGTTGCCAGAGTGGGTGGTGAATTTTGTGGCAACAAAATGGGTGCTAACAAAAATATCCATGCCTATAGCCCTATTAGGATTCCACATCAGTAGTACCAACAGAAGCTCCATTAGCTTCACTATAGGTATATTTAGCACCTAGCCAAATATAATTAGACACTTGGAAAAAAAATGCACAGTCTTTTTAACTTCTTACAGAAGAATCATATCAGCGTTAAGTTCAATGATTTTCTATTTGATGTCATACTAATTCCTAGGGCTATTCAACCCTCTCACATACCAAGATGTGATCTTCATCTTTTGTGGTTTTGGGTTTCCTTTAGGCTTTTTCCCCCCCTATGCAATATCCTTTTTGGTTTCCTTTTGATGAAGTTCCTAGTTGGAGGTCTCCCTATCCTCATAGTCAATCAACAATCTACCCTATTCCCCCCTGATCTTCCTCTTTGAGATTGTTCATTCACTAGCATTGCATATGAGATCAAGGCTTGGGCCCTTTGAAGTAGGGGAAAGACTTCCAAAATACTAGGAATAGAGACCACAAGTGTTCCATTATCAAGATACGGTCCCATCCCTAATTCAATAGATAGGTTGTAGTAGCTCTCTACCCCCTCAACAATCCTTTCTTTGTCTAGCATACCATCACTCATATGCAGTTGTAAATTTAGCATGTCGATAGTCTCCGCTTCTTCTTAAATGATAGCTTTAAAAAATCATTTGTAATTTCATCCCAAGTACCTACTACATTGGCTTCTAAGCCCATGAACCATCTTAAGGCTGATTCCTTGAGTGTTGCTACAAATAATTTGAGCTTATGGGCATCAGTGTTATAGTCAAAGCCATGACAGATTATGTCAAACTCAAACAAGAAAGTATCAAGATCTTTGGTTGCAAGGTCATAGAACTTTAGAAGAGCAGCCGCAAGTATATTTTTGAGATTAGTATTAGTTATGAGGCTTGGGAGAGGAACTGGAGAAGTAGGTTGTGTCATTACTGGAGGTATTTGATTATAGGGTTGTTGCTGAAAAGGAACATTGGCTATGATATTGTTAACAACAGGTGGATTTGGACCAAAACTATCAAGAAAGCTAGCCAAAATCTCAGAAAAGGGCTAAAGACCACTTGTATCCAAGGTTTCTATTTTAGAGGAAGATCCTACAAGAAAATTAGGGCTTGCATCCTCAAAAGGAAACTCAGCTTCTTCTTTAATTTCTTTGTTCAAATTAATAGACTCTCATGGAAGAAATCTCCCATATTTATCTTGTTGTCTTCCTCTTCAATGCATGCAATTCAATTGGTGACTTGTTAATCAAGCCCACAACTTTTTAGTTTTTCGCTAACGAACTAATCTAAAAATAAAGGACTCATGAAGGTTCCTAGTTTGACACCATCCCTGACAATGATGCAAAAAATGTAAGGGTTTCATAATAGATGAAGATAATCACTCCATTTTATTTCTCAAGGATACCATATCTATTATGAAGACTACCTATTCCATCATGAATTACACTTGAATTGTCAACCCAGGGATGTAGGACTTGAAATGGGTCAACACAATATGTGCACTAAGCTCCTTTAAAATTCTTAACACCTATGTTATAAGAAAGTAAAATGCGTGAAAGGAATCTATACTACTATGAAAAAATAGTAAACACACTTGAACTAACAACAGATAAATGTAGAAAGCTTTGGAAAATGAATTCTAAACTAGTTAACAACTCAAAACATCCACCATGATCATTTTCTGCAAGTGATGCAGGAACTTTTAGAGTAACAATGTTGTAGGACTAATATAGTAAATCTATCTTGAAAATAGGAAATTACAAGGAATCAATCTACTCTACCTAAATCTATTCCACCTCCCAAGTTGGCCGCCTTAGTTGGTATCAACTAACTAAGAACACAACAAGCATTCCGAAATCATTCTTTCATTAGAATCCATCTTTGATTACATTGACTAAATAATTCACGAAGAACATAAAAGGAGTAACTTTTGAATCTTAAATTGGCTCATCTATTTTCTCGTTACCTACTAAGATGATCCCCCATCCATTATATAGAGGATTGAATACTTATTAAAAATATGACATAAGTCTTGAACAAACATCGCCAAAAAAAGAAGGCAGAAGATCAACCATGACATAGTACATTTATTAAGCAAAAAAATATAAACTCATATGAAATATAGCAATTTGGGTCTTCCTAGAGTTTTTGGAACAATAATTCCTCTGTAGATGCGACTTATCCATAAGAACTGAACTGCACTTTCCTTGCCATGATCAGTCTCCATCATTCTTCTTTTAATGTAGTATTCACCACCCTTTGTATCAATCTTCATTTCTTGAAGGTTAGAAACATTTGGAACACATATGCAAGATAACATTCCTACTCTTATTCAAATATTAGAACATAGATTAAAATATTTATATGAAATATTGCATTCTATGTATAATATTAAGCAATGTATGTCATACACACTACCCATAGGTTTAGTAAGTTCTAGTAGTTTCTGCCATAAGTTCACAAGATATTTAAACAATTTTTTTAGAAATATTTTTCACACAGCACACAGAGTAAGTCCAAACTACAAAAACTATATCAAGATTAAGACATTAAATTTCCTCATCATCCCCTCCACCTCTAACCCCCCCCCCCCCCCCCCCCCCCCCCCCCCCAACCCCCCTCCATTGGATCCAACCCCCATTTGCCTAGATTTAGATCTGGCTGTAAAATCTGAAAATGGCCACCTCCTCCTTGGTGAGGATGATTCTTTTATGATGGAACCATGGGTCATTCTTGATGACTGTGCTTGCTTGGGCCCCAAGCCCTTGGGTGGTCCCAGAAAGGAGATCCCAAATTCAAACTGGTTTGGGGGTTGTTGTTGGATCAAAGACTCCTATTGACTTTGTTGCTAAACCCATGTTCTCTTTAGGACCCAATGGACTCCGAATTTCCCTACTTGATTCTGTGGTGGACTTGATTTCCTCAGGGTTTACCCTTTTCCTTGTAGGAAAGTTTGTTTCTTTTTGACCTATGGTGGATATGGTCAGAAAACTTTGCTCAAGAAAGTGGAATCTCACAAGCTCTGTTCTCCATCTCCACAATGACTAGGGCCCTCTTCCTATTCAAATTCATGATGGAATAGGTAGCCTTCATAATATATAAGGTATCCTTGAGAAAGAAAATGGAGTGATTATCTTCATCTATTATGAAACCCTTACCTTTTTTGCGTCGTTGCCGAGGATGGTGTCAAACTAGAAAACTTCATGAGTCCTTTATTTTTAGATTAGTTTGTTAGCTAAAAACTAAAAAGTTGTGGGCTTGATTAACAAGTCACCAATTCAATTGCATGCATTGAAGAGGAAGATAACGAGATAAATATGAGAGATTTTTTCCATGGGAGTCTATTAATTTGAACAAAGAAATTGAAGAAGAAGCCGAGTTGGCTTTTGAAGATGCAAGCCCTGATTTTCCTATGGGATCTTCCTCTAAAATAGAAACCTTGGATACAAGTGGTCTTTAGCCTTTTGCTGAAATTTTGGCTAGCTTAGTTGATAGTTTTGGTCCAAATCCACCTATTGTTAACAATCTCATAGCCAATGTTCCTTTTTAGCAAAAACCCCATAATCAAATACCTCCAGTAATGACACAACCTAATTTTCCACTTCCTCTCCCAAGCCTCATAACTAATGCTAATCTCAAAAATATACCCACAACTACTCTTCCAAAGTTCTATGGCCTTGCAACCAAAGATCTTTATATTTCTTTTTTGAGTTTGACATACTCTATCGTTGCTTTGACTATAACATTGATGCCCATAAGCTCAAATTATTTCTAGCAACACTGAAAGAATCAACCTTAAAATGGTTCATGGGCTTAGGAGCCAATGCAACAGGTACTTGGGATGAAATTATGAATGACTTATTGAAAGATGTCATTCAAGAAGAGGGGGAGGCTACTGACATGCTCAATCTATAACTGCATCTGAGTGATGGTATGCTAGACAAAGAAAGGATTGTTGAGGGGGTAGTGAGCTACTCCAACCTATCTATTGACTTAGGAATGGGATTGTATCTTGATAATGAAACACTTGTTTTCTCTATTCCTAGTATTGTGGAAGTCTTTTCCCCTACTTCAAAGGGCCTAAGCTTTGATCTCATACACAATGCTAGTGAATGAACAATCTCAAAGAGGAAGATCAGGGGGGAATAGGGTAGATGTTGGATCGACTATGGGGATAGGGAGACCTTCGACTAGGAACATTCATCAAAAGGAAACAAAAAAGGATATTGCAAAGGGGAAAAAAGCCTAAAGGAAACCCATAACCACAAAAGATGAAGATCATATCTTGGAATGTGAGAGGGTTGAATAGCCCTAGGAAGTAGTATGACATCAAATAGAAAATCATTGAACTTAACATTGATATGATTCTTTTGTAAGAAGTTAAAAAGAATGTGCATGTTTTTTTGCAAGTGACTAATTATATTTGGCCAGGTGCTAAATATACCTATAGTGAAGTTAATGGAGCTTCTGGTGGTACTGCTATGATGTGGAATCCTAATAGGGCTATGAGCATGGATATTTATGTTAGCACCCATTTTTTTGTCACAAACTTCACCACGCACTCTAGAAACTAGAATACTTTTAATTTTTATGCCCCTAACACTCACAATGGTTGGATTGTTGTCTAGAATGAGGCTACTACTATGGAAGATTCCATGAGACAAGGGAAAATTTTGTGTATGGGAGACTTCAACACCTCATTTTACCCTTTTGAGAAATTGGAGGGATTAGAGGATTTTTCTGATAGCATGTAGGACTTGGAGGATTTTTTGAGAAGAAACAATCTAATTGATACTAAATTGCAAGGCTCTACTTTTATCTAGTCTAACAACAGAATGTGAAAAAATTTGATTCAAGTTAGGATTGATAGGGCTCTAATATCTTCAGGATGGGACATTCTCCAACACACCTCCCTAAATTTTTTTCCAAGGACTATCTCAGATCATTCGAGGATACTTCTCTCCTGGACTCAAAAAATTACTAGGCAAAGGCCTTTTAGGTATGAGATCATGTGGCACTCACACATTGAATTCAGGAACTATATTGCATGGTGGTGGAAGGATCTGATGAAATGCACTTGTTAGTTTGTGGTGACTGATAAGGGAAGTACTATACATAGTTCATAAATTCTTTGAATTTTTTGGCTATTATTCACCAATGGCACACAATCTTGGGCTACTATTCACCATTCACCAATGGCACAAAATTTTGAGCTACTATTTACCAATTGGCTATTGTTTATATTCACCAATTTATGGCAGACATTTTGTAACTAATTTTAACCCTAAAGCGGGAAAAAAAATTGTATAAAAGGGCTTAGGGTTAGGGATTGTTGGATTAGGTATGATGTGAAAATTGGTTCTTGTGGTAGTATTGAGCTATAAGGGATTATAGATTATAATAAGGTTGTAATCATTGGATCATAATAATATTGGACTTGTTGTTTGGTGGACGTATCGTAGGGTTTGGGTGAACCACATTAAATCTTGGTGTCTTGTGTTCTTTTCTGTGTGATTTACTATTTTCTGATATTGTTTATATTTTCCTATAATTGTTATTTTTGTCTATGGCTAAATCATACCAAGTGGTATCAGAGCCTAGTTGTTTTTCAATTATCCTCTGTAGGAAAGTCCCATAGTTGAGTGGGAGTCTCGCAATTGAGTGGGAGCAATGGAAAATGAGGGTAAGCTGAGGGTTGACAAATTTAATGAGCAGAACTTTTAGCTATGGAAGATGTAAATGGAAGATTATCTTTATCATAAGGATTTATGGAAGCCGTTGGAAGGAAAAATCAAGAATCAAGGATCTATATCAAATGACAAATGGGATCTTTTAGATAGAAAGGCACTTGGAAACATTTGATTATGCTTGGCACCATCTGTGGCATTTAATATTACAAAACCAAAGATGATAGAAGAGTTGATGGAAACCCTAACAAAATTGTATGAAAAACCCTTCGTTTCAAAAAAGGTATTTCTCATAAAGCATTTATTTAATATGAAAATGGCAGAAGGTGGATCTATTGAAGATCATTTAAATGAGTTTAATACTATTACTAGTCAATTATCTTTTCTGGATATTAATTTTGATGAATAAATTAGGGCTCACTTGATTGTGTTCTTTGCCTAAAAGTTGGAATAACTTGGTAATGGCTGTGAGTAATTTTGTTTCTAGATCTAATACCCAAAAATATGATGATGTGATCAGTGTCATTTTGAGTGAGAAAACTCATAGGAAATCCTTAGGTGGATCTACATTAGGAAATGCTTGGAATGCACAAAGAAGAGGTAGAATGAACAAAACAGAAAATAATTCTAGAAATTATGGGAAATCAAGAGGAAAGTCAAAGGGGAGGAGGTCTCAATTGAGAGTACCAAATGACTACTGGTACAGTGGTAAAATAGGGCATACGAAGAAAGACTACTGGACTTGAAAGAAAAATGAAGGAGAAAAACAAGATGGAGACAAGGAGGCAAATATGGTAAGTAAAAAATCCAAAGGGGATGCTTTGCTTCTATCTTTAGAAAGTATTGATGATTCATGGGTTTTAGATTTTGGTGCTTCATTTCATGCTACACCTCATAGAGGCTATTTCATTGATTATGTCCAAGGGGATTTTGGGCTTGTTTATTTGGGGGATAATGAACCCTATCAGATTGTTAGAAAGTGAAAAGTTAAGATTAACTTGCAGAATGGGAATCATTGGCTACTACATGAGGTAAGACATGTTGCAAGGCTGAGTAGGAATTTAATTTCAATAGGGAAATTTGGTGATGAGGGTTGTGTAGTTACTGTTACCTTTGGTTTTACCGCCAAGGATTTAAATTTGAATGCGTGGCTCGTGCAATGATTAGTCTCGAATTAGTATTACAACCTACGAGTTTTTGGCCGTCAGATCTGAGCGGTACCGACGGTTGGTGCCATCACGCTATAAAGGAAATGCACGATATTTATGATAGCGCGATGATGCCCTAACAACACGTTGTAGGGGTGGGTTTGGCGTTCTGTGGGTCGAAAAAGGTTCTTTGATGCCCTTGGCGCTATGTTGCTATCGCATATCGATCGAAAAATATCCATAGCGACATAGCGCCCGACAGAAATATTCACGGCGGTGAGTTTTAACAACCGGCAGAATCAGGCGTCACGGTGACAAATCAGAAGGAACCATGTGTGCCAGGTCGAAGTTTCTATCAGTATGGCTAACATAGTCGAGGTTTACGATCACCACCGTCAGATCAGCTTGAATCAACGGTAAGCGCCATCGTGCTATGAAGGAGTTGTGCGAAGGTTATGACAGCGACATCGTGCCCTGGTGACACGTGTCAGGTGGGGCCGTGTCTCAAGGCGATGCCAAGTGTATCGACATGGAGGGTAGAAGCACGAGGTATGATGAGTCCTCACGATCATCGAATTGGGTCGCATCGACAGACGACATCATCTCGCTATGGCAGAGATGCACGGATTATATCATGGCGACATAGTGACCATCCACCATGTGGATCGACAGGACCAAGTCTCACCAAGGATTGCCAAGTGTCATTCAGAGTCCGGTCGCAGATCGCAGAGTACGGCAGGTCAGAAGCTTCAGGGCAGCGGGAAAAAAAGTTTCACGGCTCGGAGGTTTCAAAAAAAGGCGAGGTGCCATGGCGCCAACGGAAAACCAATGCGTTTTCCGATGGCGACATAGCGCCCAAACGAAAAGTTCACCGTGGCGAGGAAGGATCAGGCAGATGGGTCCCGTCGGTACTCTACAACGCAATTTGTCAGCCTAGCATCAAGATAGCGAATCGGATGGGGAAACGTGTAAATATTAGGGCACGCTGTCGGTGGGAGCTATGGCGCTATGGGAATTTGGTCTCAATTTCCACATAGCGACATGGCGCCTAGCTGACACGTGGTCACTCTACGGATCAGGTCTTGGGTTGCCAGCTGGTGTTTTGTTGAACCAAATAGGGAAGTGCCATGTGTATAAGTCAGTGCATAGCATACAGTGGGCCCAGTAGACTCAGAACGAATGGCGAGTCTTCACGATCATCGGATCTATAGGGATCTACGACTGGCACAGTCTCGCTATCGAGAACTGCCCGAGAGTTAACATTGGTGACATAGTTCCCATGCGCCACGTGTCCTAGCGGGGCCACATTTCATGCCCCCAATGCAGTTAGATTTAAGTAACCAATAGACCAACAAGGAGATGCCACGTATCAGTGGGCCCGATGAATCAATAGAGAAAGAGGGTCGCGGGAGGTCAATTTTTGTGACCGTCAGATTGGAAATTGATCGGCGGCAGGCGCCATCTCGCCATGGCAAAGCTGCAAGGTTTTCTGCATAGCGACTTGGCACCCTTTCACCACGTGTCAGTGGGGTCAAGTCTTGTTAGGATGCGTCGTTGACGTGGTGCCAAACAGGATGGGCCCAGTTGTACGAAAAGGGTGGTAAGCGCCCAGTCAAACATAAGAGACTGCCAGGGTGGCGAGATCGAAGGTGTGATTGGCCTGCATGGCCCAGTTGGCTCGTCGAGCCTATTTGACTAATCGATTCTGATGGGTGCACGGATCATGAATGATGAGAAATTTAGGTTTTGCCACAATCTGATGGTGTGATTAATTGCCACCAACTCGGAATGAATGCCAAGCGTAGGAAGACAGTCCATCCATCCAGTCGATCCATCTACCATGTCAGGGAATGTTGTGGCACCGTTCCTGTCTTCTCCAGGCTCTTTCTTAGAGGGATATCAGATTTCTTGGTATGCAGGCCATGTTCAATCAGATCTTTGATTGGATTCTCAGGATGGAAAGTTAATGCCAGTAGGTGAGAAGTGAATGTAATGCAGAAATCTTCAGTTATGCCTAATCTATAAAGGCAATTTGGTGATCTGTTCTTAGGGTCGACTCTTCCTGATTTTCTCTACTGGTGCTTGTAGACTTGCAGTGTAAAAAATCCCTTTGTCTCTGAGCTAGATAAGCATCCTATATCATCTCTTTCAGCCATCAACGTGTATGTGTATCATTTTGCCTCTCATTGATGTATTGTTGAGATCAGTGGTCTGCATACTGTATCTATCTTTGGCCTATTGAATAATATGCAAGTGAAATCTTCTGTTCCTAGTGTTATTCAGTT
The DNA here is from genome assembly GCA_028749045.1 of Cupressus sempervirens. Classification (NCBI taxonomy): domain Eukaryota; kingdom Viridiplantae; phylum Streptophyta; class Pinopsida; order Cupressales; family Cupressaceae; genus Cupressus; species Cupressus sempervirens. The sequence goes on from CM053791.1 coordinate 637,352,501, forward strand.
GGTCTCCTGATCTGTATGTGGTTGTTGATCGATATAAGTCGAAATGAATGTATGACTTTGGATGTTACCCTAGTTCTGTAGTGCATATATGGTCAGAAATGAGTCTGAACACTCTGTTTTGGTGCATCACCGCCTTAGATTAGACTAGGTAGATTTTCTTTAGTGCTCTCTTTCTCCCTTTTCCTTCTAAGAATAGATAGGTGTGCCCTAACAGTAAGAGGAAGCCGGCCTTCTCCGGAGACTCAACCTCGCAGTTCAAGTCCCACAGCTTGGAGGTTGTTTCCATGTTTCACTAGGTTGTCCTCGTACATAGGCCTTGGACAAGGGTGCAAACCTAAGTGACAACAGTTTTTGGCACGCCTGGTGGGACTCATATCAGAAGATTTTAGGTCTACTAGTGTCAAGAAGAAAGAATTCTAGAGATAAATGCTGAAGAAGTATTGTTGGCTTCAGTTTTCAAGCCTTCAACAGGCTGATTCTTCAAGTACTTGGCGACTCTGAACATCAAAAAGTCTGGTTCCAGACCAAGTTTGCAGTGATTCATGCCCAGGACTGAAACAAGGGCGTCTTCAAGAGGTAAATTTCAATATCAAGAGCTTTCTCTTTCAAATCCTAGGAGAAGAAGGACTAGAACTTCATTATCACCAGTTAGGGGTAGAATAACAGTTGATATACCCGTAAGATCTGTCTCTACTCCCCCTACTGTTCGAACTCAGCCTAGATTGCCATCAACACTCATCAATAGAACACTTGTTTATATGGCATAGCCAAGAGTTCATGCTTTTTCCACCTTTAATGGTGGAAGTCCTCTGTTGTTAGCCCAAAGACATGATATACCAGTATCTACACTAAAAAGTATACCTGATTTTACTGGTGAAACTTCTATTTTCCCTTTAGAGCATATCCAAGAGGTAGCAAATGTCTGCAATATTCATGGTATTAAAAAAGATGATGTTGCTGTCAGACTTCTAGCCTCATCCTTAAAAGGAAAAGCATTACAGTGGTATAGAGGCTTAGCTCATGGTTCCATAACTGATTGGGATGGACTAGGAGCAAGATTATGCAAACATTTTGAGGATAAGAGTGACCATTTGTCACTACTAGAGCAGCTAACTACAATAAAAAGAGCCCCCCATGAATGTATGACTGATTTTAATTACAAATTCAAAAAGACATGAGATAGAATACCTACTATAGTGAAACCTACCCCTAGTAATGCCTTCTTGCATTACCTTAGAGCTTTCAACAGTGACATTGCCACTACAATCCAAACTATGGGAGGAGATACATTACCGAATGCTTATGAGACAGCTATAAAAGCTGAGAACATCCTAATACAAGGAGGAAAGTTGGCTCCAAGGCCTCCTATGCCTTTCTTTCCTAATGTTCCCAACCACCAACCAGCAATAGCCCCCCTTCCTACAATTTCTACATCACAAGCCCTTACTCCAGTTCCCCAAGCTTCCACATCCTCAAATGGAATAGATGAACTCAAGGAAATGCTCAAGGGTCTAGTGCTGAATATAGATAAAAGAGAGAGGACTCTAGATAAAAAATTGCAAGAGCAGGGGAAGGAGTTGAAGGACCAAGGGAAGAAATTAGAGGATAGTTTTCCTCTACTACAAAAAATGAGTAACAAGGTGGTGGCCTTAGAAAGGCAGCAAGCCCAAAGTGGCAAGCCCCCCCAATTACAACATCAGGCTCCAAGTGGTGGTAGGCCTCCTAATCATTGGAATAGCTCTTTTGATTAGAATAGGCAAAATAGTCATGCTGCTGCTTCAAGCTCAAATAAGAACAGAGCTTTAGTTCCTCAAAATAACTTAGCCCAAGATCAAGACTTCTGTCCTTCATGTAACTATTCTTATACCTATTGCCTATGTCAGAAGGCAGAATCTTATTTGGCCCTAACTGTCCAGGAGTCCGCAGTAAAGCAATCATACAAGGAAGATCATCCTAAGGAGGCCTCATATATTCAGAGGCAGGGTGATTGCTCTTTTATGAATCACCAGATGGAGGAGCATTGTAATGTAAACTAGGATTCCGTTGCTCATAACACAAGAAGCAAGAAGAGAGCTATGGAACATACTGCCCCCCTTTCTCCTAAGCAGGCCTCAACTTCAAGTGTTATACCTCATATATAAACATCAAGTGAGCAAACAAACACTTCACAACAGCAAAGGCAAGGTCCAAGAAAGGAGGATGTAAGTGATCCCTATGTTGCTCCATCTCAACCTCTCATGAGTACAACTCCCAAATTTTTCGCCAAAATTCCTAATGCACCCTTGAGTGTGGTAGAGAAAATGAAGAAAACCAATATAAGCATTTCCATGTGGGATGCTGTTGCCATCATACCAATGCAGAAAAGGATGCTGCAGCAAGAATTGGAAAAGATTGAACCCAAAGATCAGTCATCTACCATGGAGAGTGACGCTAGTTTAGTACAACCAGCAGGTGATGTGGAGACAAATAAAAAGGTTAGACCTCCTCCATTCTATGTTTCTCTGATTATAGGGGGCAAGTTAGTCCATAATTACATGATAGATTCGGGGGCTAGTAGCTCAGTAATGCCTAGGTGTGTTGCTGATGCTTTAGGAATGAAATATGAGCCCATTATTAGGGATGTGTTACAACTAGATGGGAGTACTGTCAAAACCGTAGGCATCCTTAGGAATGTGGAAATGGCCCTACATGCATGCCCTGGTTGTACTATGATTCAAGACATATCTGTTGCTGAAGTCAAGCCCTATTTTGCCATCTGTCTTTCAAGAGACTTCACTGCCCAAATAGGTGGATTCATATCTACTGATTGGTCTTATATTTCATTTAAGACCATATATGGGGCCAATGCTTCAATTAGAGCAGAACCTCAAGCCCTTCATCACACTGAACCCTACACCCCCAACTTCATTAATATGAATTGCCCTATTCTAGACATGGATGAAAATGACATAGTAAATGAGCTTGCCACCTCCATAGTAGAGATTCCTGATTTCTTCTTAGATGAGTGGGCAAATACATGTCAGTTTGAGCCTATGTCGGAAACTCTTGAGACAGGCCTTAGTACATATTGCATGATAGAGAAGGAGGCTCAAGTTCCTGACCTTGTTGGAGCTAATGATGACATAAGTGGAATATGGAGTATGTACTTTGATGGCTCAAGGAATAGAAATGGATCAGGGGTTGGTGTTATGTTGATCTCTCCTGCATAAATAAGATGCTACTTCTCTTTTAGGCTCCAATTCAGTTGTACTAATAATGTGGCCGAGTATGAATCTTTGATCCAAGGTCTCCTACTTGCCCAAAAGAGGGGAATTCAAGCCTTGAAAGTATATGGAGACAGTGAGTTGGTAGTGAACCAAGTGAGAAATTAGAATATCACTAAAAATGGCCTGCTCAAGTCTTACAAACACAGAGTCTGGGATTTTCTTGAGGGTTTCCAAGCATTTAATATCCAGAGCATTCCTAGGAAAGAAAATAAATATGCTGATAGACTTGCAGTAGTGGGTGCATCTTATGATGTGCTAGGGAATCTTGAGGAAGAGAAGAAGCAACAAATAAAGGTGGTAGTAAGGCCTACTGTTCCTGATAATAATACTCATTGGCAAGTGTTTGAGTCTGATGAGCAAATTGTGAGTTTCTTGCAGAATGAAGCAGAATTTTCAAAAAGAAATTAGTCAAGACTTCAAGATCAGTATGGTGATCAGATCATTTACCTTAGTTCCAACAAGTTGCCCAAGGGTCTCATTACCTTGGAGAGTGCCTTTAATCTTGATGATCAGACAAGAGGCAAAGGAATAAATCTAGCTGTAGAAAAGGATGATCATGCCCTAGTTACAATTGCTGATGGAAAATATCTTAACATGGGGAAGGTATGTTCTGAGGCTGAGCAAGAAAATTGTATTCATCTATGTCAAGAATTTAATGATGTGTTTGCTTGGACATATGATGACTTAAAGGGGTTTGACCCTAGTTTGTTTCAGCATACCATAGATTTAGTTGATAGGGTCAAACCAGTAAGACAAAAACAAAGGCCAGTGAATCCCAAGATTGAACCCTTAATGAGGAAGGAACTATCCAAGTTGATTGAAGCTAACATAATTTTGCCTATCAAACACTCATCATGGGTAGCTAACCTTGTCCCTGTAAGGAAGAAGAATGGAGAAATCAGATTGTATGTGGACTTTAGGGATCTTAATCAGGCTTCCCTTAAAGATCACCATCCTCTCCCTTCTATGGAGCAAATTCTGTCCAAGGTCAGTGGGTCAAGGAGGTTCTCTTTTCTTGATGGATTTTCTGGTTATAACCAAGTGTTGGTTAAAGAATCTGACAGATATAAGACAACATTTACTACTAAATGGGGCACCTATGCTTATTGCAAGATTCCATTTGGACTAACAAATGCAGGTGCCACATTCCAAAAGGCAATGGAGGTGGCTTTCAAAAGATTAATTGACAAGTTTGTCTTAGTATACCTTGATGATATAACTGTATATTCCAAGAATGTAGAAGATCATCTTGAGCATTTGAAATAGGTATTTCTAAGATGTAGAGAGTTTGGGGTTTCCCTCAACCCAACCAAGTGTGTCTTTGCTACAAGCCAAGGAAAATTACTGGGACACATTGTATCTAAGGATGGATTGACCATTGATCCAGAAAGAACAAAAGCAATACTTGCCCTTCCTCTCCCTAAACACAAGAAGTGGCTGCAAAGTTTCCTTGGTAGGATAAATTTTGTAAGAAGGTTTATTCCTAATCTTGCCATCATGGTGAAACCCCTTACAGCCATGCTTAAGAAAGATATGGTCTTCTCATGGACCAAGGAGGGGAAGGAGAGTTTTGAAGAAATCAAGGCAGCCATAGCCTCAACCCCCACTCTCATGAACCTAAATTTTGAGAAATATTTCATCCTCTACACTTTAGGTGGTGAGTCAAGTATTTCTGTTGTCTTGACTTAGACAAATGACAAGAATGAGGAGCAGCCCATAGCCTTCTTTAGTGAAGGACTCAAGGAATATGAAGATAAATATAGCTTTGTTGAGAAGCAAGCCCTTGCAGTCATTAGAGCCTTGAAGAAATTTAGACACCTCTTATCCCACAATAGGATCCATTTGTTGGTGCCCCATGCGAGTGTAAAAGACTTCCTGTTAAGCAAGGACATCAGTGAAAAGAGAGCTGGATGGATCACTAGGGTAATGGAATATGATGTTGATATTCAGATTACCAAATTGGTAAGAGGGAGAGGATTATGCAAAGAAATGTTATCAGGTCAGGATTCAGATGAAGAAGTTGCTATGGTAATTGCAGAGCAGCAGGAGGAAAGAAATTTTAATGCCCCAAAGAGTTGGATGGATGACATGAAGAACTTTTTATCAGGGAATGGATACCCTCAGGGATTGGATAGAGCTAAAAGAAGACAATATAGGCTACAGTCCATTCCCTATGTTGTGATTGATAATATCCTATTTAGGAGGGATTTTAATGGGACTCTGTTGAGATGTATTGAAGAGGATTAGGTTGAGAGGATGATTAAAGAACTTCATGATGGCCCTGATGGTGGCCACTTCTCTGCAAGAACAACTGCCATGAAGATCATGAGGGCTAGATATTACTGGCCATCATTGTTCCATGATTGTTATAGGTATGTGAGAAAATGTGAGAAATGTGCTTTTTTCTCAGGCAAACAGAGACTTGCAGCTCTTCCTCTTCATCCTATTCAGGTGGATCAGCCCTTCACCCAGTGGGGGTTGGATTTTATAGGTCCCATTAATCCTCCATCTAGTGCAGGTCATAAATGGATCTTGGCTGCTACCGATTATTTCACTAGGTGGATGGAGGCAGTTGCCTTGAAGGATGCTATAGAGCCATCAGTTGTTGAATTCCTTGATGGAATTGTATCTAGGTTTGGTGCTCCTTCTACTATCATCTCAGACAATGCCAAATCTTTTGTTGGAACCCAGATTTGTGCATGGGAAATGAGTCACAATATCTATCTAAGCACATCATCAAATTACTACCCCCAGGGTAATAGTTTAGCTGAATCTTCCAACAAAAATCTGATCAGAATCATAAGGAGAACTATAGAAGACAATCAGAGGGTCTGGCATAAAAAATTAAGGACTGCTCTGTGGGCTGATAGGATAACACTCAAGAGATCTATTGGGAATTCACCTTTTGTGCTGGTATATGGTAGGGAGGCCAGACTTCCAATATTGTTGGAATTCCCATCCTTGGAATTGGCTCATCAGCTGGAATTGGTTGAAAATAGTTCCACGTCAGTGAGAATGGCATAATTGATTGAACTGGAAGAAAAGAGAAACAAAGCTATGCAAACCCTAGAGATAAACTAGCAGTAGATGAGGAAGAGTTTTGATAAGAGGGAAAGGGTTAGAATCTTTAGAGAGGGAGATTTAGTTCTCAAGTGGGACTCAAATAGAGCAAAACTAGAAAGGCACTCCAAATTTGATCCACTATGGAGTGGCCCTTATCTGATCTCCAGTTGCAAACAGGCCAATGCGTTCCAGCTAAGCAGGCCAAATGGTGAAATTCTGCCCATTCCAGTCAATGGGATCCATCTGAAGCCCTGTTTCTGAAAAGGTTGTGAATCCATGTACATAGTTAGTTTAGTTGCTTCCTGTTTGTTCCTGTTTTGCAATAAGTGCGCGTGCACATGGCTCACTTCTTGAGTCGCTAGTTCCCGAAGTTTTGACAAGTCTCAGGTTGCTGAGGAGGTCCTATTTTTGTTTCCAAGCTGCAGAGATAGAGCCAGAGTTTCAAAGGTTTTTAATGTTTTGATTTCCTCATTAAAGGTTAGGGTTTCTTGCAGCTCTTGGTTTCGTACCTTCCAGGCCCTCTTTTCTGACTCCATGGCCCAATGGATGATTCTCAGGCACTAGTCATGCATTGAGCAGGCTCATGCCCCCTACAAGTCACCAGAAGTGTTACCTCTGGTTTTACCACCAAGGATTTAAATTTGAATGCGTGGTTCGTGCAACGGTTAGTCTCAGATTAGTATTACGACCCGCGAGTTTTTGGCCGTCAGATCTAAGCAGTACCGACGGTTGGCACCATCGTGCTATAAAGGAAATGCACGATATTTATGATAGCGCGATGATACCCTGACGACACGTTGTAGGGGTAGGTCTGGCATTCTGTGGGTCAAAAGAGGTTCTTTGACGCCCTTGGTGCTATGTCGCTATCGCATATCGGCCAAAAAATCTCCATAGCGACATAGCGCCCGGCGGAAATATTCACGGCGGCGAGTTTCAACGATCGACAGAATCAGGCATCGCAGCAACAAACCAAAAGGAACCACGTGTGCTAGGTCAAAGTTTCTGTCGGCACGGCTAACACAGTCGGGGTTTACGATCACCACCGTCGGATCAGCTTGGATCAACGGTAAGCGCCATCGCGCTATGAAGGAGTTGCGCAAAGGTTATGACAGCGACATCGTGCCCTAGTGACACGTGTTAGGTGGGGCCGTGTCTCAAGGCAATGCCAGGTGTATCAACATGGAGGGAAAGAGCACGAGGTACGACGAGTCCTCATGATCGTCGGATTGGGTCACATCAACGGACGGTGCCATCTCACTATGGCGGAGATGCACAGATTTTATCATGGCGACATAGCGACCATCCGCCATGTGGATCGACAGGACCAAGTCTCACCAAGGATTGCCAGGTGTCATTTAGAGTCCGATCGCAGATCGCAGAGTACGACAGGTCAGAAGCTTCACGACAGTGGGCAAACAAGTTTCACGGCCTGGAGGTTTCAAAAAATGGCAAGGCGCCATGGCACCAACGGAAAACGAATGCATTTCCCGATGGCGACATAGCGCCCAAACGAAAAGTTCACTGTGGCAAGGAAGGATCAGGCAGATGGGTCCCGTCGGTACTCTATAGCACAATTTGTCAGCCTGACGTCATGATAGCAAATTGGATGGGGACACGTGTAAATCTCAGGGCACGCTGTCAATGGGCACTATGGTGCTATGGGAATTTGGTCTTGATTTCCGCATAGCAACATGGCGCCTAGCTGACACGTGGTCGCTTTATGGATCAGGTCTTGGGTTGCTAGCTGGTGTTTCATTGAACCAAATAGGGAAGTGCCATGTGTATAAGTCAGTGCACAGCATACAGCGGGCCCAGTAGTCTCAGAACGAATGGCGAGTCTTCACGATCGTCGGATCCACAGGGATCTATGACTGGCGCTGTCTTGCTATCAAGAACTACCCGGGAGTTAACATCGGTGACATAGCGCCCGTGCACCATGTGTCCTGGCAGGGCCACATTTCATGCCACCGGTGCAGTTAGATTTAAGTAACCAACAGACCAATGAGGAGACGCCACGTATCAGCGGGCCCGACAAATACATAGAGAAAGAGGGTCGCAGGAGGTCAAGTTTTGTGACCGTCGGATTGGAAATGGATCGGCGGCAAGCGCCATCTCGCCATGGTGAACCTGCAGGGTTTTTTGCATAGCGACTTGGCACCCTTTTGCCACATGTTGGTGGGGTCAAGTCTCGCCAGGATGCATCCCTGAGGTGGTGCCAAACAGGATGGGCCCAGTCGTACGAAAAGGGTGGTAAGCACCCAGTCAAACGTAAGAGACTGCCAGGGTGGCGAGATCGAAGGTGTGATTGGCCTGCATGGCCCAGTTGGCTCGTCGAGCCTATTTGACTGATCAATTCTGATGGGTGCACGAATCATGAATGATGAGAAATCCAGGTTTTTCCACAATCTGATGGTGTGATTAATTGCCACCAACTCAGAATGAATGCCAAGCGCAGGAAGACACTCCATCCATCTAGTCGATCCATCTACCATGTCAGGGAATGTTGTGGTACCGTTCCTGTCTTCTCCAGGCTCTTTCTCAGAGGGATATCAAATTTCTTGGTATGCAAGCCATGTTCAATCAGATCTTTGATTGGATTCTCAGGATGGAAAGTTAATGCCAGTAGGTGAGAAGTGAATGTAATGCAGAAATCTTCAGTTATGCCTAATCTATAAAGGCAATTTGGTGATATGTTCTTAGGGTCGACTCTTCCTAATTTTCTTTGCTGCTACTTGCAGACTTGCAGTGTAAAAAATCCCTTTGTCTCTGTGCTAGATAAGCATCCTGTATCATCTCTTTCAGCCATCAACGTGTATGTGTATCGTTTTGCCTCTCATTGATGTATTGTTGAGATCAGTGGTCTGCATACTGTATCTATCTTTGGCCTATTGAATAATATGCAAGTGAAATATTTTGTTCCTGGTGTTATTCAGCTGGTCTCCTAATCTGTATGTGGTTATTGATCAATATAAGTCTGAATGAATGTATGACTTTGGATGTTACCCTAGTTCTGTAGTGCATATATGGGCAAAGATGAGTCTGAACACTCTATTTTGGTGCATCATCGCCTTAGATTAGACTAGGTAGATTTGCTTTAGTGCTCTCTTTCTCCCTTTTCCTTCTGAGAATAGATAGGTGTGCCCTGACAGTAAGAGGAAGCCGACCTTCTCCAAAGACTCAACCTCATAGTTCAAGTCCCACAACTTGGAGGTTGTTTCCATGTTTCACTAGGTTGTCCTCGCGCATAGGCCTTGGACAAGGGTGTAAACCTAAGTGACAACAGTTACTTTTAATGATAAAAATTGGAAGGTTTCAAAAGGTTCCCTTGCAATAGCAAAAGGTGTGAAAGTAGGCACCTTATATATTTGTATAGGTCATATTGTTCCTATTGAAGAAAAGTTTATATGGCTTGAAGCAAGTACCTCGGCAATGGTATTTGAAATTTGATAGTTTTATGCATGAGGTATGGATATAGTAGGTGTCATTCAAATCATTGCATTTATTTTAAGAGGTTGGATGATGATAGCTACATTATTTTATGTTTACATGTTGATGATGTGCTTGTAGTTGGGTCTAACATGGATCACATTAAGGGGCTAAAACACCAATTAGCACATGCATTTTCTATGAAGGATTTGGGGGCAGAAAAATAGATCCTTGGTATGAAGATTTGTAGAGATAGGAAGAATAGGAGATTGATGCTATCTCAGGCTGATTATATTGCGAAGATGTTGCAATGTTTCTCTATGGAGAATGCTAAAGTTGTCAGCACACCTTTACCTGGTCATTTAATGTTCACTAACGAGATGTATCACAAGACATGAGAAGAAGAGGATAAGATATCCAAGGTACCCTATGCTTCAACTATAGGAAGCTTGATGTATGCTATGGTATGTACAAGGCTAGATATTGCACATGTAGTGGGAGTTGTCAGTAGGTATATGAGTTATCCAAGAGTTGAGCATTGGAATGTAGTCAAATGGATTCTTAGATATTTGAAAGGAACATCCAATAAGTTTTTACTATTTGGGGGCTCTAATACTAACTTATAGGGCTATGTTGACTGAGATTTGGTAGGAGATATTGATACTAGGTGGAGTATGACAGGTTATGTATTTACTGTTGTTGGGTTAACCATTAGCTAGGTTTCTAGGTTACATAAGGTTAATGCTTTATCTACTACAGAGGTAGCCAAGGAGATGATATGGCTTCAATTCTTCTTAGAATAATTGGGACACCCTCTAAGGGATAATTATTTGTTTACAAATAGCATAGTGTCATTCATCTTGCAAGGAATTCAGTTCTCCATTCAAAGACAAAACACATTCAGTTACGGTACTATTTCATTTGGTCAATTTTGGATGATGGACAATTAAAGCTGGATGAGATACATATAGATGATAATCCAATTTATTGTTCACCAAGGTAGTGATAAGGGAGAAGTTAAATTCCTCTTCAATTTTGGCTGGTCTTCTAGACTAAAAAAAATAAAAGAACAGTAGAGTCTAGGGTGGTTTGATCCAGTGAGAGCCCCATGTGATAGCGCTATTGCTATAGGATCAGTCTCTAAGTTGAAGATTGTTGTCTAGTGTCAAGTTTGATTAGTCCCCAAGTGGGAGGTTCTTAGTTTGTGGTGACTGATCAGAGAAGTACTGGAATTTTGGGCTACTATTCGCCATTCACCAATGGCACAAAATTTTGGGCTGCTATTCGCCAATTGGCTATTTTTTATATTTTCCAATTTGCCGACATTTTGTCACTAATTTTAACCCTAAAGTGGAAAACATACTTGTAGAAAAGGGCTTAGGGTTGGGGATTGTTGGATTAGGTAATGTGAGAATTGGTTCATGCAGCGGTATTGAGTTGTAAGGGATTATGGATTGTAATCAGGTTGTAATCATTGGATCGTAATAATATTAGACTTGTAGTTTGGTGGATGTAGCCTAGGGTTTGTGTGAACCATATTAAATCTTGGTGTCTTGTGTTCTTTTCTATGTGATTTATAATTTTCTAATATTATTTATATTTTCATGTAATTATTATTTCTATCCGTGGCTAAATGCTAACAACACTGCCATGTTCTGTGTTGCTAGAAAGCTTGATAGAATTAGAAAGGAGGTGAAAGATTGGAGAAAATCCTCATTTGGGAATTTATCCAAGGAAAAGAAGGTTACAAAGAAAAAGATGGAAGCCCTCCAGATGCAACTTGTGGAAAAAAACTTGCAGATTGAGTAGCAATAGGACGAGAGGAAGTGTAGAGATGAATGGAGAACCCTTCTCAATAGGGATGAAGTTTTTCAGAAATAAAGATATAGGATACAATGGTTGAAGGAGGGAAACAAAAAAAATATGTTTTTTTATAGATTGGCCTCAAGACACAAAAAGAGAAATGCTATCAATAGATTGGTGGATAATAATCACCACGAGATCATTGAAATGGAACTGATAGAGGATAAAGTCAATTCCTATTTCTAGGAAATGTACAACCCCCTAGCAGCCTGGGTTAACAACAACGCACAAAATAATATTCTAAGGTCATTTCAATTGATGATTGATAGTAAAATGAATGAGAGGATGACAAGTAAGGTCGAAGAAGAGGAAGTTAGAAAGGTTGTTTTCAATATCAATCAATATAAAGTTCATGGTCCAGATGCATTTCCTCCTGCTTTCATCCAGGAATTTTGGGACATTGTTAAGTATGATGTTATCCATGCTACTTGTAACTTTGTTAGAATGAGAAAGCTACTGAAGGAACTCAACTAGACCTTCATTGTCCTCATTCCTAAGATGGAGGACCCTCAGAGACTAGAAGACTTTAGACCCATTAGCCTTTGTAACAAAATCTATAAGGTTCTTGCTAAGGTTATGGTAAATTGCATCAAGCCTCTCCTAGACAAATTCATTGGCCCATTTCAGAGTGGCTTCATGCCTGGGAGGTAGATTATTGACATGGTTTTTACCACCCATGAGGTGATACACTCTATGGAAAGGTCTAAGAACCTAGGTATGGCTCTTAAACTAGATATCTCTAAAGCTTATGATAAGGTCATACATGAATTCCTCTTTGCTATTCTTGCCAAACTTGGCTTTAATGAGAAGGTTAATAGTATTATAAAAAAATTGATTACCTCTTTTACTTTCTTGATGATCACCAATGGAGCTCCTGATAAATTTTTCTTGTCTTCTCAAGGTCTTTGCCAAGGTGAACTCTTGTAGCCCTACCTTTTTATTATTGTAGCAAAAGTGCTAAGTAGAAATTTAGTGTCTTTGACTAACTCTAACAGAATCAAGGGCATTAAACCAGACTCCTGGTGCCCCCCACAAATAATACAACAATTTGTGGATGAAACCTTCTTATTTGGCATCTCCTCCATCCATGAAGCTAGAGAGTGGAAAGTCACCCTAAATCAGTATGCGATGGTCTCTAGTCAATGCATAAATTACTAGAAAAGCAAAGACTTTTTCTTCAACATCATTGTCATCTTGAGAGATAGTTGATATGTATTATTGGCTGCCAAGAGGCATCCCTGTTGGATACTTATCTTGGCCTACCACTCATAATTAAGGAAGTTCCCAACTAGTTTTGGAATGGTCTGGTTTAATGCTTCCAAAAAAGGTTGGTAGGCTGGAAAGGGAAAATTTTGAGTAATGCTAGGAAACTCTAGCTTCTCTCTACTTCCTTGCAAGCCATCCCAGTCTATTTCCTATCCACTTTCAAAATTTTGGGTAGGTTCAAAGACATTATTGATAAAATCTAGCAGAATTTCTTGTGGTCTAAAACTAAAGAGAAGTCAAGAATGAATTTGGTTAGTTGAGAGAAAATCTATTGACCAAAAGCTCTTGGTGGTCTGAATTTAAGAGGAACATGAAACTTGAACAAGGCCTTGTTAACCAAAATTGGGTAGAATTTGGTGAGCTCTCAAGGTAGCTGGTGCAACATAATTAAGGTTGAATACTTCGAGGGATTGTCTCCTCACCAATTCCCTTGGGCATGTGATCTCCCCTAGGGCTCCAAGATTTGGAACAACATGGTTAATACTAGAAAAATCCTAAAAAAGGGGTGCTATTGGTTTATGCGGAATGGTAATTCTATTGATTTTTGGGAGGATCAATGGATTCATGATAGTCCTCTCATGCACATTAAGTTCCTACCTCTACGAGAGAAGTGCACTAGATTGTATGGCCCTCAGATTCAAAATTTCATTACCCTTGAAAGACAATGGGTCAATTTTTGGAACCTTGAGCCTATTGATTTGGGGATTGATTGGGAGCTACAATACCTTCTTCATGCCTATAGGATCCCCCTCGATCCAATTGAGGGCTCCTTGGTGTGGAAACTCACACCCTCAAGAGAGTTTATAGTTAATTTTTCTTATCTTTGTTGCATGGGGGAGATGGTTTCCTAGGTTGATTGGAAAAAATCCTGGCACCCTTGGATCCTACCAAAGATAAACTTCTTCTAGTGGGAAACTTTGCATGGATTGATCCTCATTATTGATAACCTATAGCGTAGAGGGTGCCAACTCACTAACCTATTGTATTTTATGTCTTCAAGATGTGGAATCTATTCCACACTTGCTTATCCACTACCCCTTTGCCACAGTTGTGTGGAGGGAAGTTCTTGTCCTATGGGAAGTCCAATTGTGTATGGAGAATGAATTGAAACAATTTATGCATTGGAACGGGCCAGTGGTGCATCCTTACCTCAGAAACTTATGGCCAATTATCTCCCCATATGTTACTTGGCATATCTGGAAGGAAAGGAACAATAGGATCTTCAAGGAACAAGCCAATACCAATGTGGGGGTGGCCCAATAGGTTATTAGGATCATAAAAGAATGCAATAGGATCTGGCATTGGAAACCTCCCTCCTTGAATCCCCTGGGTGATCTAGACATGAAATGGGCTTTGGTGTGGAATGGTGAATCAATCGTGGCAGAATTTGACAATTCTAAAGTCCTGGCTAGGAAGAAGATGGTATGGCTACCTCCCCCTCCATCTTGGTTCAAACTAAAATTTGATGGTTTAGCCATGATGGGCAGCACCAAAGTGGGAAGTATCCTTCGTAATAGTATGAGATCTATATGGTGGTTGCCTATGCTAGTAACTATGAAGGAGGCTCCAAAAATGAAGCATAAGCTATGGCACTCTTGTGGGGGCTGAGGATTGCCAGAGCTTGGGGGATCGATAGGCTTTCCATCGATGGGGATTCTATGCTTATCATTAAAGCCACTAAGGGAGAAGGATAGAGTAACTAGTCTATTAAACTCATAATCAAGGAAATATGAAGGTTGTTGGAAGATTACCATGACATCCAAGTGGCATACATATATCAGGAAGGGAATGGTGTGGTGGATGTGCTGGCCAAATTTGGTCATGGTGTAAAGGATTTAGTGGAATGGGAGAATGTCAGATTGTTGCCATCATCAATGCAAGTGGTGATGGAAAGGGAGCATACTTTCAAAAATGCCATTTGATGAATCAAATTAGTTGGCAAGCTGTCTTTTTTTGTGAGGACAAGATGATCCATAAAGGGCTTGTTTGGAAAGATTGAATGAGGATATGCATTAATGTTTTAGCTTTCGTGAACATTGATTATTGCTGTAAAAGGATGCAGAGGGGGATTAGGTGAGATATAGAAAATGGCCTACTAATAATCATAATGATAACTTACTATATTCCCACACTAACTAAAATTGGCATCGGTCATTTACGAAGGGAAAGATCACTCACACATGCCTCAAAGGATGGATTTTTGTCTTTCGAAAAACTTTATAGAATTATGATAACTATGCAATGCCTTTTCATTTTTATCATTCAAGCTTCTCATTTTTTATTTCATACCTGCAAAGAGGCTATGTTGTCTAAAGATTTGGTTGTCGACCTGGGTGAAGACATGGGTGTTAGTGATCACATAAAACTAGTTTGTGTAGAGAAGGGAATCCATAGCAATGAGGTGGCGATGGTCTACTTGCAAGAAGGTGGCCTCTTACCGTATATCGAGGGAATGGGGAAGCATGATGAGATTGTCTCAATGTAGTTCTTCCAAACTTGGAAGGACAGAAAGGTGGCTGTCAATGGTATGGAATTTGAAATCTCTGAGGAAACCATTGGGAGGACTAGAGATTTTACTATGGAAGGAAAGAAATGGCGAAGGTAGGCTAAGGTTAACGAGGAGACATTTTTGGAAAATTTTCAAACTCAAGGAGGAACCAATGCGAATGCATGAAGGATTTTAATGGGAACCCCTCCCTAAGCCTTGAGTCACCATCTGCTATGTGATTATGTGGTATATCACCCTTGAGGACCACTTTCAGGTAATCTATTATTACCACTTCATTTTTTGAATCACTTCAAAAAATTTGACCACATTTCCTTCCCATTTTTGTTATTGCATTCGTTGGAAGATTCTATTTTTAAGGCCAGAAGGAAACATGAGGAGAGTAAAACTCTCTACCTTATCGACCAAGGGCTTATGAACAAGTTGTATATCCAACACCTAGCACAAAATTCACCTCTTTTGATTGACCCTCTAGCCTCGGTGACCCCCCAAGTCTCCTTGGACCCTGGACCTAGGCCTAGTCAAAAGAAGTTCAAGAAAACCTATGGCCTAGATGTCAAAATGGACCCAGGAGCTAAAATTAACCTCAGAGAGTTGAACTCAAATACTAAGAAGGGTACACAGAGCACTAGGAGAACCAGTAAGCACCTCCACTTAGATAAATTCAAGTCCCCCCCCCAAACAAGATTCCACCTCTGAGTCTTCCAAAAGTGATGTCAAACCTGTGAGAAAGAATAGATTACCTCAGTCTGCCTGTAGTCCTCTTAGCCCTTCCCATATCTCTGACACCTTGGAGGCTACCCCAGCTAGAAGTGGGGGGGGGGGGGGGGAAGACATCACTTCCCCTAGGATAGAACTCAAAAAAGACACTAGGAAGAAAGGGAAGCATAGATATATTAAGGTCAAACTTGAAAGTCTAGAACATTCTATGAAGGATCTAACTGATAATCAAATCGGTATTTGCCAAAGATTTGAAACATTGGTGGAGTTTTCCACCAAGGTCATGCACTCTGTGGCTACAACCTTATACTTCCTGCAGGCTAAGAAGGAGGAGAAGGATTTGGAAAAAGCTACTAAGACCACCTGTTCCATCTATGGCTTTCTGGTAGAGGACTGGCTAAAGACCATCTTGGACAAATTGGTTAAGCAGGAGTGGGAGGATGGGGTCAAGGATGTTGTTGAGGAAAAGGAGGACAAGCAAGGACAAGAAGAGGGTAGTTAGCCCTGGTTATGGTATTTTGTATGTGTAGTTTTTTTATGCTTAGTACTTTGAACTTGATACCCCATGGGGTCTTAGCTTTTAAGATTATGTTGGTTAAGAGCAGCATTTTGTATAGGAGTTGTTGATACATTTTATAGTCTTTTATGGATATTAGTTTAAGGTATGATAGTACTATTAATCATGTCATGGACATATTTTTTTTTTTGAAGTTAAAAGATGGCATAGGATAGACAACTGGAAGGTTATCTCCGGCTGATTGTTCAGCCTGTTTGTTACTTGGAGTCAACCCTCGTTCTTTTTTGACTGTTATCTAATACTTCAAAAATTTACAAAACACAATCAAAATATTCTTCCATTACATAGTAGTTTTAGGAAAAGGGAAAGATAAGCTTTATCCTTAACTTTACACAAAAATCACCCACTAAACCCTAAGAATGGACTTATGCACCCAGGATACACATAAAAGAAACAAATGCTTTAGATCCTTAACGCATCGTCACTAGCAAAAATGCATTCCATATTATCGTGAACAACACCCAAAACTAAATTTCTGATATCGTACTTTGCTCTAGCATTGTGGGAGATTATTAGGAGGAGCTTTTAAACTTTCCTTCATAGTGGGACCGTTCTATACTAAAAACACCATGCTCAACCCCCATGTCACATGATCATCGAAGTGACAATGCACAAACAAAATCCCTGCACAAATCAAACAATCCTTCATATGTTTTCAAATTTTCAATCTCAAGCCATATTTCATAACTAAAATCAGTAGAGAAATGCCACTCTGTTTCTTACCTGGATTATTTGCTTTGAACCTGACAACAACCCATCCATTGACTGGAACCCCTACGGTATTCTGTTGAGGAGGATCAACCAGATTGAAAAAGCTTGGGTGCATTTCATTATCATAATTACCAGAACCCTCTCCCACCACATAAAAAGTCATACCCATGAATATGCATTGGATGATTATCTGCTTGGAAGATATTGGTTCCCTAGAAAACAATCTGAACCGTAGCATTATATTCAATCACTTTCACCCTTGTGCCAGAAATCGGTGCCCACAGAGATTCATCTACATCACTGTTATAATTATACTCAATGGGCGAATTGGAAGGAAACTTAGTGCTATAAACATCTGGTATGTTGAGGTAATAAGCTTGGAGAATGGCTATATCTGGCAGCACAAAAGATATGTTGTTCATACTGGTACTCACTCTGGTACTGTCAGGGCCACTACAGTTACTGGATGAATATCCAGTTGGACAGGGACTTAAACCAAGTCCTACAATTATGAGGCTACTATCACTTATACTTTGTGGGACATCTACAGGATGTTTGTATGAAGCCAGGCTTCGTAAGGATTGGGTAAAGTTTGCCACAGTTGCAGTGTCGTTGTATTTTGGAAGCTCTGGAAGGATTGGAGTGGCAGATGCATTTGAGCCCACGTAGCTTATAATGGCGGTAGTTGTGGTGTTATCAATATTTGCTAAAGATTGAGTTGTTATGAAGAGAATGTTTGCGATCTGATCAGATGTTATGAAGAGAATGTCGGTTGTGTATGGCTTCGTGTAGGAGGCATCCACGGCTACCACAGTGAGATTGTGTGATGCAACCTTGAAAAACATGTGATTATTGACTACAGCATTGACGATGCGAAGAAGATAGGTTTTTCCATGGTGTACATGGAACTTTGTTGTTCCTGCATATATATATATATAAGATTTCATTAAAGATAATTGTATTCTTAATTTGTGTAAGAGAGGATTTCTAATAGAACATGAATGTATATTATCCATTTTAAGGATTGCAACATTAAATATGGTGTTAGACAAAATCTTATAATAAAGTTTAAGGACTCTAATATAAAAAATGGTGCTATATTACAAAAAAAAAAAGACTATTTATCAAAAGAAAAAATAAAAAATTGGTGCATTGGCAACATTCTTTTTGATAAGTTGTCTAAAAGGATTTTTTTAAAAATGGCATTGGTACTTGTGCACTAAGTCAAGTTTAATTGTCAAGTTGAGTGACATTGAAAGATTTAGTGTTTGTTTAAGACTTCATTGATCGTAAAAAAATCATCATCATCATCACTAATAGCTTTGAAGTCACAAGTATTAAATGCAATAATAATAAAAATAATAACATTAAAAATCCTTTCATCCATTCCTAATTAAGCCATTGGCCCCTAACAGTCTCATTTCATCTATTAAGAGACTTAAGATTTTATCTAGAAGGGGAATATGGTTGAGAAGAAGACATTTGCTTTGGTCTTATGGGAAAAGATTTGTCAACCAAAGGTTAGCTATGGAGTAGGTATTCATAATATTCATGAGAGAACCATTAACCTTAAGGCCAAGCTGGCCTGGAAGATTTTTGAGAATTTCAACACTATGGGCCATAAGTATAGAGATTAAATATTTTGACTCTGATGACCTAGAATACATATTTACAATGCCTAATCCTCCTAAGGGCTCAGCTATGTGGAGTTTTTTGGGAAAGAGTGGAGAGGTATTTTTGCCACATCTTTAATGGGTTGTTAACTCAAGTGAGAAGGTGTAATTCTAGTTAGACTTGATGAATGGTTTTTCTCCCCTTTCTTCATATGATAAGCTTAATATAGCTTGGGTTGTTCTACCAATGGTTTTTCTAATGTGGTTTGGAAAGAATTTTTAGAATAGGCCTATTCCTTAGATAGAGAAGACTGAGCTTCTAAATTTCTTGAACCAAATATTTTTATGTTTCACCAATGACAGCCATAGGCTGATATGGAGAAGAAGTAAGAGTGGGCCAGTTAAGGAGGGATACCAATATCTGATTGAATGCACTAATGACAGCCATAGGCTGATATGGAGAAGAAGTAAGAGTGTGCCAGTTAAGGAGGGATACCAATATTTGATTGAATGCACTAATGACAACCATAGGCTGATATGGAGAAGTAAGAGTGGGTCAGTTAAGGAGGGATATCAATATGTGATTGACTGGAATATTTTTTCTTATGAAAGGAAGTTTAAGTTTTTTTTGACATGATGTTGTTTTTCCAAAGGTGGGAGCTTTTCTCTAGTTGACTCTTTAGAATAGAATTCTCACTTCAGATAGAGTTCAAAGATTATAATTGTCAATAGTTTCCATTGTGTCTTATGTGGTAAAGAGTGGCAGAATGCTGCTCACCTACTCTCATGTGATTTTTCTTAGGAGTGTTGGATGAGGGTCCTTGCTAGACTTGGTTGGTATGGTCTATTTCCTAATTTTTTATCCCAATTGCTGATGGATTGGCCTCTACCCCATAAAGGCTCTATTTTTGCTAAGATTTTGAGAATTGCCCAATCATTTATTAGTTGGTTGGAAAGAAATAGAAGAATATTTAGGAAGGAAATTTCTTCCATGGATAGGGTCTATGAGTAGATTGAAAAATATATTTCAAAAAATGTCAATGCATTTACTCTAAGGACTAAAAACTTGTCTTCTATATTCTCCTACTCTGATGGCTTTACCTTCAATAGATGGTCTCTGAGTTCTATTCCTTTTAAGGGCATGATGGTAGGTAATAAACCTAAGAATGATATTCCGAAACAAGTTAAATGGGAAGCCCCTTTTCTTTTTGCAAGTTAAATTTTGACAACACATCTAAAGGGAAACTAGGGGATCAGGTTCCAGGTCATATTTTAAAAGATTAGTCTTCCAAATTTAGGGACATATGTAAGAGCTCTCAAAGATGGTGTAAAACAAGCATTATCGTTGGGAATCTTTAAACTACATATTGAAGGTGACTCCCACATTATTATCACATAAAACTCCTCAAAGAAAGTTGTTAATTGGGATCTCCAATATGTCCCAGGAGAAGTTTGGAAGCTTAAGCATTCAAAATCAGCAAAGCCAATCAATTTCTTGATTTTTTAGCCAATTTGAGGGAAGATATGGAGTTTGGCTTAAATTTATTCAGGTACGAGCTCACAGCTTCATTGTTTTGACATCCTCTTCTAGCTGGGTTTGCTCATGTGCTATTGTATGAGATGTATAATAGTTGTATGAGCAAGGATAGGAGATTTTTTACTGGTTTTTCCTTCTTGAACTCCTAAACCAGTTTTATCTATTTATAAAATTTGTATAATGGCTTGCCACCTTTATTTGAAAAAACTAAATCAATTATTTAAATACACTCAACTACTAAATCTCCTTCTTTAACAAATAAATAAATAAACATTTAACTATTTATAATTATTCATTTTTAATCCATTGAGTCTTAAGTTGCCCATATACTGAAAATAAAAGAGCTATACCCAATTGAATAAAATGAAAAATTGGTCGGTACCTGAGGTTGAGTAGTTATAGAGCTCTCTTGGCTGTCCATTTATAGTGAAAGCATCTAAGAAATTTGGTGCACCTCCACTCAGCTGTGCTTCCTCTTTGACTTCCATAGGATCGTTGTTCCACCACTCCCCTGCTCAATTTCATTGTTTCATTCAGTCATTATGAAATGTAAGAACAATCTCGTATGAACCCATTAAAGAGAACTCTAAAAGATCAAAAACTAGGAATCATAATAATAATATTTCATATTCAAATCATCCGCGTGTTACAGATAAGCGATTCTAAGTAGAACTGAAATTATCTTTGTTATTTCAACCTTCAATTTTTAAGTTAACGTCACAATAGATACCAAGATTCTATTAGGTACAACATTAAGAATGATTTTATTTAGAATAATAACAATGAAAACCTTTTTTAAAGCAGTTCTACATCGTGCAATCATAGCACACAGGTGGAATGCATATAATGAATCGGTATAAAAAAGAACTACATTAATCATTCCATTAGCTAGTGGAGTGATAGTGCTGTCATATTGACTATGGAAATTAGATGTGGAAGAAATATAGATGATAAGGTTTGAGAATGATGGATGAATAGAATTTTTAATTATTTTTATATCTGAAAATATGATGGAGAATATCTTAAAATTATTAGATGGTGTTAGAAGCATATAAATATTCTTGACGATGGTGGATATCTTTCTATCATATTTTTTGTTTTTTTGCACTATGGTGGATATTTTGGGTGTTTCAAGTGCAGAGATCATTTTCATGGCATGGGATCTCTTTTTTTGAGCTGTACTATCTATTGTATCAACTCTTTGCCCTTTTTGATCATTGTTGATATCATTTGTAAGCATTTTTAATGCAAACACACTGAGATAAAGTGCCACTCTTTGATTTTCGGGATCTTTTTCATCATTGTGACTTATTGTACTCACACTACATTATAAAGTGTCATGGGTGGGATAGTTATTTTCCTTTTAGTGCTCTCTTCCTTTGTAAAGTGAGTGTACCTTCCATGACATTAGTCCCATGATATGTTGATGATACATTCCTTTATATGTGTTTGTACCTCTTCCTCACTCTCGATGTTCTTGGTTCCTTTTGTAAGACAATTTTGGCTCACTTTCTCAGTTGCATGTCACATCACCCTGTCTGCATTAGGGGGGTTTTCTTATTTTTTCTAATGCTTCCTTGGTTTGTTGGAGTGAGCTATGTATTTAGTATTTGATCCTATGTACTAGGCAATTGTAGTGGTTGGATACATATGCATTTTGGTGAGATGGATTGTTTACCATATAGACACTCTTCTTTTCATTCCTACTTTGGGTACATCCTTCTATTCCAAAGGAGGTTCTTCAGATCAATAGTTACTTTTGACAGAGTTTGCAGCTTTTTCATGCTTCAGCGATGTTCTTCATGATCATCTCTTGTTCCTATCTTTTGGGATTTTCCTCTAGGTGGAGGCTTCTGCAATCCTTCAGTAGTTTTTTAGCATTTTTTCCATCTCTTTTTGGAGTAGAGTTTCTCCCATGTGGTTTTCTCTATTTCTCCATTTCATAGAGATTTGGTTGTCCTTGGGTCCTCATCAGGCCTTGTTTTTTGAGACCCAAATATTCTTTCAGTAGTATTTTCAATGTTTTTAGGTACTCCCTAAGTTTATCTTAACGGGGGCTGTTAGAGTAATGAGATATTTTCTAATTAACTGTAGTCTACTTAAGCTAAAATTTATGTATCTAATAATTAATTAATTTTATTAATTATTATGATACAATCTAGATTAATTTCTCTTCTTGTATTTAATAATTATCTTGTAATTATTAAATATCTAGATTAAATACTTTTCCTATATTTAATAATTATCTTGTAATTATTAAATACCTAGATTAATTACTCTTTGTGTATTTGATAATTATCTTGTAATTATTAAATACCTAGATTAAATACTCTTCCTGTATTTAATAATTATCTTTTAATTATTAAATACCCTAAAGAATTTTACGTTACCTTTTGGGGTTTTGATCTCCTTTAGAAGGACAATCTCTCATTGTAAACTTTAACTTGAGATAATTCATTTTTTTTGCTCATCAAGAATGTCTTGTCTATGGATTTGGCTATTTAAGCCTCCATAGCCTTTTGCTTCTCTCTTCTGTAATAGGTGTTTGCATGCAAGTGATTCTTGAGAGCTGTGGGGTTGACTGTTTATCAACTTCAACAGATGGAAACTTCATCCTTCCACATCTCTTCCTAGAATAATATTCTTCTACCATTTCATATTTGCATTCTACTTCCTCTTCTAATCAAGCCTTTGGTTTTCAATATGTTCTTCTAGAGGATAGAGATGTCATTAGAGTTATTCTAGTTGAGATACAAATAGGAAGGACCATAAGATAAGTATTTGGCCCTCAATATTTTAGATCAATCTTTAGCTCCTTCTAAGGTTAACCAACTAACTTTAGAGACCAGAGCTTTGTTCATACTTTTAAAATTCCTGATACCAAGGCCTCCATTCTCCTTGGGTTTACACACTTAATTCCACTTGACAAGGGCCATCTTTCTCTTTTCCTCCACTCTAGACCATCGGATTTTTTTTTGAATTTTCTCTAGGGAATCTTTCACCTTTTCATGCATTAAAGAAAAGGACATGAGGTACACTAGGATACATTGGAGGCAAGCTTTAAGGAGAAGAAGCTTACCTCCAAGTTTTCCTTTCCATCCAACCAATTTTTTTTGGAATTTTTCAATGACACTATTCCAATATAGGAGACTAGGTTTCTCCGATGAGAAGGGAAGATCAAGATACATATCTAGTAAACATTGAATTTAGTACTCCATCACAGCGTTAATGTTTCTTTGAGCGTCTTGCGAAGTATTGAAAGAGAAAAGTTATTGAAAGAGAAAAGTTTACTCTTATAAAAAGTTGATATATTGACCAGATAACTTGGCATAGTGTGCTAATAGGGACTTCCAAGCATTTTCCTCATATAAGATAGCTTCTCCAAAAATGATAATATCATCCACAAATTTCTCAAGACTAGAGGATAGAATATTAGAGGCAGCTTTGACACCACGAATAGAGTTAGAGATCTTGAGTTTGTTTAGGTTTCTTCTTAGGATATCTACCACAATTATGAATAGATAGGAATAGAGAGGGTCTCCTTTCCTAAAGCCAACTTCTGTAGTAAAAAATCTCGAGGGAGCTCCATTGATAAGAACAACATAAGATGTAGAGGTAGCATAGTTCATAATCATCTTGTGGGACTTTCCAAAAAAACTAAATTTAGTTAGTACTTTTTCAAGGAAAGAAAATTTCACCCTATCATAGGTTTTGGAAATATCGAGGTTGAGAACCATGGTTGGTTTGTCATTGGCATTTATAGAATGTAATATCTCATGAGTAGAAATGACCACATCCATAATATTCCTCCCACTAACAAAGCATTTTTTATTTTTGAGATGATTGTTTCTAGGATCGACTTCATTCTGTTCACTAAGACCTTGGCTATAATTATTTAAATAGTATTGTAGAGACTAATAGGAAAAAATTCTTCCATACAAATGGGGTTGAATTTTTTAGGAGTGAGAACAATGTAGGTTTGATTAGTCTTATTCACTATGATTCCTATTTTTAAGAAGTGACAAACCACTATGAAAATATCATCGATCTCCCATAATATCCAAATATTCTTGGAAGAATGCTAAGGGAAACCCATTAGAACCCAGAGATTTGAAAGCTTGGAAGGAAAAGGAAAATAATCTAACTTCATCTTTGTCAATCTTTTTAGACATAACAACATTATCCTCTATGGACACAAGCATAGGAATGCATAGCTCTATCATTAATACCTACCCTTTGATGAAAATAGTTTATAGCTTTAGTGATAATGTCATTGTTCTTCGACACCACAATATTATTGGAAACTTTAAGAGATCTAATTTTATTTATGATCTTCAAAAATATGCAAGCATAATATACTTAGTTTTATATATATTTAAAAAAATCAACCAATAATTATGTTTTATATCTTAGACAAATATATGTTTTGTTTGATTAATCCTTACAAGGGTTTTTGTTGAATTTTTCAAATAATTTTTTTTCAAACCCTAGCTGATAATAATGATTTTTCTCTAAAATTTAATATTGAATTTTCACTGGTTGCTCAGTTTTGGGTTTTCTACATCAATTTTCAACAACATAATCATACAGTTTACAATTTTTTCAATCTTGTAAGAAGAGTCCATAAAATCATTAGGTTAGCTTCTCTCAGTCCTTGCATGTAAAAATGCAAGTTATTTTAGTGTGCTGATTCCAACCAAATTAATCATTTCAAGAGCCTTTTTTGATCATTCTTGTTAGCCTGTTATCAGCCTGATATATAATGAGACTTTTTTTTTTTTGAAAACTCTAGCTGTCATCAAAATTTTGACACAGTTTGTCATTGATTGTATGACAAACTCATTGAATCATCTCTGGCTAGCGTTGATAGTTTGACAAGGTTTCTCGTCAATGGTATAACATACCCATCGAATCATCTCTAGATAGCATCAATAGTTCGACATTTTGAATTAGTTGTTTGGCATCGACATGTGACATAGATGGGGATGATTTTCAATGGATCATCTTGTCAATAAATTGATGGCTGTGGAGTGCATCAAACTTTTGACACAATTCTAGCGATGTTGACTTTTGATGTTTAGCTATCAAAATTTTGACCACTATCATGTCAAAAAATAGGTCCAAGTTTAGTAGTGCAAGTCAACTAGGAATACTAAAAAATACTTCAAGAAATATTTTGAATCCAACCACATCAATAAATGTGATCCCTATCCAAGAATAGGACACAATTAAGAAACATAGAGAGCCATCATGAAATACCACATCAACAACAAAAACATCTATGCCCCATAATCCACCACCAACTCTACATTGTTCATCATGAACATCAAATAGCAATTTCTTCATTAAATAAATACAACTTGCACATCTCTAAATCATGAAGCATTCCAACTAAGGATACACATCCAATTACTCAACACTCCATTAGGTTAACACCATAAAATATTACACAACCAATACACATTGAATTAAACTCTACAACACTATCAATACTAGAATAACTAGTATATGATCATCAAATTACGTGCTCAATCATCATATTAATTTCTACAATCCAAGAATGATCATCTATAAACACCCATACAACCATTTGAACTTGTGCCCCATCTAATACATAATAGAAAGATCATATTGATCCAATCTCTCCAATAAATAAACTATCAAAAATGTCATGAAAAGAAATATGTTGATGTCAATGGCAAAAATTTAATTCTAAAATATATAATGCAATCTCCTACAATAATCCCAACAATATCCCAAAACTTTATGATTCCAAGAATTCAGTAATGCATACATATGAGGATACTTTAGAATCCCTTAGGACATCAAGGACTCATGAAGATATCTTAGGACTCATTAATGTATGTTAGGCCCCTTTATGATAGATTAAGCCTTCTTAGGACCTATTAGTGTATCCCATGATAACTTAGGATTTCTTAAGACATGTAGAACCCCTTAGGACCCATTAAGACTCCTATGAACACTTAATGTATCCTAGGACACATTAACACATGAACTAAGAGATCTTAAGACCACTTAGGACATTAAAGACCCCTCAATAATTCCCAGGACCTGTGAATGTATCTTATGCCCCTTTAGGACAAATTGATACTTTCTAGGATCTTTAAGTTCATCTTGAACCACGTAGGATCCTTTATAAGTTCCAATACTCTTTAATGTATTGTAGGATTTTCTAAGACCCATAAATTTATACCAATGACTATCGACATTCCCTATGACCCCTTAACACCCACAAAGGTATCTTAAGACCCATTAATAAATATGAAAATGCCTTAGCACCTCTTAAGACCCCCCCAATACATCCTATTGCCCATTATTATTCATAGGAAGGTCCTTAGGAGAAACTAAACACAAAGGATCCCTTAAGACATTATATGGAAAATTAGTTTAATTATGTATCTTAGGACCCCTTAGAACGCCTTATGATATCTAGGACCCCTTAAATATTTTTAGGATCCATTAATGTATCCCAAGACCCCTAAAATTCATTAAAATATATAGGACCTCTTAAAACTTCTAGGACCCCGTAATGTATCCTAGGGTGTGTTTTGACCCATCAATGTGTTATAGTACTCATTCAAACTCATTAATGTATCTTAATATCCCTTAGAACCTATTAATTAATATTAAGACCCACTAATATATCCCATGACCCATTATACATATGATGATTTCTTAGGACCTTTTAAGACACTTAGGACACCTTTAGATATGCAAGGACTATCTTCAATCATTTATCACCCCCTTATTATCCCTTATATCTTACTTTTTCCCCTTCCCTCATCTCACCATCCCATACCTCTACCCTCCCCTTCTCTCTTTTTCTTCCCTTCTTCATTCTCCCATCACCATCTTAATCTATTGTCCCTAACTATCATTATTCTATATATATTTTATATATCCTTTCCTCTCTATTCTCTCCATGTATCTCATAAATACCTTATCCCTTTCTCTCACCTCATTGCCCCATCTTAATATAAATCTTACTCCCCCCACCATTCACATAAGTTTCCCCTCTAAGTAATTGATTGATTATGATAGGAAGATAATGAGATGGACAAAATACGAGAGTGATGGAGATAAAGAGATATAGATACACATGAAGATATATCTATAGGGAGATTTAGATAGATAGATAGATAGATAGATAGATAGATAGATAGATAGAGAGAGAGAGAGAGAGAGAGAGAGAGAGAGAGAGAGAGAGAGAGAGAGAGAGAGAGAGAGAGAGAGAGAGAGAGAGGGAGAGAGATTAAAAACAAAAGGAAACCCTATAGGATGTTTTATTATTATTTTTAAATCACATGAAAGATATTTTTATTATTATCTAATACTTTAGAACCATGTCAATTCTCATGGGGATAAAAATAAACTAAAATGGAAAGATGTTGTATGCAAATGTTGTGTTTATTATGAAATTCAAAATCAAGGATTGACTTCAAATTATTATAATAATTTTTTTTCTAAAATCTAATAGAATTACCTGATTCATATTTTAATTGTTTGACTCACCCTGTCAATGTGTATTAAAAATCAAATTTTCATAAGAAACACAAAATTTGTACCCACTTTATTGAAATGTTTTTTTTTTTTTTTAACAGATGTTGTCTAATATTTTAGTTGGCTACTGTTTACAAATAAGTTAAATATTCAACACACATCAATTGCGATGCAAATAATAAGCTGTAAGAAGTCAATTGATATCAATAATATTTATAAACATCAAGAGTGGAGTAGTCTCAATAAAATTTAAGTAATAATATGAAAATCAATATCATAAAAAAAGTTCAGTCATTTTATTTTGGCTCCATAGAAAGGTAGAGGAGATAGATACAGAACCTAAAAAATTAAATTGTATATCCTCAACCACTTGAAAAGGAGAAGATAAGTCACATACAAACATAATGAGTGAGAAAAGGAAAATCTAATGTTGAAATGTTACTTTATGTAAATAGAAATTGTTAAAAGAAGTTATATGAGTAGTTTTGTGTAAGTCCCAAAGTAAATTGATTGTTGTATTAAGAGGTTTATTTCATGAAAGCATTATCCTTTACATTATGATATGATCAAATTATTTATATAATTTAATATTTAAATTTAAATTAGATTTTTCAATATTTTTAATTAAAATATATTTACATGGAACATGTTAATGTCAATTTTTATTCTTCTAAGTTCAATTTGACAACCATCTATATGTGAACAATTTAAATCGAATATACATTTAAATTATAATATTTAGAGATATAAATCAACCATTTTTTAGAAATTAAAATAAAAAACTTAATCAATAAAGAAGTAAATAAATAGAGATAAAAGAAATATAAATAATTTTAAATATAATCAATTAAATTATAATTATTTTGTAGTGGATATATATTAACATTTATTTAGATAAATTTATTTAAGATATCTATACTACTAATTTTCCTAACCAAATATAAATAAAATTGAAAATAATATTTTGTTAACTTACAAAGCACAATCAAAATATTGTTTCATTACATAGTAGATTTGGGGGAAAGGGAAGGATATCCTTAACTTCAAACAATCACGCACTAAACCCTAAGAATGGACTAATGCACCCCAGATACACACATAAAAGAAACAAATGCATCAGATCCTTAACACATCCTCTCTAGCGGAAATGCATTGTATGTCATGGTGAACAACTCCACAATTAAATATCTGATAGTATAGATTACACTAGCATTGTGGAAGGTTATTAGGAGGAGCCTTCAAACTCTCCTTCTCAGAGGGGCCGTTCTTCACTAAAAACACCATGCTCAACCCCCATGTCACATGATAATCAAAGTGACAATGCACGAACCAAACCCCTGCACAAATCAAACAATCAATCTCAAGCCATATTTCATAAATAAAATCATTAGAGAAATGTCACTCTGTTTCTTACCTGGATTATTAGCTTTGAATCTGAGAGCAGCCCATCCATTGACAGGAACCCCTACGGTATTCCGTTGAGGAGGATCAACCAGATTGAAAGAGCTCGGGTGTGTTTCATTATCATAATTACCAGAACCCTCTCCCACCACATAAAAGTCATACCCATGAATATGCATTGGATGATTATCTGCTTGGAAGATATTGGTTCCCTGGAAAACAATCTGAACCGTAGCATTATATTCAATCACTTTCACTCTTGTGCCAGAAATCGGCGCCCACAGAGATTCATCTACATCACCGTTATAATTATACTCAATGGGCGGACTGGAAGGAAAATCAGTGCTATAAACATCTGGTATGTCGAAGTAATAAGCTTGGAGAACGGCTATATCTGGCAGCACAAAAGATATGTTGTTCATACTGGCACTCACTCTGGTACTGTCAGGGCCACTACAGTTACTTGATGAATATCCAGTTGGACAGGGACTTAAACCGAGTCCTATGGTTATGAGGCTACTGTCACTTATACTTTGTGGGACATCAACAGGATGTTCGTGTGAAGCCAGGCTTCGTAAGGATTGGCTAAAGTTGGCCACAGTTGCAGTGTCGTTGTATTCTGGAAGCTCTGGAAGGATTGGAATTGCAGATGCATTTGAGCCCACGTAGCTTATAATGGCAGTAGTTGTGGTGTTATCAATATTTGCTAAAGATTGAGTTGTGTATAGCTTGGAGGCCATATAGTATTTGGCTTTCGCTTGATTGGCTGTGAGAAGAACGTCTGCGGTCTGACCAGATGTTAAAAATAGAATGTCGGTTGAGTATGGCTTCGTGTAGGAGGCGTCCACGGCTACCACAGTGAGATTGTGTGATGCGATCTTGAAAAACATGTGATTATTGACTACAGCATTGACGATGCGAAGAAGATAGGTTTTCCCATGGTGTACAGGGAACTTTGTTGTTCCTGCATATATAATATTTCATTAAAGATAATTGCACTCTTAATTTGTTTTAGAGAGGATTTCTAATTAGCCATTTTAAGGATTGCAACATTTAATATGGTGTTATGGAAAATATTATAATTTCATGACTGCAACATTAAATATGGTGTCATATCAGCATTCTTTTTGTTAAGTTGTTTAAAATAACTTAAAAAATGGCACTGGTACTTCTGCACTAAGTCATGTTTTATTGTCAAGTTGATGTGACATGGCAAGATTTTGTGTTTTTAAGGCTTCATTGATCATAAAAAATCATCGTCATCATCACTAATAGCTTTGAAGTCACAAGTATTAAATGCAATTATAGTAAAAATAATAAAATTAACAGTCCTTTCATCCATTCCTAATTTTAGGATTGACCCCTAAAGGTGTTATTTCATCTATTAAGATACTTCTTACAATTTTATCTAGAAGAGGAATATGGTTGAGAAGAAGAAATTTGATTTGGTCTCATGGAAAAAAATTTGTCAACTTAAGGTTGGGGTTGGAGTAGGTGTTCATAATATTCATGAGAGGAACATTACCCTAAAGGTCAAGCTGGCCTGGAAGATTTATGAGAACCCTTTAGCACTATGGGCTATGAGTATCGAGATTAAATACTTTGACTTTGATGACCTTGAACACATATTTACAATGCCTAATCCTCCTAAGAGCTCAGCTATATGGAATTTTTTCATAAAGAGTACAGAGGTATTGTTACCACATCTTTAGTGGGTTGTTAACACAAATAATAAGATGTTATTCTGGTGAGACTCATGGAATGGTTTTTCTTCCCTTTCTTCATTCGATAAGCTTAATATAGACTGGGTTGTTCTAGAACCTTTGTAACGTTCTAAAGTAAAAGACTATGTTTCATTTGAATCTAACAATGGTTTTCTAATGTGAATTGGAAAGACTTTTCAGGGCTGCCTATTCCTCAGATAGAGAAGACAATGCTTCTAAATGTCTTTGAACCAAAGATCTTTATGTTGGAGTGATGACATCAATAGGCTGATTTGGAGTAGAAGTAAGAGTGGGTGATACACAAATAAGGTTGGATACCAATCTCTGATTGAAGGGAAGAATGTTTCTCATGAAATGAAGTTTATATTTTGTTGACATGATGTTTTTCTTCCAAAGGTTGGAGCTTTTCTCTAGTTGACTCTTCTGAATAGAATTCTCAATAGACTTCAAAGGTTGAGAATTATTGATAGTTTCCTTTGATAGACTTGGTTGGTATGGTGTGTTTTTTTTTTTGCGAGATTTGAGAATTGCCCCTTCATCTATTGTTTGGGGGATTTGGTGGGAAAGAAATAGAAGAATATTCAGGAAGAAAATTTGAGAAAATGTCAATGCCTTTACTCTAAGAACTAAGAACTTGTCTTCTACATTTTTCTCCTCTGACTGCTTTATCTTCAATAGATGGTTGCAGATTTCTATTCCTTTTAGGGGCGTGATGGTGGGTAATAAACCCAAGAGTGAAATTTGGAAACAAGTTAAATGGGAAGCCCCTTCTCCTTTTTGGAAGTTAAATTTTGACTGTGCATCTAAAGGGAACCCAACAAGTGGCTGTTGCACCCTTAGGATCATTGTGGTCATATCTTAAAAGATGTAGGTAAGAGCTCTCAGGGATGTTGTAAAAATATCTTTATCTTTGGAGATTTGGAAACTACATATTGAAGGTAACTCCGAGTTTGTGAGCATTGTCCTCAAAGAAAGTTGTTAACTGGGATCTCTAGTATGTCTTAGGAGAAGTTTGGAAGCTTGAAACGTTCAGAATCAGTCATTGTTTCAAATAGGCCAAACAATTTGCTGTTTTTTTAAACAATATGAGGAAAACTATGGAGTTTGGTTCAAATGTATTGGACAGCGATACTCTGTGTTTTATTTAAGGGTTGTCACCTCTCAGCTAATTTGGTTGATGAGCTCGCAGCTTTATTATTTTGACATCCTCTTTGAGCTGGTTTGGCTCATTTGCTACTGTACTGAAATGTATAACAGTTATAGAGTAAGAATAGAAGGTTTTTCATTGATTTTTCCCTCCTTTAGCTTCTAAACTAGTTTTATCTATTGATAAAATTTGTATGATAGTTTGGTGATAAAATTTGTATGATAGTTTGCCACTCTTATCTGAAAAGTAAAAATATTTAAAAACACTCAGCTACTAAATCTTCTCCTCTTAAAAAATTAAATTAAATACAGATTAACTAAATATAATTATTCATTTTTAATCCATTGAGTCTGATTAATAATTAAGCTGCCCATATATAAGAAGAGCTGTACCCAATTTAATATAACGAAAAATTGGTCGGTACCTGAGGTTGAGCAGTTATAGAGGTCTCCTGGCTGTCCATTTATAGTGAAAGCGTCTGAGACATTTGGTGCACCTCCACTCAGTTTTGCTTCCTCTTCGACTTCGATAGGATCGCTGTTCCACCACTCCCCTGCTCAATTTCATTGTTTCATTCAGTCATTATGAAATGCAAGAACAATCTCGTACGAACCCATTAAAGAAAAGTCAAAAAGTCTAGAAGATCGAAAACTATGAACCATAATAATATTATTTCCTACTCAAATCATCAGCGTTTTACAGATAAGCAATTCTAAGCACAACTGTTGTTATTTCAACCTTCAATTTTTAAGTTAAAGTCACAATAGATACCAAGATTCGATTACATTAAGAATGATTTTATTTAGAATAATAACAATGAAAAACTTTTCTAAGGCAGTTCTACATCGTGCAATCATAACACACAGGTGGAATGCATATAATGAATCGGTACAACAAAGAACTACATTAATCATTCCATTAGCTAGTGGAGTGATAGTGCTGTCATAATGACTATGGAAACTAGACGTGGAAGGAATATAGATGATAAGGTTTGAGAATGATGGATGGATAGAATTTTTAATTATTTTTATATTTGAAAATATGATGGAGAATATCTTAAAATTATTACTGTGTTAGAAGCATATCAATATTCTTGACGATGGCTTTGCAATAAATAATCTTAATTCAATACATCAATAAAGTATGTTTATCATAAAATCTTCATTGTTCCAGAATGGGATTCTTCTAAGCAAAAACTACTATTCCCACTTATATATAAATATAACCTCTATATTTGCCACTAGACTGGTGTGATGATGAATATATGATATATATATATAAGATTCTACTTTTGATTACCTAGAACTATAGGAAACTCAGCATGTGGGTGGGTAAATGGGTAAGGGCTCCCCCTCTTTGGATAGATGACCATTGCTCCATGAACAGTTGCACGGAGCCATGACACGTGGGCATGCCACCACAATGTTCCTTCCTGATCAATAATGGTGAATGTGTATGTAAATTTGCCCCCTGGTTGGATGGGGCACTGTGTAATGTAACCAGGTCCATCAGCCCATGCTGTGCGAATCTGTCTTATTCCATGCCTGAAAAATCAAATTACTGTTAATGGGTTTTGACCATTATCAACAGAAAAGAGTCTATACAGAAAATAAGTATCCAAATACACCAAAATTATATTCATATTTCTTATATAGTATTCATGTCTTCAAGAGCTATATTTACCAGTGGATTGTAGCATTGTGCTTGGCTTTGTTAACAACTGTAACATTAACTGTGTCCCCATTTCGGATATGCAGAGTTGGACCCGGAAGCAGTCCATTTACTGTGACTATAGTATAATTCTTACACAGCCGAGTAATAATTGTCTCTTCAAGCTGTAGAAATGAAAAACAAAAAGTTGTGTTAAAACTCTTAGTAAGTGTTGTGGAATTATCAAATTTTTACAAAAGGTTATAATCAATTATCAACTATGAAAAAACATAATCATATAATAAAAATCTACTCACAGCAAATTTGTAGGTATGCAGGTTTGCCCATGCCAGAGAATCAAAAAATGAAATGACTGTAAACAACACTATCATAAACCTCACTGAGTAACATTTAGACATCATTGATGTATAACAAAGCCCTAAAAGAAGTGCAAATGAAGCTCAAACTCTTTCAATATGCAAAGCTCAAACTAAATCTTAGAGCGTGTGAAGACTGGTTGCTTAATTGCTATATATATAGCAAAAACATTAACAAAGTGATTGAAGGAAATAATAAAGAGCACATGGTCCAACGGCAAACACGCAAAAAAAAAAGGGGCATCGTGACTTTTAACTAATTAATTACGCGAAATTCGAAATGTTGTGAATAATGGCTTAGCATATTTAATCATGTCTCTACTTTCAATTTTCTTATGGTAGAAATCACATGGTTCAAAGCCATGTCACAATAATTTCCATTTTAAAAATATTTTATAGAGTGTGATGGGGATTGCATGAGTAAGTATATAAGCTTTTCAACATAAGGTAGACTTTCATACTAATTAACCTCTTGCACGAAAAGTTCATTTTAGTATTTAGTCCCGCCAAATTAGCAGCCACTTGATGTCCATGTTCTCCAGTTTGATATTTTCAATTGTGGGCCTGACCACTCAGGGGTAATGTTTTCAATGATGTCTTATTAGAATTCAATTATAAATTGCCCATCATTCGGAAAGATCAATTTATATGAACTCATATATCACTCACTAAATTTCTTTCAAGTTTACTGTTAAATCTATTTGTATTTAGTGATAAAAAATTGAAGTATGGCGTTAATTATTTAGATACTTGATAATTCAGTTATTTTGGGTTCATTTTAGAATTTTATTTGAGGATCCTGTTATAATTAAAATTGAGATTTACCCATAGCATATGATTTCTACAATTGTAGTTATGGTATATCATTGATTTAGTATTCATATAGTGATTGTAGCTATGCTATTCATATAGTATTATTACAATTGCATTTCATACATTGAATTTAGAGTGGGATGATCGTGGTTTTCATGCTATTTCATTTAATTTTCATAATGTTTATGTTACTGAAATTCCATTTTAACTTTTTTAAATTCCATGAATAAATGTAAATACATGATTGAAAACAAAGCAAATTTATTAAAAAACAAGAGATTCTAATAATTATTTTAGACCAAACTAAAATACAAGAATAAAGCTATCAGTAGGTAGATAAAGGAAAATAAAAGATGGTACTACAATGTACAATCAAAGAATGTCTATAAGTTCTGATAAATTTATTTTTTTATTAACATTTCAATGATGAAGAATAAATTTATGGGACCAATTAGTATATATATTAATTGTGTTATCTCTTAGTATGTACTTTCAAATTGATTTTACAGGAATTTTTTTTAATTATAAAAAAAATTCATAATTTTGACAATTTATAAATAGTTTGAATGAAAATTTTAGAATCTTAAAAAGTTGTGGTAATTTAAAATTTATCTCTCTCAAATTTTGAATCTATTTATTATATTCTCAATTCAAAGCTCAAGTTAAATTTTATAAATTAATAATACTTATAAGTATTAAATTATTTTCAAGATTCCTAGAGACTTGAGTTGAGTCTTAAAAGCAACAAAGTATTTTTTAAATTCTATTTTTCTCTATTGTTTGTTTACTTTTCTTGCCACTTGCTGATGGCTTTAGCCAGTACGTTAGTTTCCAATTGATGTCATTTTATTTTATTCTGGATGAAGATGTGTTGAGAACTCAAGAATACCAATAAGCAACGATAGACAAAAATTGTAAACAATTTTATTCCATGGAAATAAAAATGAAATATTTACGTACGACTCTCTTGGAGTGCAAAGTTGATTCTTCGTTCTGTCCTCCACAATCTCAGGCATTCCAACTATCCCATCTCTTACCAAAGTGACTATAATTTATTGAATCAATAATGTGGTGGATCCATATCATGCTCTCAACACCGTAGAATTCTGTGGGCAATGAAAAAGTAGTTTTATATAATTGTGATGTTAAAACATTTAAAATGTTTAAATTTGGTTTGTACGAGAAGCCTTAATTATGTTGACCAAATATTAAAATGTTAGGAATGTCAAAAGTTTACAACTAGTATATAGACATATAGAATAAACTTTATAATCATTATATAAATTTAAAAAATTTGATTAGAGGAAAACTCGTAATGGGGATGCTACCAATAAGATGATGTACTAATATAAACACTCCTTGAGAAAGGATGGACCCTTTTAGGAGTCAATCAAATATGTTCAATTATACACATGAGTCCCTATTGGGAGACTTTTAATCCATGTTAAGAGATTTCAACCCTATTAGGTGATGAAAGGAAGATAGAAGGATCCATTGTCCAAACAACTTCAGTACTATTCTCACTAAATAATATAAGTGTATACCAACAATTGTCCAACATCAACTTCTATTTCCAAATTTATCTCCTCGGGATCTCACCATTCCTTAACTGCACCAATCTCTTCTACAATCTAGAACATATTCATATGTAAGCTCGCACAATACATAACATAGATATGACCACATATCACACTTTACATCCAAGGAAATGACCTTTACTTCATACCAAGTCCTAAAATCAATTATTGAGTCAGCCTTTAGGCTGTCCCAATTTACAATAATAATATAAGACCAACTTAAGATATTACATTGACATGTTACATTACAATATTATATTTTTTTACAATTTCAAGTAATTTGGTAACTCACAATCTTCATAACTTTTCACTCATTGATTGAATGAATGTACATTATTAGCCATAACATATTCGACATGTCTTCAACCTATATCTAAATTTTCTCAACTAGATTCCATCTCTGTTACGAGATATAATCCAAACAATAGTACCCACTTTCAAAATATGATGTCTAAAAGATGCCTTCACCAAATCCATCATAACTCTGTCCATCCTTCATATTTCCATACACACACTTAACTGTAGAATCTAGATATACTCTATAACATTATCTCACATACACAATATCTTATATTCAATCCTCCAACTGCGTGAAGCAAAACTATATCTATTTATCTGCTAGTCTTCACTAAATAACCAATATGTTGACATCAATGAAAAACTCTACCATGAATTCAACACACAACCCATAAATCATGCTCCCCCATAGGAATACCATCAAAATACATGCTAACATGCATATGGAAAAGTATGTGGAGGGAATGAAGGGTTACAATCAAAACTAGTCAAAGAATCATACATAATTAGGGGACGATGGCAAGGTGAGCATTGGCAGAGTGTCTCTTATGGTTTTTATTGTGGCCATAGCTACGGTCATAGATCTATTACCTAAAGGAATTATAATGCTTAGAAAATACAAGAGACACAACATGAAAAATTTGAAATGGTTTTTTGGCCATGAAGAGAGTATCCCAATACTGCAAAATGTTTCAATAAGAAGGAGCTACTTTGCAAGTGGAGATGCATGACTATGGTTTTCATCCAAATTCATAATATTGGAGGGTACATTTAAGAGGTTCCACTCTAACCTCTTCCCTATATGCTAAATCATTTCCGCCATGATTTTAAATTTAATCTCCCATTGATCTGATTAGGATCTAGGACTATTACAGAGGAATGCTTAACATTATTTCATAAAGTAAAATTTCAAAGCGTTAATTAGCAAATTAACACAACTTAAATGCTGAAATGAACAAAGCATAAAAAGGTAATGACCGAAAGAAAGAGAGTAGAGAGACATAAGACAAAACACGATTGATAACGGAGTTCATCCGCGGGTCGGACTACATCTCCGGGTCCTGCTCCAATAGAGGGACCAATCCGATTTGCTCCAAAATCAATTACAAGTGTTCAAGAACTTCCCTTCAAGCACAATTACAGCATTACTCTCCAATGTGCAGGAATAATCATCAAGTCTCCAAAATCATAATCTCCTTCTCATCACCTGGATGCCTTTCCAAAGCCTACTACCCCCATTTTATACATCAAATTTAGCCAAAAATGGGCTAAAACAATTAACTAACAAAATCCCCCATTTTGGCTACATATTTCGAATTTACCCCTTTTACCATTATTTGGATATGATTTGGCACCAAAATTAAGGGTTTGTTTTCAACAAATACCCCTAGTTAAATAAGCTTGGGCGGATTTGTTATGAATAGATAACAACTCTTCCCTTAATATTACATATGCCATAAATAGCCCATTGGTTGGCCTTAATTTTAGGAGGCCAATGGTTAGGAGTTCAACTCCCATTATCTCATTCCTTTAATTCGAATTAAATAGCTATTTTAATTCAAATTTGAATGTTTTCCCTCTCTTTATGATTTCGTGATGTCATGTTGATGTCATCGAAATCCATACTTTTACTGGAATTTGAAACCATCATAACTTTTATATCCGATCTCCGTTCTTGATGAAACGAATGCCATTGGAAAGCTTTTGACGAGCTCTTTCATTTGGAATCCATTGTCAATACTTTTGAGATGATTATTTTTTCACCCTTTTACGACCTTTGGTCCCAGTTTGACCAAATTTTGACCAGTCATAATTTTTGCACTTGAACTCCAATTTTGATCGTTCAAGTTATGTTAGAGTCAAAATTGTGAACACTTGTAATGATGTTGATTCTTGGAGCATTGGGGACATTTTACTTTTCAGTAATTTTCATCCCCTGGATCACCCATACTAGATTTATTTTTTCTTTCCTAATGCTATGTCCAAAGTGAAAACCAAAGGTGGTTTCACTCTCCATTAAAGGCTTATTCTACCTCTTTAACTTTTATCCCATGTTAATTCCCTATGTTGGCCCTAACCCATTTCTCATGCTATGCAATTAAATAAATCTATGTTTACCCACATTTTCTGTATGACCAAAATCCCTAGTCCTTTTTGTTGGCTCCACTAGAGTCAACTCTCTAAGGAAAGAAAAATGGGAAGCCCTCAGTATAGAGCAACCTAAGGAGAGAGCCATAGTTGTGTTAGAGGACTCTTCATCTTGTTGGTTGACCAAGATGGATTAGACTCTCAAAAGTACTACTAAAACTTCCCTATACTGGTCTATTCATCCATCTTCCCCTATTTTAACTCCCAATGGTTATCCAATTGATCCTGTCATCCCCTAAAAGATTACTCAACCTACATCAATGAAAAATGCCTCTATAAAAGGAATAAAAACCTAAGATTACACCAAGGGCAACGACCATGAAATGTAAAATAATCCATTGTGGACAATAATCCACTATATTATGAACTAATTAATAGCATCTTTGATATGCCAATGCAGTACATCAACTGTTTGTCTCAAAAGATTACACTCATGCCTCTTCTTATTATCTCTAATATAACATATGCATGCACCTTTGAATATCATAACCTAATTCCCCCCTCCTTCACTTCCATTTCCATAAATGATATCATCATTATATAAATATCATCAACATAAATAAGGTCATCCTATCATGATCTTAATTACAAAAATAAATTACATTAATCAACTTTATCAAAGGTATGTCAATTAAGACATATCCAAGACAGAAACAAATAATCCCCAGCACATCAGGATCCACCAATCATGCTCAAGATACAAACAAGCTAACAAACCAAGTCAGTCAGGAATACTCAAACATACTTCAAGAAATATATTGAATCTAATCACATAAATAAATGTGATCTCTTACCAAGAACATGACACAGTTAAGAAACATAAAGAGACATCATGAAATGTTTCATTAGGAACAAAAACATCTCTGCCTCAATATCCACCACCAACTCTACATTGTTCATCATGAACATTAAATATCAATCTCTTCATTAAATAAAAATAACTTGCACATCTCTAAAACATGAACATTCCAATTGAGGATATGCATGCAATTACTCAAAACTCCATTAGATTTACACCATAAAATATTGCATAACCAATACACATTGAGTCAAACTCTACAACACTATCACTACTAGAATAACTAGTTTATGGTCATAAAATTACTTGCTCAATCATCATATTAATTTCTACAACCCAAGAATGATCATCTATGAAAACTCATACACTATTTGAACCTATGCTCCATCTAATACATAACAGAATGATCATACTCGTACAAGATCTCCAATATATAAACTATTAACAATGTCATGAAAATAAATATGTCGACTTCAATGAAAAAATATTAATTCTAAAAAATATAATGCAATCTCCTACAATAACCCCAACAATATCAGGTAAAACATTATGTATCCTAGAATTCAGTAATACATGTATGGAGATACCTTAGAATCCCTTAGGACATCAAGGACTCATGAAGACAACTTAGGACCCATTAATGTATGTTAGGCCCCTTTAGGATATATGAAGCCTTCCGAGGACCTATTAGTGTATCCTAGGATAACTTAGGACTTCATAAGACATGTAGAACCCTTTAGAACCCAGTAAGAATCCTATGAACACTTAATGTATCTAGGACACATTAACACATGCACAAAGAGATCTTAAGACCCCTTAAGACATCAAAGATCCCTTAAGAACTCCTAGGACCCATGAATGTATCTTATGACCCTTTAGGACAAATCAATACTTTCTAGGATCTTTAAGTTCCTCTTGATCCACAAAGGATCCTTTATGACTTCCATTACTTATTAATGTATTGTATGGTTTTCTAAGACCCACAAATATATCTCAACGCCTATTGACATACCCTATGACCACTTAACACCCACCAAGGTATCCTAAGACCCATTAAATAATATGGAAACCCCTTAGTTGCACCTCTTAAGACACTTAAGATCTCCCAATACATCCTATTTCCGATTATTATTCATAGGACCCCTTAGGAGAAACTAAACACAAAGAATAACTTAAGACATTATACAAAAAAATAGTTTAATTATGTATCCTAGGGCCCCTTAGAACTACTTATGATATCTAGGACCCCTTAAATGTTTTTAGGAACCATTAATGTATCCCAGGACCCCTAAAACTCATTAAAGTATCTAGGACCTCTTAAAACATCTAGGGTCCCTTAATGTATCCTAGCTAATGTGTCCTAGGACTCATTTACACTCATTAATGTATCTTAAGATCCCCTAGAACCTATTAATGCATATTAAGACCCACTAATTATCCCATGGTCCATTATACAAATGACGATTGCTTAGGATCACTTAAGAAACTTAGCACACCTTTAGATATGCTAGGACTATCTTTAATCATTTATTACCCCGTAATTGTCACTTATATCGTACTCTTTCCCCTTCCCTCATCTCACCATCCCATACCTCTCCCTTCCACCTCTCTCTTTTTCTTCCCCTCTCCATTCTCCCATTACAATCTTTATCTATTTTCCTTAACTATCATTATTCTATATCTATGTTATATGTATTTTTCTCTCTATTCTCTCCATCTACCTCATTCACCTTCTCCCTATCTCTTATCTTGTTCCCCCATATCAATATAAATCTCACTCCCCTCCACCATCACATAAGTTTCCTCTCTAAGTAATTGATCGATTATGATAGGAAGACAAAAAGATGAATAAATAAGAGAGTGATGGATATAAAGAGGTATAGATATACATGAAGATATATCTATAGGGAGATAGAGATAGACAGGGAAGGTATGCAATAAAAAGGAGGTGATAGATACAAGTATTAAATGTGTGTGTGTGTGTGTGTGTGTGTGTGTGTGAGAGAGAGAGAGAGAGAGAGAGAGAGAGAGAGTCCCTTAGGTAGACAATTATGTATGCAAAAGATTAAAAAATAAAGGGAAGCCTAGGATGATTTATTAATATTTTTAAATCACATGAATACATAAAAAATATGTTTTATTATTATCTAATACTTCATAACTATGTGAATTCTTATGAGAAAAATAATAAACTATAATGGAAAGATTTTGTATACAAATATTGTGTTTATTATGAGTTTTGATTGACTTCAAATTATTATAATAATTTTTTGTTTTAAAAATCCATATTTTAGTTGTTTAACTCACCCTTTCAATGTGTAAAAAAAATCAAGTTTCAACACAAAATTTGTACCCACTTTACTGAAATGTATTTCTTATTTTTAAAAAAATAGATGTCCAATATTAATGGATACCTAATTTAGTTTGGTATTACTAAGCCAAATTTAAAATTTTCCCACCCCATACAAAATTTCAAAGAAGATATAGGATTACATGATCACCATAAAGCAACTATAATCCATCCCTTTCATGCCATCTCACGCTAATGCTAAACAACTGAGAGAAAACCACTATGTTTACAGGATAAAGAGGAAAGGAGAACAATGGAGTGAATAAAACCATGGATGTGAGATACAATTTTTATTATTTATTGGATTTGATTTGTAGATTTGGTCTAATATTTCAGTTGGCTACAATTTACAAATAAGTTAAATATTCAACACACATAAGTTGTAATGCAAATAATAATATCTAAGAAGTCAATTGATATCAATAATATTTACAAACATCAAAAGAGGATTATTCTGAATAAAATTTAAGTAATACTATAAGAACCAATATCATAAAAAATATTGAGTAATTTTATTTTGGCTCCATAGAAAAATCCATGAGAAAGGTAGAAGAGATAGACAGAGAATCTAAAAAATATCTAATCAAATTGTATTTCCTCAACCCTCTTGAAATGGGAGAAGATAAGTCACATAAAAACATAATGAGTGAAAAAAGGAAAATCTATTGTTGAAATGTTACCTTTATGTAAATCGAACTTGTTAAAAGTAGTTATAGATTGTTGTATTAGTTGATTTTAAGAGGTTTACCCCATGAAAATTAAATAGTGCATATATCATTTATATTATGACATAATTAATTAATTATGATTAATCTTATAGAAAATTAATATCTAAATATTTATATCCTATTGTATTTATCATGACCTCTTCATCATATACCATAGTAACTTAAACCTCTATCTAAATTTCTACTTTCTTTAAGATAAGCCATAATAATTATTATTATTCATTACTTAAAGAGTTAATTTCATAATGACTTTATTTTCATAGGATGTTTGAGATATTATATAATTTCTAGATAAATATTTATTATTATTATTACATTATGTTTAACTTATATTTTAATTTATACTTAGTTTTCTTAGTTTTCTAGCTAGCTGCTAGGTTGTAATGGCCTTCAGCTGTGCTTTTTTGTATTTCTATCTCCTTTATCAAAAATATTTTTTTATTTCAAGCTATAAAAATGAACCTTATATGTGATTAAACATTCAATTAGCATACACTAGAATTCGAACTTTATTGATAAAAACAACAATATAAGTTCACCATCACCCCATTTCATATTATATAAATTTATAGTTAAATTTATTTAATAATTATGCTGTATCTAGTTTTTTTTTTTTTTCATGCAAAAATTCACATAGAATCCCACTTCATAAAATATAGAAGTCTACTAACAATAAATCTACAATAATCTAATATTTAAATTTAATTTTTTTCATTATATCCAATTAAATTAGATTTTTTAATATTTTAAATTAAGAAAT
The DNA here is from genome assembly GCA_028749045.1 of Cupressus sempervirens. NCBI lineage: Eukaryota > Viridiplantae > Streptophyta > Pinopsida > Cupressales > Cupressaceae > Cupressus > Cupressus sempervirens. The sequence goes on from CM053791.1 coordinate 637,396,341, forward strand.
ATTTACATCAATTAATATTAATTTTCCTAAAAAAATATAAACAAAATTGAAAATAAAAAATAATATTTTGTTAACTTACCATCCTCTGCAACCTTGTCATCCTCCCTTACTCCATTCCCTTTCAGTCTTGGGAGGGTTGGATCCCTACTCCACCTCTAACACCCCCCCCCCCCCACCTGTTGGATCTGTATCTGGTTGCAAAATCTTAGAATGGCCACCTCCTCCTTTGTGAGGATTATTCTTTTTTGATGGAACCTAGGGTCATTCCTAATGACTGTGCTTGCTTGGGCCCCAAGCCCTTGGGTGGTCCCACAATTAAGGAGATCCCAAAATCAAACTAGTTAGGGTTTTGTTGTTGGATCCAAGACTCCTGTTGACTCTGGTGCTAAACCCACATTCTCTTCAGGACCCACTAGACCCCTAATTTCCCTACCCAATTTTGTGGTGGACTCAATTTCCTTAGGGTTTACCCTGTGCCTTGTAGGAAAGTTTGTTTGTTTCTAACCTATGGTGGATATGGTCTAAAAATGGTACTCAGGAAAGTGGAAACTCATGGGTTCTATCTCCATCTCCATGATGAGAGGGGCCCTCTTCCTATTCAAATTCATGACTAAAAATGATAGGGGTGAGATCATGGCTAAATCTTGGAACTTTGGCAAACATCACTTGATGCTGGTGAAATGGAAGCCAGGTTTTAACCGAGAGAAAGACCTTTATAGATCTGACCTGGTCTGGATCCTCTTACCTGGGCTCCCCTTGGAATTTTGGGATGAAAGTGTTTTTAGATGGATTGGTAGCTCCTCTAGGCAGTTCATAAAGATGGATTTGATGACTAGCTCAAAGATCAAACTGGACTTCGCCACAATATGTGTGAATGTGGGAATGAGGAAACCCTTACTAACCATGGTGGACCTAATGTCTAAATGGGGAACCTAGTCACAACCGTCAGTCTATGAGAATGTTGCTCCTTTCTGCCAAAAATGTAACAATTTTGGTCATCTTTTCATGGAGTGCCTAAAGAATGAGAAACTCAAGAACAAGGTATCTTCCCTAGGTGTGGAGGTGGCTGAGAGCTCAAAAATAGTTGAAAAGACTATTGTACCCACAACCTAGGAAAAAATAGAGCTAGGTGGTTCCACCAACACTTGTGTGGAGGAGCCTCAACTGAATGGAACCCCTTGCTTGAGTGAGATCACACGAACCTTGGTGAAAGAATGCATTGGTATTCAAAGTAAGGAGACAAATGATTTATTCAAAGTTGTTGTTCAAGAAGAGGGGTAGACTATTGACATGCTAAACCTACAACTACATTTGAGTGATGGTATGCTAGACAAAGAAATGATTGTTGATGGGATAGAGAGCTACTGTAGCCTATCTATTGAGTTGGGGACATGCCCATATCTTGATAATGGAATCCTTGTGGTCCCTATTCCTAGTATTGTGGAAGTCTTTTCCCCTACTTCAGAGGGCCCAAGCTTTGATCTCATATGAAATACTGGTGAATGGATGGTCCCAAAGAGGAAGATCAGGGGGGAATAGGGTAGATGTTGGATCAACTACAAGGATAGGGAGACCTCCGACTAGGAACATTTGTTAAAAGGAAACAAAAAAGGATATTGCACAGGCGGGAAAAAAAACTTAAAAGAAACCCAAAACCACAAATATGAAGATCATATCCTAGAATGTTAGAGGGTTGAATAGCCCCAGGAAGTAGTACAAAATCAAATAGAAAATCATTGAACTTAACACTGATATGATTCTTCTGTCGAAAATTAAAATGAATGCACATGTTTTTTCACATGTGGCTAATTATATTTGGTCGCGTGCTAAATATACCTATAGTGAAGCTAATGGAGCTTCTAGAGGTATTTCTATGATGTGGAATCCTGATAGGGTTGTGGGCATGGATATTTATGTCAACACCCATTTTGTTGTCACAAACTTCACCACCCACTCTGGCAACTGGACTACTTTTCATTTTTATGCCCCTAACACTCACAATGGTAGGCTTACTATCTAGAATGAGGCTACTACTATGGCAGATTCCATGAGACAAGGGAAATTTTTGTGTATAGGAGACTTCAACACCTCTCTATACCCTTTTGAGAAACTGGGGGGATTGGAGGATTTTTCAGATAACATGCAGGACTTGGAAGATTTTTTGAGAAGAAATGATATGATTGATATTGAACTACAAGGCTTTTCTTTTACCTAGTCTAATAATAGAATAGGGAAAAAATTGATTTAAGTTAGGATTGATAGTGGTCTAATATCTTTAAGATTGGAAATTCTCCAACATGCCTCCCTAAAGGTTTTTCCAAGAACTATCTCAAATCATTCAAGGATACTTCTCTCCTAGACTCAAAATGCTACTAGGAAAAGGCCTTTTAGATATGAGATCATGTGGTACTCGCACATTGAATTCAAGGTCTATATTGTATGATGGTGGAAGGATCTGATGGAAGGCACTACCATGTTCTATGTTTCTAGAAAGCTTGATAGAATCAGAAATGAGGTGAAAGATTGGAGAAAATCCTTGTTTGGGACTTTATCCAAAGAAAAGAAGGTTACAAAGAAAAATATGGAAGCCCTCCTTATGCAACTTGTGCAAAATAATGTGTAGATTGAGCAGCAACAAGAGGAGAGAAAGTGTAGAAAAGAATGGAGAAACTTTCTCAATAGGGCGGAAGTCTTCCAGAAACAAAGATCTAGTATACAATGGTTGAAGGAGGGAGACAAAAACACAATGTCTTTTCATAGGTCAACCTCAAGATGCAAAAAGAGAAACACTATTAATAGCTTGATGGATAATAATCACCATGAGGTCACTAAAATGGAATAGATAGAGGATAAAGTCAATTCCTTATTTCCAGGAAATGTATAACCACCCAACAGCCCAAGTTGATAACAACATACAAAATGATATTCTAAGGTCATTTCAATTGGTGATTGATAGTCAAATGAATGAGAAGATGACATGCAAGGTCGAAGAAGAGGAATTTAGAAAGGTTGTTTTTAGTATGGATCAATATAATGCTCTTGGTCTAGATGGGTTTCCTCTTGCTTTCTTCCAAGAATTTTGGGATATTATTAAGTATGATGTTATCCATACTACTCATAACTTTGTTAGAATGAGAAAGTTTCTAAAGGAACTCAACCAGACCTTCATTGTTCTCATTCCTAAGACAGAGGACCCTCAAAGACTAGAAGACTATAGACCCATCAACCTTTGTAACACAATTTCTAAGGCTCTTGCTAAGGTTATGGTAAATCGCATCAAGCCTCTCTTGGAAAAATTCATTGGCCCCTTTCAGAGTGGCTTTGTGTCTAGGAGGTAGATTCTTGACATGGTTATAAGCACCCATGAGGTGATACACTCTATGGAAAGGTTTAAGAACCCAGGTATGGCTCTTAAACTAGATATCTCCAAAGCTTATGATAAGATCAGGCATGAATTCCTCTTTGCTATTCTTGTCAAAATTGGCTTTAATGTGAAGGTTAATAGTATTGTAAAAATTGTTGTTACCTCTATTACTTTCTCGATGATCACCAATGGAGCTCCTGACAATTTTTTCTCATCCTCGCAAAGTCTTCACCAAGGTGACCCCCTGTCTCCCTACCTTTTTATTATTGTAGCATATGTACTAAGTAGAAATTTAGTGTCTTTGACTTACTATGAAAAAATCAAGGGCATTAAACAAGCCTCCTGGTGCCCCCCATAAATCATACAAGAGTTTGTGGATGACACCTTCTTATTTGGCATTTCCTCCATCCATGAAGCTAGAGAATGGAAAATCACCTTGAATCAATATGCGATGGTCTTTGGTCAATGCATAAATTACCAGAAAAGAAAACTCTTTTTCTTCAACACCATTGCCATCTTGAGAGATAAGTTGACATGTATTATTGGCTACCAAGATATATCCCTCCTGGATACTTATCTTGGCCTACCACTCACAATTAAAGAGGTTCCCAACCAATTTTAGAATGCTCTGGTTGAACACTTCCAAAAAAGGTTGGTGGATTAGAAAGGGAAAATCTTGAGTAATGTTGGGAATATCTAGCTTCTCTCCACCTCCCTACAAGGCACCCTAGTGTATTTCCTATCCACTTTCAAAATCTCAAGCAGGTTCAAAGACATTATTCCAAAAATCTAGCATAACTTCTTGGGCTCCAAAACTAAAGAGAATTCAAGAATGCATTTGGTTAGTTGGGAGAAAGTCTATTGACCAAAAGCTCTTGGTGGTTTGAATTAAGAGGAACAGGAAACTTGAACAAGGCCCCGTTAACCAAAATTGGCTAGAATTTGGTAAGCTCTCAAGGTAGTTAGTGCAACATAATTAAGGCTAAATACCTCAGGGGATTGTCTCCTCACCAATTCCCTTGGGTATGTGATCTCCCCCAAGGCTCCTAGCTAGGAAGAAGATGGTATGGCTTCCTCCCCCTCCATCTTGGTTCAAACTAAATTTTGATGGTTCGGCCATGAATGGTAGCACTGCAACAAGAGGTATCTGTCGTAATAGTATAGGAAATATGGTGGTCACCTATGCTAGTAACTGTAGAGGAGGCTCAAATAATGAAGCGTAAGCTATGGCATTCTTGTGGAGCCTGAGGGTTGCGAGAGCTTGGGAAATTGATAGGCTTGCCGTTGAGGGAGATTATATGCTTATCATTAAGGCCACTGAGGGAGAAGGACGGAGTAACTAGTCAGTTAAACTCATAATCAAGGAAATCTGAAGGTTGTTGGAAGATTACCATGACATCCAAGTGGTGCACATATATCAGGAAGGGAATGGTGTGGCAGATGAGTTGGGCAAATTTGGCCATGGTGTTAGGGATTTAATGGAATGGGAGGTTGTTAGATTGTTCCCATCATCAATGCAAGTGGTGATGGAAAGGGAGAAAACTTTCAAAAATTCCATATCATGAATCAAAATAGGTGGCAAGCTGACTTTTTTCCACAAGGGTGCAAGGACATGACGATCCATAAAGGGCTTGTTTAGAAAGATTGTATGAGGATATGCATTAATGTTTTGGTTTCTGTGAACATTGATTACTATCATAAAAGGTCATAGAGGGGGGATTTGGTGAGATATAGAAACTAGCCTACTAATAATCATAATGATAACTTACTATATTCTCGCACTAACTACAACTAGCATTAGTCATTTACGAAGGGAAAGAGATCGCTCACATATGCCACGAAGGATGGATTTTTGTCTTTCGAGAAACTTTATGGAATTATGATGACTATGCAATGCCTTTTCATTTTTATCATTCAAGATTCTCATTTTATATTTCATACTTGCAAATAGGCTATGTCATCTGAAGATTTGGTTGTTGACCTGGGTGAAGACATGGGTGTTAGTGATTGCATAGAACTAGTTTGTGTGGAGAAGGGCATCTGTAGCAGTAAGGTGATGATGGTCTACTTGTAGGAAGGTGGCCTCTTATCATATATGGAGGGAAGGGGGAAGCATGACAAGATTGTCTTGGTGTAGTTGTTCCAGACTTGGAAGGACATAAAAGTGACTGTCACTGGTATGAAATTTGAAATCTCTGAGGAAACCATTGCAAGGATTAAAGATTTTACTATGGAAGGAAAGAAATGGTGAAGGTAGGCTAAATTTAATGAGGAGACTAGTTTGGGGAAAATTTTCAAAATCAAGGAGGAACCGACACAAATGTGTGGAGAATTTTGATAGGAAGCCCTCCCTAAGCCTTGGGATGCCATCTATTATGTGATTATGCAATATATCACCCTTGAGGATTGCTTTTAAGTAATATTTTATTACCACTTCCCTTTTTGAATCACTTCAAGAAATTTGAACACATTTCCTTCCCGTTTCTATTATTGCATTCGCTAGAAGATTCTATTTTTAAGGCCAAAAGGAACATGATGAGGGTAAAACTTTCTACCTTATCCACTAGGGGCTTATGAACAAGTTGTATATGCAACACCTAGCCCAAAACCCACCTCTTTTGGTTAACTCTCTAGCCTCGGTGACCCCCCAAGTCTCCTTGGACCTTGGAACTGGGTATACCCATGAGAAGTTCAAGAAAACCCACGGCCCAGATGTCAAAATGGACCCAAAAGCCAAAATCAGCCTCACAAAGTTGGACTCAGATACTAAGAAGGGTATACAAACCACTAGAAGAACTAGTAAGCACCTCCACTTAGATAAATTCAAGTCCCCCCCCTCCCCCCCCCCCCACCCCCCCCAAAAGAAAAAAACAAGATTCTACCTCTAAGTCTTCCAAAAGTGATGCCAAACCTGCAAGAAAGAAGAGATTGCCTCAGTCTGCCCTGAACCCTCTTAGCCCTTCCCATATCTCTGACACCTTGGAGGCTACCTCAGCTAGAAGTTGCGGGGAAGACATCACTTCCACTAAGAAAGAACTCAACAAAGACACTGGGAAGAAAGGGAAGCATAGTCATATTAATGCTAGACTAGAAAGGCTAGAACATTCTATGAAGGACATGACTAATAATCAAACTAGTATCTGCCAATGATTTGAAATGTTGGTGGAGTTTTCCACCAAGGTCATACATTCTACGTCCACAACCTTATACTTACTATAGGCTAAGAAGGAGGAGAAGGATCTAGGAAAAGTTACTAAGACCACCCATTCCATCTATGGCTTTCTGGTGGAGGACTAGCTAAAGACCATCCTAGACAAACCGATTAAGAGGGAGGGGGAGGATGTATTTAGGGATGCTACTAAGGAAAAAAAGGAGGACATACAAGGACAAGAAGAGGCCAATTAGTCTTGGTTATGGTATTTTATATGTGTAGTTTTTTTATGCTTAGTACTTTGAACTTGATACCCCATGGAGTCTTTAGCTTTTAAGATTATGTTGATTAAGAGAAACATTTTGTATAAGAGCTACTGGTACATTTTATAGTCTTTTACATATACTAGTTTAAGGTATGATAGTACCATTAATCATGTCGTGGACATATTTTGTTTTGTGAAGTTAAAAGATGGCATAGGATAGACAACTAGGAGGCTACCTCCAGCTGATTGTTCAACCTATTTATTACTTGGAGTTAGCTCCATTCTTTTTTTTACTGCTATCTAATACTTCAAAGACTTACAAAATACAATCAAAATATTCTTTCATTACATAGTAGTTTTAGGAAAAGGGAAGGATAAGCTTTATCCTTAACTTTATACAAAACATCACCCACTAAACCTTAAGAATGGACTTATGCACCTAGGATACACATAAAAGAAACAAATGCTTCAGATCCTTAACACATCCTCACTAGTAGAAATGCATTCCATATAATGGTGAACAACACCCAAAATTAAATTTTTGATACCATACTTTGCTCTAGCATTCTAGGAGATTATTAGGAGGAGCCTTTAAACTTTCCTTCTCAGTGGGACCATTCTTTACTAAAAACACCATGCTCAACCCCCATGTCACATGATCATCAAAGTGACAATGCATGAACCAAACCCCTACACAAATCAAACAATCCTTCATATGTTTTCAAATTTTCAATCTCAATGCATATTTCATATCTAAAAATAGTAAAGCAATGTCACTTTTTTTCTTACCTAAATTATTAGCTTTGAATCTGACAGCAACCCATCCATTGACTAGAACCCCTACCATATTTTTCTAAGGTGGATCAACTAGATTGAAAGAGTTCAGGTGTCTTTCATTATCATAATTACCAGAACCCTCTCCGACCACATAAAAGTCATACCCATGAATATGAATTGGATGATTAAATTCTTGGAAGATATTGGTTCCCTAGAAAATAATCTGAACCATAGCATTATATTCAATCACTTTTACTCTTGTGCCAGAAATCAATGCCCACAGAGATTCATCTACATCACTATTATAATTATACTCAATGGGTGGATTGGAAGGAAAATTAGTTCTATAAACGTCTAGTATGTTGAAGTAATAAGCTTGGAAAATGGCTATATCTAGTAGCACAAAAGATATGTTGTTCATACAAGTAACAAAATGATTATAGTACTATTACTTACTAAGTTGTTACATCTTAGTGCTATCAGCTATGACTGTCATTGACACTAATAGTAATAGTTTAAGAAGATGACCCAGCTCCAATGATGTTCTTTAGGGAACTCCATTTTGCATCATTTGGAAGCTCTATTTTTTTGAGGTTGTAGCTAAATAGTTGTAACCTCATCAACAATGAATACTTTGAAGATATATTTTTATATGAATGGAGAAATTTATCTGTAACTGCATTCATTTTTTATAGTGGTTTGATGCAACTTGCAATTCTTTCTAGAGTGGTTTCCTCAAGCAAGTTGCCTAAATTAGAATTCATGGTTTTGTGAAATTTTTTCATGTAATTTTCTTTCCAATGAATTTACTATTTGAGTAAGATGGATTAGGTAATCCAACATTTAGCAAGTTCATTATGTTGTGATTCATCTTTATCAAATCTTTGGAAGCAGATTTTAGAGCTTCATCGATTTCCATTGATTATTCACAATTGTGACAAAAAACAATGTTCATTACAGAGGCATCCAAGCGATTGTTTATTCCTTGGTTTTCTAAATACTTGTTACTAAATCTTTGTACTTTATTCAAAAAAATTATAGGAAGATTTTTTAAGAAATTGGTGAAGATACTTCATTTACTCTCAAGATATTTCTTTACATTTTCAAAGACAACTTTGAGATTGCTATTTTAATCGAGTCATTCAAACAAACTATCATTGTTCTTCATGAATTTCTCCCAATCTTCTTTTTTGATAAGCGTAACCATGTTTATTATAGTATCCTTGACATGATGGTCTTTGGAAGATGATGTTATATTTATTGCAATTGCATTCTCCATCTTTTTCTTCATTTTAGACATCTCTATTTCACTATTTTCTTGTATTTCCTCTAATTGCCCTTGCTAATTAGTTTCTCTCTTCCTCTCATCCTCCAATTTCTTCTTCAAATCTTGGATTGTCTTTGCAGTGCTTACCTAATTTTTCTTCTCATCCTTGAGTTCCCTTTTCAAATCAATGATTGTGTTCACAGTGGACTCCTCCTTTTTCTTTGCATTGTCCAATTCCTTCTTTAAATCATGGAGTGTATGGGGAAACTCTTCTTTCTTCACCTCTCCAATTCCTTCTTCAAATAGAGGATTTATTTTGCAGTTGACTCCTCTTTTTTCTTTGTCAAATTCCTTCTTCATATGGTGGATTATGTTACTATTTGCAATTGTATTAGACTCTATTTATTTTCACTTTCTCCAACTCCTTCAAATCAAGGATTGTCTTTGCAGTTGACTCCTCTTTTTTCTTCATATTCTCCAATTGCCTCTTTAAATTGTGGATTGTGTTTGCACTAGACTACTCTTTTTTCTTCTCATTCCCCAATTCCTTCTACAAATTATCAATTATCCTTGCCTTAGACTCTCTCTTTTTTTTCATTCTCCAATGCCATCTTCAAATTATGGATTGTATTTTCAACATAGGGGTGATTTTTCCTTTCATTCTCCAATTCAATCTCCAAATTATTATTTTCCTTGACAATAGAGTCCATGCCAGTTTTCAATTTATTGTTGACCTGTGCACAACTCTCTACAAACTTGAACAACTGTGTAGTAGAGGCTTTTCATGCTAAATTATTTTTTTGCACTCATCCAATTCTTTAGTCAAAATTTTCAGCTGTTCATTCATGTTTTCTTGTTCGACAATTGCCTCTATAGAAGAAGAATTCTTTATCATGTTTTATAATTCTTTGAACCTATTGTCTACTTCTCTCTCCTTGGCCTTCACATTATCAAGGTCTACCTATAGCTTTTCTATTTACTTTGTAAGCCTTTTGTTTTCCCTCTCTGCTTTGAAAAGTGTAGATTAGACCATTTTGTTGCTCTTTTTTGATATATTGATTTTGTCAATTTTTTTACTTTTGAGAAATCCATTTGAAGATTGGTAACTTGTACATCATTAGAATTTATTACATTTTCTGGTGGATTATTATCTCTAGTTAGGGGCATAATAGCTTTTAGGTTCATCATTTCGATGTTTTGATCATATGTCAGAAATATACTATTAGTAGATCTCTAACATTCAACAACTACATCACTTTTCAAAATCCTCATAATTTGCCTATTTCTTTTGCTTGTCTAATAAAACTTTGATGCAAACTCCTTTAAACTAAAATCTAGGTTTGCTGAGACAAGTGACAGTTTGAAAGGTGAATTATCATTTGGATTGTTGCATGCTCCTCCAACTCTAGTTACACTTACTCCACCTACAATTGTATTTTGAGGAATTCCAACATATTGAAGATGACCCATTCCAAATCTTGACATTTTAGGACTATTTTCAAGGTTTTGTATAGAAGCTTATGGTGCATACATTGGTGAAGTAACTGTTGACATTGCTTACATTGTAATTTTCATAACTTTTTGCTTTTTGCACAAGGTTCATCCATGCTAGTGCTAGTGCCAATGCCAATGGGATCAACTACAACTAAATTTGAAGATTTAACAAATATTATGTTGGGATGACCTTCTCAACTAACTGACCTTGAAAATGGATATTATAAATTATTTCAAGAACATTGGCCCCCACTTGCTTGTTATTATCCAATCCCAAACAAAATGATAACAAAGAAATAGTATTCTGAACCCATGGCAAAAAATATCATACTAATAAGGAGGCTTATGGTCTATGTCCAGTGTAATAGTAACAATAGTATGATTAGTAGATGACTTTGAGTTTATTAAATGCTTATTATATGAATCTTGAAAACTCTATCCAGTTTTTCATAATCTTGGGCTAGTTTATCCAAGTCAATGCACTCGTTAAAGCTTTCTAATTTAGACCCTAGCCCTAGGTCTAACAGAGTGAGAAAATCACTCTCAGTTATGGATAAAATTTCTTCCTAAGTGTTTTGGTTTACAATTGCCTTCTATTTTTATCATAATTCTAAGTGCATAGCATTATAATTTTAGTGCAAGGGAATACTTTGAGTACAATGAGGTTTGCTAATCCAATAACCAAAGTAGCTAGTTTATTTGTATGTGCATGAATACTTTTGTTGTATTTGTAATAATTTCTCTCTTTTTGTGAATCTTTCATCTTATTAAACAATGAATGTATAATTCCCATGATTCCCAAATCTCCATAGATAACAAGATAAAAAATACCATGACATTCATCAGTGAAACTTGGGGTTTGTAGCACTTGCCTGAGCTCTATAATGTCTTTTCTTTCCATTATGCTTGCACTCGTATTGGAAGTTTTTGACTTTGTTTTTTCCATGCCTACTACTAGTTATTAAACAAAATTAATCTTAAATTCATATTTTAAAAAATTGTAAAGTGTAAATGTAAGACAATAAGAATCAAGATTTCTATTTAAAAAAAAAAAAATTTAAATACCCATAATCAAGAATTGAGATTTGATAATACTAGTACTAGCAGATACTCAAATAATTGGTGTTCTCCTATGATACTCAACTTTCAAACTTCTAGTTTTCAGATCAAAAAATGAAATTCAACCAGTCTTTGAAAAGTTGAAATTTGAAAGCCTTATAGTATTGGACTCTCAAGAACTCTAAACTTTATACTCTAAAAACATAAAAGGTTAATAGTTAAAAGTTAAAACCTAAGTATTAAGTAATTAATTGTTTTAAGTACTTTACTAATACTATGTATAATGTATATGTAAACAACATCAAGATTTAATAATGTACATAATTATAATAATAATAAGTAAAAATTAATTGCATTAATATGCATTGAATTTTGAAATTTTTCATTTTAAATAAATTAAAAAATAAAAATCAAACTTAATAATCAATATGATTTTTAGGTCAATTTGTGGAATGTTATCATTATTGTCAAGAGTCATCTAGAATTGTGATACTTGTCAAGGACACGTGTCACGATTATGGATGTTGCTTGACAATAACAATAGCATTGCCAAAATTTATCTAAAATTCATCTCGGGTCATTGATTTGTCTTTTACTTAATAGTTAGGATTAAATAATAATTTTTTAAAAGACTAAACATAATTATTACACTTAATCAAGCTTTGCAATGGCCAGACACATGTCGTAATTCTAAATGAATCTAGGCACATGGGAAAACATTCCCCAGATTGATCTAAAATTCATCTCAGGCTATTGATCTTTCTTTTCATCAACAGTCAAGACTAAGACATAAGTTATAACTATTAGAGAGTATCTTGAACTACATGTGTCTTGATTTTAGGTAGTGGAATGTTCTTATGGACTCATGTCACGATTCTAGATGTTTCTTGACAACAACGATAACATTCCCAAAATTTATCCAAAATTCATCTCAGGTCATGAATCTTTCTTTTAATCAACGATTGGGACTCAAACATAAGTATAATTTATAAGAAAAAATATCGACTACACGTGTCCTGATTTTGCTCGTAGAAATAGAATTTAACTTAAATCTTTTAAAATTTGGCATGACATAGAGTTGTAGTTGTTGATCTATCATTCATTGAATGGTCCAAATCAAATCATGAATCATTAAACCTTTTGCATAACTAATATTAATTATTTAAATTATAATTCATCTTATTGTTTCACAATGCAAATTAAAACTTAAATCACAAAGTGCAATAACCAGTTGCAAACATACAAATTATTTGAAGTTCTTGACAATTTCCAAAATCCATGATTTGGATCAATAAAATTAAACATGTAAAATTAATGAAACATCGAATTTTTAAAAGTACAAAATTATAATTTGTAAATTGTAATAAATTACCATTCATCAATCATTAATTGCTTATAATGATAACTTGATTTAATAATCATAGCATTTTTACTTAATTAAAATTAATTTAAGTTATAATCAATATTTGCTAAATTGCTTCAGCTTGATAATGATAAGTGATAATTTAAATTTAAATAACTATGGCATTTTTCATTTAATTCAGAATATGATAAAAAGTTAAAAATATTATGATGGTCATGATATTTAAATAAATTTACATTTGAAAATAGGAAGTAATGAATAAATAAATTAATATTTAATATTTAATATGAACATTTATATATAAGTTATAATTTGAACTTTTTATTTTAAAATCAAATTTCAACATTATCTATACAATTTAAATTGCGTGGTCATTGATCAGGATTCTAGATTCATGATTCATGAATCATGAATCATGATGTTACATGTATCATAAGTTTAACTTTAACTTTAACAAACTATTTTCTTATTTATTTAATATTTTAAAATGAATTAATAATAGTTAAAACTATTATAACCAATACCTATTAACTTGCATGGTCCTAGCCCCTTTGTTCATATATGATTGAATTTTAGAGGTTTTGTAATTTAAAGGACATACATATACATTTACAAATTTTCATTGGATAATTTTCAATTGAATATTTTTTTACTATAAATCATTAATAAAATATGAAACCATAAAGGGATTGTTGAAACCATTTTTTTGTTTCTAACTTTATAACTATTAATAGTTAATTTTTTATAACAGAGTCGTAGACTAACAATTGAACAGTGCATTGAGAAGCCAAAAATAGAGTTTCAGACTAGCAGGAACAACGATTTGAGAAGCCAAAAACTATTGTTTACATTCATAATATTTGAGAGTGTATAATGTAAATACTACTAATTCATAGCATAGAAATTTAAAATAGCTAATTAAATCAACATGATTTTACTATTTCATAATTTACATTAAAGGGCAAGGCACAATCTAAAGAAAAACAAATATCTTAAAAATATATTTTTCCCAAAGGGCAAGGGTCAAGGAAATAGGATTTAGGAAATAGGGAATAGGGAACCAAGGAACATGGAGCATTAGTAGGCTAAGGGGCCGAGGGCTTGAAGCCTCCAATCTGAAAGGTCTTGAAGCCCCTTCACAAAGAATCTTTTGGAGATGATAATGTTTCTAAACTCGTACAACCATGTGAAGTCGATCTCACTAACTTCATCCAACAATAACCACTTTCATAGAGAATCCCTCCCAAGTCATGCTCACTACCGATGGCAAGTCAATTATCATTCATTCATGCCAATTAACAAGAAGGGATGCTTTTGTACAATACTCCCAACACTTGTCTGCTACATTTACAAAAGGGATGCCAATGTCCAACCCCGATACCTACTTAACCAATACAAAAATTTTGGTGTCGTCTTCTAAAATTTTTTCCTTAAAAATATTATGCAGAAGCATTAGAATGTCTACTTGATTGCCTCCAAGGTTGAGAAGGGATGTGAGGAAGCGGGAGGTAATATCTATGGACACATGGAACCTCTTCTCATTTCTTAATAATTCATGGCTGAGGACCATGAGCAAAGCATGATGGATAAAAGGATCTTAGGTGTCTTCCTTGTAAACCATGGCTAGGACATCCTTAGGTATCATGCCAAAAAAGGGCTTTTGTAGATCTAGTGTGGCGCATTTCAGGCGAATTGGTGTATCCATGAAAATTACAACCCTAATCCCTAAGATTTTAAGAAACTCTGCAAACTAAAAAACTCTGCAAACTGAGTTGAGATTCAAGATTTTCAGAAATGATAATGAAAGAGGAATTGAAGAGGCTATTTAACATAGTTTCATTAAAATTTTTGGTGTTCATGCTCTTTCATATCTTCATTTTTCATATTCCTATTAATTTGTGTGTGAAATGTACTCACATTAATGTCAGAGAGTTGGAGTGCCTACCAAGGTGGTTGCAAATGGAATGTAATAATTGTAACTATCAGTACCACATTTATGATTTTAATCTTGATGTGATGTTCACTACATTCTAGTTAATGGTTTCTGTACATAACTTGCCATGTGTCTCCATTTTGGAGAATTTCATGTGACTCCAAATTTTTTCAAGCAACTAACCCCAAAATGCATCTTCTGTCATTGATCTCTGATTAATCAATGGTTGATAAAACTATTGTATTAATGATACAAATGAGACGGTAGCCAACCTGGTAGTGGGTACACTGACATTATTAATACTAGACCTAAGACAATACACAAGTTGAAGTGACTAGTCAGTATTTAGTACAGTCACTAGCCAATAAATGTACAAATTTACTTTTAGATTAAATAATTTTTCAGT
The DNA here is from genome assembly GCA_028749045.1 of Cupressus sempervirens. Lineage (NCBI taxonomy): Eukaryota > Viridiplantae > Streptophyta > Pinopsida > Cupressales > Cupressaceae > Cupressus > Cupressus sempervirens. The sequence goes on from CM053791.1 coordinate 637,411,420, forward strand.
TTATCGCTAAAGATTAGCCAAGACCATTATTATTCATTTTCCTACAAAACAAGTAATTTGCCTCTAACATTACAATCTCATTTTTGGCAAGTAAAAAAATAGCCACCATTTATTTATCTATTAACAAGAAAATAATAATAATTTGCCACATTTAAAATGATTTTTATTAGGGCAAGAAAAAATCACCAACATATAATATTTTATTTCCCTAAATGGAACAAAAACATCACCCTCGACATCAAAATTTTCTCACCCATTAAATGTTGGATTCACTAGCATTTTAGGCATTATTTTTTGGAGGAGTTTCTTAAAGTTGCCCCTGCACATTATATTGGGAGAAACTAAAAGAAGAAACAGTGAACAATGCTTGAGGGAAGTTGAAATCACAAGATTTTGAGGTAAATTATTGATTATTCTCAATATTATTTTCTTATGTATTGTAAAGTTAAGATTTCTAAATATTGATAAATGATTTCATAATTTGAATGTCCAGTTGCATGACCATATTTGTGGCTTTCGACTTCCATGTATTCCTTTATTTGCATTTCAGGATCTGGCAGTTATCTTTTAATGCAAAATCTATCAAATTTGTGAAAGGTCAAGGAACTAATGTGGATTTAAAAGAGCATCCAGTCTCTAATGGAATAAAGAACAGTCAGTTGTGGTGAGAATTGTACAAAATTTTCCATTAAACTTCCAAATATAATGTTTCTTGTCTTGACTCATTAGGAACAGTTTACCAATGAAACAAGATATAAATTTTTCATCAACAAGTCAAGATAGCACTAAAATTTTGAGATTCCCCACTAGTAAAAGGAATTGACATGGTTTTCCTAACTTAAAGTTGACCCATTCAAAAGCAACAAGTTGTACTATTTTTATCATTGTCTTCATTTCTTTTAATTAAAAAACGCCAACTAAACTAAATAAGAATTAGCTATGACACTATGATCATTAATGAAATTCTCATAGCTCTAAATTTGAAACATGTATATAGTCTCTAAGTATTGCCTACTGTTGGGTATTTATTTTGCATGATGTCAACGACAAGAATCCATTGCATAATTCTTCTCTTGAAAAAAAAATATTTTTAAGGATCCACTCCAAGGTTCAGTGTTTGTCTTGCGACGTACCAAAATCCACTCAGTAGAAGATAAATGTGAGTGTACACAAGGATGCCTTTGCTGGTTCTAAAACTCTTTTATCTTGAAATCGAAGTAAAATCTATTCGTTGTCTCAAAATATCACACCAAAAGAACAATACTTTTGTATTTTCTATTTTTTTAATGAATGCAACTCTAATAATGCAGCTACTATGAGGTCCTATTCTAACAAGGGGTTAGCAAAGAAAATAACAAAACTAAAAGAAAATAACATGAAATCAAATAACTTGAAATTGGAATTCCTAAACAGACATAAGCTACAGAACACAACACGTTGCGAGTTAAACTTTTGAAGAAATTGGTAGGAAACCAATGAAAATAGGAGCAACACTTTTGAAAATCCAGTGATGCAATCGTCGGTGAGAATCTTTAACAAATCGAATGATGTTCACCCTTCATCAAATCACAAGGCCACAGAAAGTGCGTTCATGTGAGACAAAAATCTATGTAGACACAAATCGGATGATCTCTTCTCAAGCTCGTTATGTCAATGAAATTCATATATCTGTAGCAAACACCAGAACTAAAAGATCACACATCTAGAAACAATGCAATAAACTTTTGGTTCAATCACAATCTCATGAATAAAATCCACAAAACCATGACACATTCAGGCAAGAATAACTACACTCCAAATGCTAGCACCAAAAGCATAATAACGATAGCCCTTGTTACATTTTATAATGGGGTATTTATAAGAAATTGTCTCCTCAATTTGTGTTGAGAGTGAGAGATATCTTGATGCAATAAAATGCTTTTAAAATATTTAAACAAACTAAATATATACAAACTGATAATCTAACTAGTGCTTAGATTGACTCCATCCATATTTTATTCATTAATTGGATGCATGAGCCCTTTACATGTCAAAAATAATGAAACAATGAGAGAGAAAGTATGAGGAAGCCATTAGTCAAAGTAGAAGTGCATGGAGACACCAAAAATAGAAGCTGCCCCTTCACTAGGTGTGTGTTAGAGTTAAATTGCTGTCAGAATGTGCTCCTAATGCATGGAAAGTGCTATTTTTGGAACTGGTAGTCAACTATTGGTGCACCTCTAAATTGCATACCTGTGGAGCTGTGGACCTGTAGACCTTGATTGGGTCAAAAATCTCAAAATTTTACTAAGTGTCAAAATTGAAATTCTGGCATATGGGTTTTGCTCATCTCTATCCTAAAGATATGTTTGGATGTTTTCCCTTGAATTTCTCTATAATCTTAGTAATCTTAGTAGCATCCAAAAGATCCAAAGCCTCATACTTGTCTTTGACCTTCTATTTTTAGTTGTCCACCCCAATTCGAGTTTTTGCAAAATCTTCGAGTTTGGTGTCCAACTCTAAAAGTGCTTCCTCTGTCCTAAAGGCTTGTCTAATGTCTTCATCACTGGATGCTTCCTCTAAAGTCTTTCTAAAATTTTCAACAACTACCTCAACTGGTAAAAGCTTCTCTCATTCTTCATCTTCAAAAATGTCCAAGCATGCATCGCTGTACAACTTTTTCGCTTCCAAAATTCGCTCTCGGGCTTGGTCCTTGAGCCTATGTATCTCATCATGCAATGTTTCCATCACTTAATTTCTATCTGCAATATTTTCTATCCAATCATCTATCATGTCTAACTCTTCTCCAATATATACATTAATCAGAATGTAGTACCTTTTCCCTTATATGGCTTGTAGAGTTTGTAAATCCTTGATCCATACTTGTACCTCATCCATAATACTGATGTCCTACCTCAAAATGGCCATGATCTTATCAACATTCTCTTGTGTAGTATGCAATAACTTCAAACTTCCTATGATTGTAGTGACAACCCTATCCTCAAGGCTGTCTCGCCAATCCTGACAAGCTCTCAAAAATGGACTGAGCCGTACACCTTCCCCTTCTCTAAGAATGGTATTCAAAGTCTCCTCAGGGCATTCAAAATCAATAGGACCAATAACTTCAGCTAGATATCCCTTTAAGATCTCAACTTGCCTTCGAAGCATTCTAATTTCAACCTCATCTTGTTCCATATGGTTGAGAACCTCCTTGAGTCCCATAGTCATCATCTGTTGGGAAGTATCCTATGTAGGCTTTCCTAACATGATATTTTTCACTTCATAGTCCTAAAGGCTAACAACTTCTTCATCTGTACCTTTCAGAGGGTGAGCCATTTGTGCAAATAAGTCTTGATTTTGGGTAGTAGTAATGAATGCAAATGGTGTTGGATCATGTAATGGAGATTCAAGCTTGTTCAAAATCTCCACAATGTCACAAATATCATCCTTTGAAGCATGGAATTGATTCTTGGCACTTCTCATTATCTCTTTCTGAAACCATCTTGGGATATGCTTTCTATAACCTTGGCTCTAGATGATGAAGTGATGTGTTCAACTACCTCCTTCCCTCTATCACTCTTGCTTGAAGTCTCCTGTTGTAAGGGTTCTTCTTTTGTAGTCTTAGTTTTTGTAGATCCCATAGTTTGATCTTCAACTTCTTGAGAAGGTTGTTGTATACATTCTACTACCTATGCCTCTTTTGATGGCTCATCAGTAACCCTTGGTTCTACTTCTCCTTCTAATTACGATTCCTTTTGAATATGTTCTTCTAAACTTGGAGGTGTAGGTGTCACTAAAACCTTATCTACCATCATAACTTGAGGTGAAGATGGGGGAGTGAGATGAGGACCTTGTGTCTCAGGTGGCATCTGCATCCAATCTTGCTATTGAAGTTCAACTATAGGAGTATCTCTAATCTTATCTCCAACCAATTCTGTACCCACTAGCATGAAATCAAAATCTGGGATGGAGAGAACATCATCACCTAGCTCCCTTTGCTCATTCACCCATCATTGTACTTCATCTTCCAAAGAAGAGAGTTCTACCATTTCAGATTGGGTGGGTGGTGCGGTATTTGTGATACTCTTCCTTCTTTCCAATTCTGTAGCGTTGGCCAGCCGAGTTCTCCTTTGTAGAGGCACTTGCTCCTCCTCTTCATTTGACTCTATTTCCCCTTCATTTGATTCTTCCTTGGGAATGGTTTCAAGAATAGAGGGATTAGGCACTAATATTTTACGAACTCTTTGCCTCTTGTTCATTCTAACCTTGATCCTCTTTTGTTTCTGTGGAACCATAGGAGAAGCGGGCTCTTCATGCACTAGATGAATGGATGTATCTAGAATTTCTCCCTCTTCTTGTTGACTTGACAAAATAGGAGGCAATGGAAATTCAACCTGGATATGAGAAGCTCCACCATCTTGAGGTTCTTGGGGAGTGGATTCCTATTGCTGCGAAGGGGCTTGTTCTTCAACATGCTCTGCCTAAATTCTTTGAGCAGAGGCTCTCTTCCTCTTTTCCTTCTTCTTCTCTGAAGGGTGGTAGTATCCCAGTGGATGATCAAGCTAGTAGATTGTTTCTGGCCTGATAGGAGACTGGAGTGCAAAGATAGGAATTGTGACTTTCTTTCCCTTTCCCTTTTCTGGGTGAGCATGTGCATGGAATATCACTATATTTGGAATTAGATCAAGTGGAAAGGGTTTCTTGATCCAACTCTTTGTCATTCTGATGACATGTCTCGCTTGATGATTAATATAATCTCCTTCCTCTCTGTCAATTTTTGCATTCAGAATGGGCCTCTCACCAACTTTATCTGCATTGAATGCATAAAAGCATAGATCTGTGTCACCGTTTGTGATATCAAAACCTATTTTGGTCAAATTTCATTTCTCTATCAAAGCTCAATTTTATTCAAAAACTAAAAATACCCTTTTATAGATCTTAGATTCAATATCATCATTATATAAATTTTTGAGTGTTTTGATTAGTTATAATATGTTAGAATTTAAAAATATGATAAGTCGATATTTCAACATTTCAGAAGATGCTCACTTAAAAAAAGGGAAAAAATTAGTAAATCATACCAAAAAAATAAAAAAATAATATTTATCTCTAGAGGAGAGAGTCCTCTTCATTAATATGTAATTTTTTCTCAAGAAGGTGTAGATTTGATTGGGAAGTTTTAACGGGAGGAAAAAACTGTTGGCTTCTGAGAAGGTTGAGCTTGAGTACTTATAACAAAGAAAATATAGATCAAAAATAATTATTTCTTTTTTTGTGCACTAGATATACATATCATCTATAAGATATTTTCAAATCAAAAAAAAAAAGATGATTTGCTTTTTTTTTTTACGGGAACTACACCCTATATTTTTTATAGTTAAAAAAGGGACTTCAAAATAAAAGAAATGAATAAATTCTTACTCAAAAAAATTTAAAAAAATGATAGGCATAAATTTCATCCAATTCTACACATTTCATCAGTTTACATCATTTTCAAATTCTAAACACAAATACCATTTTTTTTGTCATTAATGTTGAACTGTCGCATTCTAATATCACATTTCTTCATAAAAGGTGACACAAGTTTGTGCTTTTACTTGAATAGGGGATCCAGTAGCTCTTGCAAGTCTTGTAGCCTTATCTCATCCGGGATGGTCAAGTGGAGAGTCTTCTCTGCTAAATACAAAGTCATTCTACAATAGTCTCTAAAATGCACATTGTAGTCATTTGTGGCATTCATCCAATGATCTTCAATGGCATCCTCGTGGTAGAACTCTTTTCCTGCCAGATTTTCCACTTTACCAATATTGTCAAACAATGGTCAGGGAGAGTTATATTCTTCAAGAGGACAATTCTTCCATTCCCACTCAAAAGTATGGATATCCTATTTTCTCTTTACCTGGTATTCTCCTACTACAAAAGGCCATTCCCAACAAGGCCTCCATTGTCTTTTAATCCTCTCATAAGCTGACTCAATCCGCTAGGATATTTCCATCAAAACTAACTTATCACTTAGGTATCTTTGGAGCTTCTTTGGATGGATGGATGCACCACTAACCCGAATGTATGTGAATGTCCAAAACTAGATGAAATATGCACTGAGAGCTATGATTTGTGTCTTGGCCTCATCAAGCAATCTCTTCCCATTATCCCCTTCGATGAATCAAATGATGGCAAAGATGAAGGCATCGTTCACAATTCTATATTCCTTGCTCTGTGGTGAGAGCTTCTTCTTCACCAGTTGAGGATAGACTATATACGGCCATGAATTAGAGTCCTGCATACTACCCTTCTTGTACAACCTGAGATAGTCAATTTCCCTTGCTGCAAGTAGATACACCACATAAGAAGTCATATAGAACTTCTTCTTGTCCTTTACTATCCGCAATTGGTCACACAGGTTCTCACTAAGTGTAGTAGCCCAATCCAGTGGCATCTTTGCATGTCTAATGGTCTCAATGAAGTTGACCATGAATGGAGCGAAATGACCCACTGTAGGCAATCCCATAACTCTGTTCAAGAGAATGATTGAATATCCAATGTCATCCTTCATGTATCCCTGATTCATATCCACTTTTCTGATTGTCTTCCCTTGAGGTGGCTTCTCAATGAAGTATGAGGAATATATGATGTCAGTGGCCTCCTAGTAATGATCCTTATGCCACCTTTCAGCAACTTCATATGAAAGCCTGATGAATTGATTTGTTCTAGGTAGATGAAAAACCCTCTTGATATTATTAGGTCATAGATCCAGGACCACTTCCCCAGTGATGCTCTTTACCACCCTTTCATTAGGAACAAAATGCCGAGATAGGGTCATAATCAATTCAGCTGAGTGCATGGTCCTCGGATGTGATGCAACATTTACTAATCCAGAATGGATTAGGGTGGATCTCAAGGATGATCTTTCAGTTGGATTGTTACAAACTCTCAAGAATTCTCCCAAGTTCGTGTGTCCAAGTTCTGTGTCTTTGATCTCAGAGAATTCATCATGTCACTGTGATTTTGGGGTTACGCCTTGGAACTTGTACACAACTAGTTTTGTTGTCAATCTAGATGTGGACACCATCTGATTATATTACCTACACATCACAAGAAAAAGAAAACATAATTAATTATTGGATATCAAAAAAAATGTAAAAAGGAAAAAAAATGTCCCCCTAGGGAACTTATTTATTAGTTTTTTTTAATAATTCTTTTATATATATATATTTTAAAAATATTTTTTAAATTTTAAATTTTCTTAAAAAAAAAAAAAACAAAATCAAAATAAATTTAAAAACATGAAAATGATGTGGGTGTAGGGCGCGCGGTATGGGCATGTGTAAGAAGCCGATGGTGCGGGTGTAGGGTTTGGAGCAGTGGCAAAGCAAATGGGAGGTGTGTGTGGTATGAGCACTTTGGAGATGACATGCGAGGAAAGCAAATGGAGGTGAGCGCGAGGGCTTTGGAAGTGAGCCTGTGGTGGAAGCACGTAGGGAATGGGCGCACAGGCGCACAGTGCTGGGTTTCATGAGGCATGCATGTGCAAGTTTAAAAAAGGAGTGAAGATGTAGAGAGGTGCGGAGAGGATGCAGCAGGGAGGTTTTGGGAGTGGCCATTTTAAAGAAGTGTGTTAATACCTTGCAAAAATGCCGAGCAAGATCCAAAAATGAGAGTTATGGTGGGCAAGGGAGGGGTTATATAGCCCCCATGCCGGGTCGGGTGTGTGGTGCACCTTGACACGCCCGCATCCTACCCTTTCACATGTAGAAATTAATTTTTTAATATTAATATTATTATTTTAAAATTTTTTTAATTTTTTTTTATTTTTGTGATTTTTGATTTTATTATTATTATTATTTTTCTCTAAAATTCTAACTTCTAACCAAATTTCCTTCTCTTGACCCTCGAACTATGAGTCCAGGAGTCAAAAAAAGTACGGTGGTCCCCATTTGTAGTGAGAAATGGGGTGTGTGTTGTGGACACCACAATACCTACCTACTATTACAAATTAAAAATATTACCAATTATATTTAAGGCAAATAGGAGCTCGTGCCTCTGATACAATTAGAGCTTTGTGAATAAATCACGAAAGATAATGTGAAAACTATCTCCTACTTTCTCATATCTAGCAATATTTTTTGGCAAATTGATTCTTCAAATGACATTAGAAGCCTTGTGTGTATTAAAAAATAATGTTGAAGGAGCTCTATCAAACTGATACTTGAGTCAAATAAACTTAGCAGGTGTGTAAGGTTCATCCAAGCATAGAAAGTAATGTAGTACTAAGCTCCACAAAACATGACTATTGCTAAAGTTTTTTTTTTATGTAGTGAGAGTTTTGTTATCTTCTAAATCTAAACATGTGTCCATGTTGTACAATGATTCTATTATGCTCTTGATTTAAATCTCCATTAAAAGTGTAGTGGGTTTTTATGATTTGTTCATTGATTGATTTTAGAATCTGAATGTGATTTGTGCATCCAAAGGTATCTCTATTAACTTGCATGTATTCCTATATTTGCATTTGAGGATCATAAGTGAATCTTTTAATGAAAAATCTATCAAATCAATGAAAGGTGGGGGATGTATTGTGCACTTAAAAAAGCATACAATCTCTAAGGGGAAAAAACTATCAATTGTGGTAAGAATTTTACAATATTTTCCATTAAACTCTAAAATATAATGTTTCTTGTTTATCTGAGGAAGCTTTTAAGTCAATGTTTATGTCACATTTTTTGAACCAGACTTGGCTACAAAAAATTACTACTTTTCAACTATAGAGACACATTGTAACTTTCATAGACAACATGAAACACATATCGATAACAAAGCCAACAAATGAATTAACAAGACATGACAGCTAAGGTATGAATTCAACCTACCCATGTATTTTACACCTATTTTTTTGTGCAAATAAAATTTCATTTTTCTAGATTTTCCTAGAAAAGAAAATGCATTTTTTCTTTTGACTACTTACATTATTGCAACACTATTGGTTTCACATATATTTTATTAACATCGTTTGAATTTAGGGTATAATAGCATTTTGTTAGATTTTTCCAAAAAAATAAAATACATATATTCCATTGGTATTATTGAATTTAGGATATAGAGAGCTACACATTTTATTCTAGTATGAACGAAACCCAAAAACTAGAAATGAAAAAAACAAAAATTATAGATTTTGAGAGGTATGAGAAGAGAAGACAAATTCCAATTGGAACATTGATAACATACTTAGAGAAGAAGGACTTTATAGATCAAACACATTCAAGTATCAATTAGGGGATTTCCTTTTTGACTAATTAGAATTCTTGCTAAATAATAGGTATACATCGATTTAATTGCACAAAGGAACTATTCACTATTTCTTGGCCTACCTAGCAAGACATGAAGTAGAGGCCATTGACTCCTACAACCATGAATTGGATCCACAAAATTTATAAGAGCTTCACAAAGTCAATGATGTTGACACATATTTATGCAAAATGCAATTGTTTGTAAAACCAACAACAACAAATACACAAATTGGAGTTTGGGGAGATGTATTATGTATTCATTGGCTATCAAAGTGGTTGAAAATACAAATGTTTATTTGTTCATTAACAAAAGTGAAGAAATACTTGCATTTCAACAAACATTCGAATACAAAATCATACTCATTACTGTTCCATGATGTTAATCCACTATTTGGACATTATGAACCTCTTATGCAATTCACAATGGGTCTTGTTAGACAAAAAGTCTAGTGCCCACCCCAAGAACTTAATGGAACAATGGATCTTAAAGAAAATACACAAGATGCAACAATAAAAATTCAACAAAACTCATAAATCATTGATAAAAATAAAATTCAAATCACCATGGCCCAAAAAACAAAACCACATGAACATACATCACTTCATAACCTAAAGAAAAAAATAAGAGGGAATTAAGAACTTGATTCCATTGACTATATATGTCAAAATACAATGAGGAAACAAGAAAATGACCAGTCAAACCAAATAAAAATGTCTTCCAACTTAAAACAGAAACAATGCCTACCTAGAAAACTTATAAAAGAATATTATCACCAAAATATACATGTATTGTTTTCCAACTACTATGTTTCAAGAAAAACATTAGAGCATTCAAAAATAAACAAAAACAAACCTATGAAAAACTACTCGAATCATTTGACAATCTAATAACAAAATTGATATCACAAAATTTCCATATTGGATTAAAGCCTTCCACTCTTCCTAAGTATGGAACACATCATACTATCAGAATGAACAATGCATTACAATATATACAATAATTAACACAACTAGAATAGTGCCTTGTCTCTCTATAGATTACATTTGCAGAAATATTGGATACAAGAGATATCAATTTGGCTTGACAGGTTCAATTATTAATGTTCTAGTTGATACAAACATTTTACAAAGAGCTCTGCCTCTATCAACTAATACTGCAACAACCATTTATGTCTCCCTCAAAAAAATTTTAGAATATAGAAATTCCTTCTAGAAAGGCATGGTACATCCAACTTTGATCATGTGCAATCACTTCAAGAATTAGAAAATACAACCTTATACAAAATCAGGATGTGCAACTAAATAAAAATTGGAAACAAGTCATTCAAAACAATAATAACATTGAAGAATATATTAAAATTATCACATATGAAACTGACTCTGAAAGTGACATTCAACAAGAACCATGTGAGACTTTAGTCTATGGATTTAATAAATCAATCAAAATTCACAACATCCAAGACAAACTAATAGAGATTGCACCCGCATAAGACCAAAATTCTATTCAAATATTTAAAGACAAATATGCAAAAGAAATGAATTTCCCAACACTATTCTTTGGCAAACCATGTGATGAAGATATTCTGAATGACTATAGCTACCAAAAAATTGTGGAATGAGAATTACTAAATTTGATTAGAATTTTTGCATATCATACAATGAACATATTTTTTTAAAACAATAAAGATTCTTATTCAACAAGTATTGTCCATAATATGGATAAGAATATGAAAAGGACAATTAAAAGGAAGAAAGTCATTAGCAAAAGATGTCAAGCATAAACCAAATCTAGAGAAAATACTAAACTAAGATATTGACTATGTTGACTTCAAAAAAAAAAAGAACATCTCCAGACTACACATAACAATGGAAAAAAAAAATTCTTTGCAATGATCCATCAATTGGGGCCACCAACCTTTTTCCTTACATTCACTACTGCTGAACAAAATTGGCCAACTCTCAAGAGAAGACTTGGAGAGCTTCATAACTCTCATCACTCATCAACAAAAGAAAATCTCAATAACAAAAATCAATCTGATAAATGCAAATTAATTTAAAAAGAGCCAATAATTTTTGCTTGATACTATAGACATAGGATAAATGTGTTTAAAAAAATGATATTTGCAGACAACTCTCTTTTTCGAAAATGTCATATACTATTTCTCTATAGTTGAATTCCAAATTTGTAGAAATGAACATGACCATTTCTTCATATGGGTAAAAAGTTCATCTATCTATGGAAAATAAACCAATACAAGGATTGTAGACTTCATAGACAACTATATTAGATGTGCCACAAAAAGATTTAGAACCACACATAACTATATTACATAAGCACCATCATACAAAACAATGCAAAATTCAAAGAAAACACAATGTAGATACAATTTCCTAATTCCACCAATTAGGAAGACTATAATACTTGACCTGCTACTTGAAACAAGTGAAACGACACATTCAATTGCAAAAAACATTCTTACAAAGATTCAAAAAGAAAGTTACAATACTGCATATAGGTTCCAAAATTTCTTGGATGACATGTCAATCAATGAAGATGAATATATAATGGCCCTAAGATCATCAAACAATCATCCTACTATTTACCTTGAATGAACCTTCACATATATGGAACATTAGTTTTGCCAAAAAATATCCCAACGCTGGAAAGTAAATAAGGATGCACAACTTATCCTTAATGCATATGTCGCAACAATGTATTGCAGCTCCTACATGACAAAAGTTGATAAAAAATGACAACTGCATTAAATAGAATTTTAAAGACTACCAATAAGACAATATTGATGCATTGAAAATGACTTCAACACTTGGAAATGCTTTACTAAACTTGCAACAAATGTCCCCTCAGCAAGAAACACATTTTTCTTTATCACTCCCTTTAAATTAAACCTCCACAAATTGCATTTTTATTGACACAAGATCAAACAATGACCACTCCTTCATATTGAAACATGGGAAAGAATTAAACAAAGAATTTGACGACTCTCAAAATGTCATGTGTGAATCTCTAATTGACTATTACTTGAAATGCCCTCACACTATTTCAACCACATGCCTTGCATAATTTGTGTAAAAATATAGAAAAGATGGAAGAAAACTTAAATTCAAGAACAAATCAAGAGTTATACAATTTATTAACTTCAACAAACACATTGACATAAAATTATTTCAGAGAACAATTATTGTTGTACATCCCGTTTATGTTAAGTGAAGACACATTGAAAAAAAAACTGATTCTTGGGAAAAGGCCTACTTCCACCATAAGAAAACTATCCAAATGAATTGAGAAAATTTATGCTATAATGCAAACTCTACATGGGGCAACATTGATGAAGCTATGAATGAAATAAATGAAAATGAAGATAACATTGAAAATATATGCTCTATAGATAAAATAGGTAAATGAGAAGACCGATAATATACAAGAAGATATGCAAGCCACATTCCATAGAAACCTTGGGAACATATCTTGAAATGGATTTGAAGTTGGTCAGTGCCCACAAATAATGGATAATAATGAGTACTGCAAATTGAGAACAATGTTAAATAGAGAACAACAAGTAATTGTCAAGGATGTTGTTATGAAAAGATTAAAATATTTAAAGACTCCATTGCATTTGTTCTTAATAGGAGGGGCTGGCATAGGGAAGACATTTACTACAAATGTTATTTATGAAAATCTAATACATCTATACAACAATTAGGTTGACAATGATCCAGACAAACCAAAAGGACTAATAACTTCATACATAGGAAAATAAGCATACAACATTAGAGGAACAACACTAAATTCATCCTTCCACCTACCTTTCAACAAATCTAAATTTGTCCCACTCAACACAGAAATTATGGGCTCAATTTCAAAGAACTATACTCAACTACATAAACTTCTCATAGTCAAGATTTCATTGGTGGGCTCTACATTTCTATGATAAATTGATAGATGATTACATGATACTAACCAATTACCTACTACACACTTTGGGAACCTTGACACAATCTTCTATGGTGACTTGTATTGAGCCCTCCCTATACTCGACACTATTTTCTTGGACCAAAAAAACAAAATTCCATAGATTTAATACCTTACAATTTCTAAAAAGACAATGTAAAGTGTTACTCACTAACCACAACAATGAGACAAAAAGATGAATAATTTATCTTGATACTCAATATAATATGACTAGGTTTAACAACAATTAAATATATATAATACCTCAACTACAATTATTTAAGGCCACCACCTTCAAACCCAATATTTTCCTAACTTTTTATAGAAGAAAAGATGTCGATACACACAACAACAATATGTTCTCTATAATTCTAGGAAAATGAATAATATTAGATGTAATTGATGTTGAACATGATAGTTATTTTGCAACATGAGTATACAACCACACAACAACACTACCAACTCAAATTGTCCCAAAACAAAACATTATAATTGAGATTATCGGAGAAAACTATAATGCAAAAGATGGTCTAGTAAATGGATCCGATGGAATATTCAAGTTGTACACAAAAAAAAAGATTTTGATATAATATAGATCCAATTCAATGATCCCAAAGTTGGTAAACAACAACAAAAAGCACTAGCTCAATACTACATTCAAATAGTAGAGAAACACCAAGTTCCCATAATCCAAATTGCTAGGCCCATCCCAAAGAGACTCAATAATGGGAAAATAAAAACAAGGAAATAATTCCCATTACAAATTGCATGTGCTCAAACAATTCACCAATCACGAGGATTAACAATGGATGGGCTCGCATTTGACCCAAGTTTCTTAACACAACATGAATTAATATACACAACACCCTCACAAACAAGAACAATTCAATCATAGTTCTTATTAAGTCCTTTACATCCCAAAAATTTCAAGGTCAAAGAACAAATCCACCAAGAAATGTGTTAACTCCAATCAACAACACAATGGAAACTTGACAATCCTCTATGTTGCTCAAATTATATGTCCCACATATTGTTGTGCACATTAAACACTTGTAGCTTAAAAACCCACTCAAATGAGCTTACCACTAACCATGATATAATGTCCTCAACCATTTTATGCTTACAAGAAACACACATAGTTCCAGCATACACAAACATTCTACTTGAAAAATACAACCACCATATGATGTACCACATACATGGCATATCAACTTTTGTATCAGAAAATATACTCTCCTCCAAAATAAAGGAGCATTAAACAAAAAAAATTGAAGCCATTAGATTGAGATTAATCCACCATACCATTGAGCTTAATGTCTCCAACATTTAAATACGGCCAAATACTACAATTCCACAACTCATGACCTTAATTTGTGAAATAGTCACATTCCTACCTACCAAAACTCCTCTTTTCATTGTGGGTGACTTCAATTTTGACACGTATACAAAAAAAACAACCACACAAAGATTCATTGAACAAATAAAACAATACATTATGAACTTTGTTTTGAATGAAGCACATGCCACAAACAAAATACTCGTCAACCATTTATAGATAAACACACCCACAAATATATGTTCCACCTACAAAATAAAAGCTTGCTAGATAGACCACCTTACCACCTTCACAAATAATCATTTCCCCCATGACCATATTTCAAACCTTCTCATTCACAACTTATAGTTCAAAGACCAATCAATAAAAAAATACACTTTACATATTGTAACTTCATCTTGCAGTGATAATAGATTCAACAACAACAACAAATGAACTAGATCCAAAGGAAGAGAAAATAGAAAAAAGGTAATTACATTCTATGTTTAAAATGAGAATACTTTTTTGCCAACAAAAGAAAACAATCTAATGTCATGCTTGCTCATTTCCACTAGGGAAAAACTAAATAGTCAAAAGCCAACAACCATCAAAGATTTAAAGCTAGAAAATTAGGGAAGACTTTCAAAGGAAATTTGTTAGTTGTGTATAAAGTCATCCTTGATAGAGGAACAAGAACACAAGAAGTTCTATGTGTAGATTTGACAAAATGAAAAGGTAAAATGACTATAATAGTTAGTGTAGGAAGCAACCTCATACAAAAGTATGGGAATAAAATAGTTGCAGGAACAACTATAGCAATAACATAATTTGACATTGTACCAAAAACTGAATATGATCGTGGAGATTTAGATTGCATATTAACTTCCCCAATGGAATAGTGGGTGCAATAGTTGTAGTAGCATACAAAAAAGGATCTCAATACATTCTTGACATCAAGGATGGACACACATATTCTTATCAAAATAAAAAGCTAACACTTCTAACTAATAACAATTGTATATGAATTCCAAATTTTCCCACTTGTACCTCCAATTGCGAGAGAAATTACTCAAAAATGAAGTGTCAATACTTCTCTTTAGAAGCATTACAAACAACCTTAATAAAAAACATTCTCTTTGCACTACACTTCCAACATATATTTGTACACTCAATGACAATAGGACAACCCAAAGACTCCATGACCTATTGCACACAACATTTGAGGTAACAATTTTAAATGTCTATTTTTCTTCATTTGTTAATTGTCATTTTATTACCATAATAACACCATGTTGTTTATTATAGGTATGAGGTGTTCTCAAGCTTGCAAATGCCCTCTACAATCTGTTCCATGCTTTTTTTCCTAATTGCAACTTTAGACTCAGACTACGGCATATTGGATGACCAAAAAGCTCATTGCAAAAAATGCAAAGAAGAGGTTAGGTACATATACTCTATGCATATTAAAGAAATTATGACAAACAAAGATAACCAATCAATCTATTGCTTCGTTGAAAAAAATATTGTGGAACAAATATGACCCTCCTTGAGAAACATAACCTATCAGAAATGTATTTCTGACAAATCAATAGTCATATTCACTTTAAGAAACGTCACTATGAGAGGCAAGTTTACTTTCAATCAAAACAACATGATTTTACATGCCACTTTACTTCAAGAATAGTCAACAAACACCGCCAACATAGGTAAGCATACTAATCATTTACATGTTTAAAATCTAATTTCCACTTTTTGCTATTATATAGTCCTAACTTTTTCCCAACATGCATTTTATTATGTAGGCAACATACTATGAATATCAAGGACATAGTTCATATATCTCACCCAACTTGAGGTTGTTCTACATGCTTTCATTTTGTTCAACACTTAATAAAAAGGTTTGTTTCTTGAATACACTTAGTATAATCAATGCTCACAAACACAATTATATAAGCTGAAACTCTTTTATTTTCAACATGTTTCTTAACAACTAGACTCCAACAATTCTAACTATAGTGTTATTTTTTCAATGCTATTTGCACTATATACAATTAAAAAATCTTATGCTTTAGATATTTATAATAATACATATTTATTTATGTTAGTGAAAGACCTAGGTATGAATTTAAGAAGCATCCCTATATTTCACTAGAAGTTGACCCATTAGGAGCATTCTCTCAAGTACCCAACAATGTATTACACATATAGGACATTCGTGCATACATTCACTATAAATTTGAGAGTATAGGTGATAGTGACATCCACAATGACATGGACTTAGTTTACAACAATGTCCTATTATTCAAACAAAGGTTTGAGCATTTGAAAGACCTAAACATCACCAGCCATGTTTTACATAGAATTTGACAATCACAAGTGGACAAGAATAGTCCTAAGCCGCATACATGAAGATATGTTCTGAGTAGGAGATATACCAATTATGATAGACAATGAAATGATTCATAAACTCATTGGTTTGAGCAATGAGGGTCATAACCCTATCAATGTCAAGAGTGCTAAGAAGTTGGTGGAAACTAACCTGAAAATAGTATCTGATGGCATAAACATGAAAGTTAAAATGATCAAGGAAACTAATGTCAAATTGATAAGTAAAGTAATATGCTACAAGATGAATTAAAATTCAAGATTGAACTCTTTACCTAGTGGATATTTCCACATAGCTTATCTGATGACAATTAAGAAGGAGAAGGAAAATATGTGTTAGATACTAAAGTAGAAGATTCTGGATAATATTGATAGGATCAAGAAGACAAAGAATGCAATGTTTGGTTTTGAATATTTGATCACACACCTATTCTTCCAAGTGATACAAAAACTTCTCAGAATGGTTGATTATGAGTGGAAAAATAAAACATATGTACAATGAACTTAGTTACACATAATTACATAAAGCATCCAAAAGATAGAATGACAGAGAATATCACCAAGATGATCAAAAGTTTTCAAGTTGAAATGAAATAGAGATACAAAATCCCTCCATCACTAGTGTTGGTTTCTAATATAACAGATTTAATAATAAGATAAAAATGAAAAATAAGATAATACCTAGGAGTTAGCTACTTCCCATGCCTGGTACATCTTATTTGAGTTTGGATCGACTAACAAAGTAATGATGCTTTCTACTCTTTTGGCTTTGCTAAACCAAGGTGGGTCAACCTAAGGATTTAACGATTCATGAATAATACTTCTCACACAAATCCCTTACAACATATTTGATCTTGACACTTCTTGTAATTGAAAGTTAATGACAAATTAATACTAGCCAATAATAAACTTGATAAATTATTGCAACAAGTGATGGCCAACTTTATATCCCATTCTAATATCAATATTTAATGATTTTGATTTGTAAAATTTAATTCATGCAAAGCTAAGATTGATTTGCTTAATTCTTCAACTAATTGACCGGTGCCTTAATTGATTACTACAATAGAGTCATATCAGTCAATATTAATAGATTTATTTAATTGGCCTACAATTAAATGTATCAACTGTTGACCTCTAAATTCTGTACTCATAATATCCCTATCACACTTAAGATGACCCTATCATCCCATAGAAGCTTTTACTTAATTCTTTAAATTAAAACCAACAAAAAAATAATATACAACCTACTTGAATTGCATTTGAATAAATTGAATCTTGTTGATTCACTCTCAAAATCACTAAAGTATGAAAATAGAGGCATAAATTTGGGGACACAGATATTCTGCAATGTTCCTTGTATTAATCTCTTTGAGAATCATACATATTTCTAATGATGATTCTTATCACAATAATATAGGATGAAAACCAACCTTTCATTAACTTCAAACTTTCAAAAGAAAAAAACTAAAACATCTCCAGACTTAACACAAAAACTAGATTGATTCATATGATAATATCCATCACATAATTGGGCTTCAAAATCTTCTTCCTAATGTTGGAAATCCTTTTATAGAATAAGGATTGCAACATGCTTTAGATATGAGAAGCCACATGTCATTACAAGATTCACTAACACAAGTTATAAAGAAGAAAAATTATTATTTTACAAATATTCTCTGCAACTAAAATGATATGGGAAGTATCTCAAAATTTTCTAGCTATCATCTTGATGTTTAGGAACAATCCATGTTTGTAATACATGTGTATCCATAGCAAGCTACTACAAAAGTAAGATACCCTGATATGATTTCTATCCTGCCTCTATTTTTTCTTAATTTGTCTTTTTCAACTATCTTCTAACTACTTCTCATGGGAAAGGTCTTGATTTCTCCAACTGCTTCCCACACATAAACTTCTCTCTTACTCGGCTACTCAGTACCTCTAATATCTTCTAGATCATTAACAAATTTGTTCCACCTGAAATCTGTGATGGCCTTTGATTTTATTGTCATTAACATCCCCATCATAAATTGTTACAACCTTTTCCAACATCATGATGTGATCAAAGGATGTTGACCACTCTTGCCAATCCTTCAACTTATTTTTATTATCAACAATGTAGGGAATAAAATATCAATGCCTTCATTCACTATTTTCACTTTACCTTGGATTCCCAATGACTTGAT
This sequence comes from Cupressus sempervirens, assembly GCA_028749045.1. Lineage (NCBI taxonomy): Eukaryota > Viridiplantae > Streptophyta > Pinopsida > Cupressales > Cupressaceae > Cupressus > Cupressus sempervirens. Next base: position 637,430,542 of record CM053791.1, read on the forward strand.
CGTAAAGAAACAATCAATTCTTTCACCATCTCTAAAACCTCTTTTACTATAAAGATCTTGTCAAGAAACTCTGAATTTTTAGCTATCGAAATAGTTAACCTATCAAAGAATTGAATGTATAAGCCCCATTGATTAAAAATAGGGGGAGAGCCATGTTAGAGCTTCATTGCACACATATTATGCAATTTTTAACAAGATAAAACATTGTGAACTTGCTATGATATCCTTTTCAATACCTCTAATCTATGATATAGCATCCCCTTCTTAATCCGAATGGGATGCTTCTCGTGCCTGGATCGGACTTGGGAACAACATTTATTTTATTTTATTTTATGTTCCATTAGCTAATTCTTTCACTCTCTTGTGTCTAGGAGGTTGAATTTTCTCCTATTTTACTTCAGTTAACCTTACAAACCTTCTGGTACTAGGAGGTGTGGTTGTTTGAACTTTTGTAATGCTAACATCTTCCTCTTGCACCTTTTGAATAGGTAGGATGAATTTAGATTGAGCTTGTGAAAGGAAGAGGGTATAAGCATGAGCCACATATTAAAGATCACTAGATCAACTACTTGGATGACTATGAGGTCAAGTCAGGAGACTACCATAGATTGAATCCATAGCTTATAGAATATGCCATATAAATTGATATACCAAGGAAATATTAGGACAAACATTCAAAGGATATGTAGAATCCATCGTACAATTGAGATAAGGTCTATTGGAAAGTAGTGGCTGACACCAAAGTGATCTACCCAAATAATTATGATGCATAATGTAGAGTGAGGCACATAAGTGGTAGGACATTGATATGTATTTTTATGCCCTTGAAGTTGGATTCTAGTTCCCTAGAGATCTCAACTAGTTTTGTCGATGAAACTAGATAAGGGTATGGGAAAAAAGGTTATTATTCCTACTTGGATGCCCATGAAACCTTATAGAATAGAAACAATATATAAAAATTCATGACATGTAGCTTATGAGTTGAGAACCAAGGAGAAAAAAGGTAATAAGATAAAATCCACTATTATTGAGTTAGAATCCTAGAAGAAGAGGTCCTCAAGAATCCTACTCAGAAAAAGAAGAAAATTACTCCTACTTCTATTTGTACTTCCAGTTGGTAGCCCAAGGATAAGAAAGTTAAGTATACCTAAGAAAGAGAGGTAGTTCCACACCTTCACCCTTTATGGAAGACATGGCTAAGAAAGAGGAAGATGATCAAGAGGATGCTATCCATTTTATCAAAAGAACTAGGTAAACAATGACTACAACTATAGACAAAAAAAAAGAAAACAACATGAAGTGATACCTCCACAACCTCAAGGAGAGACCATCACTATTGAGGAATCTAAAAAGGGATAAAAGGATATGGGAGAGAATTAGGGATTCAAGACATTTGATGTTATGGATTTATAGTTCACTTCGTCCAAGCAGAGCTATGTTTATGATATTCTACATCCCAATGTGCCAACCATTGAACGAGAGAAGCTATTAGGATAACCAAGAATTGGAAAGAATATGGAAGAGGTACATGGTCAAGTAGCTACTCCTTAGGATAAAATTATAGAGATAGAAAATAAAACTAAGAAGGAGTAAAGTGCTAAGGAATCTACATAGGAAAAGGAGCATGAAAAAGAGGAGATATTATAGGAAGGAAAGATAAGGACTAGGAAGTAGTGAAGGAGCCTAAGGGAGATGACTCCTAGGATATACTAGAGGAGAATAATTAAGAAGAAATCATTCCTCATCATCCTCATATAGTTTAAGGAAGGAAACTAATGGCAAAATAAATAGATATTATTTCTATGGAGAATGTGTCAAGTGCCAACAAGTAAAAGAAAAAGAAGAAACTAACAATTGTTATTGGGAAGAATACAAAGATAGAGGTGGAAACATCATTGAAAATCTAGAGAAATATAACACAATCACATGAAAAGGATCAATAAATTGAATAGAAATAAGTGCCATAACAGCAATAGATTCTTGCAGTTCTATTAGAAGAAGTTCCACTAGATCCTCCCAATAAAGAAGTGACCTAGTTAAAGAGGAACATGTAGAGGAAACATATATAAAGGTGAGAAAGTTGAGGATCCCTCTACTAATGAGGATAAATAAGTACATAAAATACATTTTTCACTTCCAAAAAATTGATATGACATCTAAGGTAATTCAATGGAAAAAAAATTTGTAGTGCAGAGAGAATGTCCACATTCTCTTAGTGGGGAAACCCTTCCAACAACCTAAGGTTAGTAAGGAAGAACAATGCATATCATACATGATGTAGGATGTATCTCACCATAGAAAGTGACATATAGTTGGTCCTCCATCCTAAGAAAATATTGAAGAATTAATGGCTGATGATTACTAGATCGAGGAGATCAATCTAGGTCAACTAACTTGGGTAGGTAAGAAGGCTTTGGTGACATTCAACTTAAAGTACTTGTTTGACTGCATTAATTTAGATGAGTAGAAGATACAATGGCTTTATAAGTAGAATAAATTATTAAATGAATTCATTATAAATATGGTGGGTTCCATTGACCTGACTGATCTAGGGAACAAGTACCAAGGGTCTAATCCATATGTTCACAAAAATTAATGATATCTGAAATAAAGCATATGATTAGATAGTTGAGGGAGAATTTTTTTCAGCAAAGTTAGTTTTGAGATATATAAAGATGATTATAAAATCATAATTACCCTATGGAGATGGTAATAAAATAATTCAAGGGTTCATTTTAAACTATGACCACCAAGGATGATCTTCACAAGATTTTTAGGAATGCGGAAGAAATAAGGAAAACCAATGGGGAGATCACAAATTTAGAGGCATTTGCAAAAAAAGTGAATAATTTATAGAAGAAAAAATAGAAGAAGCTTTCTCAGAAGAAGATTCACAATCCCTTGGACACCATGAGAATGATTGAAATCTTCAAAATAGAACTTCCAGGAGTCTCACTAAAGGAATAAGGGATAAAACCTAGATCTCAATTTTACAGTTTTGTACTTTAGAAATATTGTGGTTTTCTACAATTATGGACATCTAAAAAATCCAAAATTTAGACATCTAATAAGTCTAAAAAGTGATCAACACTTAAGGAAACTTTGAAGAAAAAAATTTTAGACTTGAAGTTGGGTTCCACAAATTTTGGTCCACAATGTGTTTTAGCATTTTTAAACTCCAATTTAAAAATTGTTGGGCTTCCATGTACATTTTAGGATAATTTAAAGTGCCTTTGAGTTATCAATCATTTGTGCATCATTAGATAAGGTTGTGCATTCAAATTTGGTGGTATTTTTGGAAGTGAAGCTTGAGGAAGTTGTTGAAGACCAATTTTGTTGCACTTATTTCTTCTTTTATTTTTCTTCATTTTACCTTGTTTTCTCAACATGTAATTAATATCATGCACAGTAAAAATAGACGAAAATCCATCCATGATAGTGAGAAAAAAAATTAGGAGTATTTTTTCTTACAAACAATTATAATTACTATTATTTTCAGTTTTTTCATATAGGAAAAACTTTGGTTAGGGGTTTCTTAGTTTAAAGAATAATCAATATAAAATCACTTTTTATAATGTAATAAGGGTTGAAAAAAATTTCAATAAAGTATATGGAATTAGTGTTTCAATAAATATTGTGGTTATTCATGCATGTAGACATTTTTTAATGAATTATGAACTGTTAATTTATATATTTGAAAGAGCCAATTATTCTTATTGATTGTTTTATGTTTTTATTAGGATTTTTGGAGTTTTTAATTATTTCAATTCTTTTTTTGTGATGAACTATAGAGAATTTTTTCTAATGGATTATTAAGATAAATTTATCTTGTTTGTACATAGATCAAGGTGGCCCGACAATTTGAGAAATTTTGATAAATCATACATCTTCTACGAAATTCCCTTAGTGATTGCACCTATGAAGTTTTAGTTGTGTTTCTCTGTACTATGAGGGTTTCCCTCATCTTATTGATGATTTAATTCACAAGAGGATTCAACAACTTATGTTCATTTAGGTTTAATTTTTGTGATTTATTTATGCTTTCATGATCCTCAATCTCTTCATGATTTATTTATGGCATTGTTTAATTAGGAAATTTATTTTAGTTGCATCGATAAATCTATATTAATTATAAAATTGAAAAATGTAATAAAAATAGAAATTATATCATTATTTTATGTCTTCTTACATATATTTTCACAAAATCAATAAAGGCCTTCTTGTGAACAATCACATCTATCTTCAATTGAGCTATCTAGTAATTAACAAACATATTAAAACAACCTTGGGGTTTATTTTACCATCAATTTAAGAGAGTGGTCTATTTCAAATTTATGCCTCTACCATTTTCATTAAACATAAAAATGACACTCAACAAAATTGTAAAGTTATTATGTTGTACTTACGTATTATCATGGATGAAATAAACTTTTAAGGATATATGAATCACTTTTGATTAACTATTTCCCAAAGAATCCAATCAAGCACTCCCTAAAAAAACATTTATCTATTTAATATCACTTTTTGAGAAAGAAATTGTTTAAAGGTGTAGTAAAGCTTGAGTACGTCAAAAAAGTAGTAGTTATTAGATACATTTACAAAATATTTGTTTAAGGATACTTTTGAGTATCTCAAGGAGAAGCTACACATTATTCCCTTCCAAGTGTTTACTAAATTCACCAATGTTTGTGTTGGTCAAGTAATTTGCATGCTTATTGTTTTCTAGATCTATGCTAGATGAATTTCTCTCATGGGGAATAGAGTTAGTTGATAAGGAGGAGTTACAACCCTTTTTCATTGATGTTAAAGGGAGAGAAGAACTAGTAATAAGATTTGATGTTGCTTGTGTGTTCTCTTATTGATAAATGTCACCATCAATGAAAAAAGGGAGAGTTTTTTTGAAAATATGAGCTTTTTTCTAATTATGTTATTGTTATTAATGGTTGTCATTGAGCTTAACATATCTAATGCATAGAGGAGATTTATTTATGTTTCAATGGTTTTGTTGTATCAATTGATGTGTATAGATATTGTTGGTGTATCAATAGAAGGTTCTCACTAAAGAATGTACTAAAATATTTATCCTTATGTAGTTTGTGGTAGTCCTATTTAATGTTGTTGGTTCACTTATAGTGCCCCAACTTATTATTTTTTAAGCCAACCCCTTTATTTGCATTACATACTTGTATAGTCATTTCCCCCCTTTAAATTCACATGTTAAAATTATTTTTAAGTGAAAATACAAGTTATTGAACCCTCTAAACCAATTCAACTAGGTTCAAAGGTTCAAGGTGATTCAACTAGATTCAAAATGTTTGACATAAATGAAAATGAAAGTGAAAAGACCATCAAAGAAGGAAAATAATTTTGGGAGAACTTATAAATTTGGAATTTAGGTTCAAAAGGTTCTCAAAATAGGTTCAACTAGGTTCAAAAGTTCAATATCGTTCATCCAAGTTCAAACAGATTCAAATGGGTTCAACTAGGTTCATAGGTTCTTAGATTAAAATTTATTCAACTGTTTTAGCATGTTCAATGGTTCAACACAACATTTGATTTCTATGTACACATCTAAGGGTTCAAAAATACAATTAAAAAAGTTGCTAGTTATTTGAATCTAAGGCTGACCCACCTATCATTTTTGCCTTAAATATTCCTTGATTTATTTTTTATAATTGTATAAGCATACATGGTATATTATTTTAAAATTTTCCCAAATACAAAAATTAGAAATAATGCTTAAATAATTTGTTGGAAATGTAGAAAATGAGGAGGAATTCTTTTATTTCTCTATATCAAAAATAAGTTATGAAGGAAAGAAAGTGGAGGAGTTAATCTAATTTTTACTCACAAACATGGAAAATATATAAAAAAAGAATCACCACAAAGTAGTTATTTGGGAAAGCTATGGAAAGGAGTTGAGAATATGTATAAAAAAAAAGGTTTTCCTAAAATAAAAGATTTCCTTTTCTTTAGATATTTTTTATAGCAACTCGTGTACTATAGAAAAGGGGCTCCCAAGGAATTTTTTTTTGCATTATAATTATAGCTATAAATTTTTTGCTTAACCAACAAATAATCTAGCTATAATGATAGAACAAAATATGTAGGTCTGAAAGAAAACAAATCAAAATAGAAGATGGAAAATGAAACTTCTTGTTGATTACAATGAAATCTAATTACAATAATATTGGCTTTCTCAAAGCATAAAGTAGAGGAAAAACATGAATAAAACTAAAAAAATCCACAATAATGGGTTCCACTTTTTGACCAATTTTGACACTAAAATCAATATTTTTGCAACAAATGTCATGTTCAAGTGACTATATCTCCAAAACTATAAATAATTTCAAGATGACATAAACTAGTGATTTTTAGTACTTTGTAACCATATTTTTTAATCTTAAATTTTTTTTTTATTTATGTCAATTTTTCATCTACTCCGAAAAGTGGTACATAATAAAATTCAATATTTTAAAAGAGTGACAGTCCGTTTGACACACAACTTTTTTTCTAGAAATGATAATGAAGTAATTCTTTCGGTGTTAGATTTGTAACATCAATATACAGAGGATGCATTTGGATTGATTCATTTTGGTTGAATATTGTATAGTTTATGAAGTTTTGAAGTGACACGAATTGTAATTCAGACATACATTTCGTTTGACACAAATAATTTGAAGTCAATAAACCTTTTCTTTTTTTTGAATAGAAAGATATCTCAATAAGCTATTTCCTACATATTTTTCAAAAAATATTTGACCTAATCTTCTAATTTTTCTAAGGTGTTGAAGTCGGTTGATGTTCAATCGGTAATGAACCTATAATGAGTTAAACTCATATTTGAAAGTCTTAATGACTAAAATATGTATTACAATTATAGTCGTTGGAAAGCTTGCTCCGAGTAGCACATTTTGACATTTTTTATTTTATAGCAGGAGATCATTCTTCAGCAATTATGGGTGTTAAAAGAGAAAAAAATATATATAATATGAAAAAAGTGTTAAACAATTCTTAATTTTGAGCATTCATGGGAACATATTAGGCATGTTTGCACAAACATGGCCACTAAAATTTTCTAATAACTGAAAACTTAAGCAAACATGTTTGCCCAAACATGTGTTTGATATCATGATCACGTGAACATAGAAAAGTTGACATCAACCTTAGACAAAAAGTTGACATCAACGACGAGTCAACAGGTACCATATAGAGTCTTTAGGGAGATAATAGGTATGGATGTGTACGTCTGTTTAACTTTTATGCAATTAAGTTATAAAATTTTATTGTTAAGTTTTTTTTTTTCAATTCATTGAAGTTTAAATTTGATTTTTCTATATTTTTAATTTAATGAACTTTTAGGTGTTAATAGAAAAAACATGCATGTTTGCAAGAGGATAGAAAAGACACGTTCCTTACATTCAATCATGAGCACAGATAATTGCAATTGGACATTGAAGACAAGAGAATACTTAGGTTTTTGTGACAGTTGCATTGATGAAGACTACAAAGAATGCATCAATCAAACACGTGGATATACAGGTGCATGGATTTCGTTACCACTTGATGTTACCAATACATTTGATAAAGACAATGAAAATTTTGATGATATTCCATTGATTTTTGATGATTATAATCATATCTCTAGATTGGTAAAAGTGGGTGAGTATCATAAAAATTAATCTCAACTTGTTATTTAATTATCAATTTCAACTATCTTATATATATTGTATACATACATTCATGTATACTTTATGCAGAAGATTTCTTTGTAGTGATTGTTGAGCTTGGAAATCATGAAGGTGTCAGTTATTATTTATTGTGATGTACTGCAAAGAGGACAAAGTTATATGACCCTAAAGAAAGTGATGAATGTTGTTCCCCATAGGTAAATTATACATATACATGTATGCATATACATATTTAAATAAATAAATATATCTAGGTAACTTTATATCTATCAAATTTTAAAATACTTAAATTTGTGGTGCAGATTCTATTGTGATAGAGGGAACATATTTGAAGCAAGACAAAATAGTCCAACATGGAATACACTTTGTTGATTATCAACCTAGCAACAAGGTTTTACAATACAACCACCTGGTCGTTGCTACTGGGCTTTGTCTACATCTAGTCAAACTTAAGTGTGTACATCGTAAGTGGAGACTACACAATGAAGATCATGAGAAGATATTACGTGTTATAAGTGTACATCTTGGTTGATTAGACCTTTGAGATTTATTTTACAATAATTTGAATATCAACTTTGATGAAATGTGTTTTTAATTGTACAATCATAGTCTTAGTTATCATTAGTTTATTAAAAAACTATAATATTAATTGTACTATGGATGAATTTAATAATTTTACAACTTGATATAAAGAGGCTAGAAGTTAGTTCAAACTTACACAATTTCATTATCTATAGATATGTATGAAAAATAATTTAATATGTTACAATTCTTAAATATCAACTTCTTTTCAAACTATTGAATTTCATCTTGAATTAAATGTGTTTTTAATTGTACGATCAAATTTTTTTAATTATCATTAGTTTATTGAAAAACTATATAATTTAATAATTTAAATTAATTGTACCACATGGATGGATTTAATAATTTAACAACTTGAAATAAATAGGCTTTAAGTTAGTTCAAACTTAATCATTATATATACATATATATCAAAAATAATTTAATATCTTACAATTCTTAAATATCAACTTCTTTTCAAACTATTGAACTTCATCTTGAATTAAATGTGTTTTTAATTGTACGATCATAAGTTCTTAATTATCATTAGTTTATTAAAAAACTATATAATTTAATAATTTAGATTAATTGTACCATGGATGAATTTAATAATTTAAATTCATTTATCAACTTTTTTTCAAACTAGATTGAATTTCATAAGTGAAAATTAAATGTGTTTTTAAAATTGTAAGATTATAAGTTTGTAGTTATCATTTAGGTTAGTTTACTAAAAAACTATATATTTTAATGTTACTTTATTACATCTACGGTCATGTACTCTTAAATTTTAAATTAGTTTAAATTAATATGTTTTTTTAATGTTATATTTTGTAAAAGTTTTCTAAAATAATGTATTGGCTTACCTAATTAACATATTTTTATCCACATAAAACTAATATTTATCTTTAGCGGGTTAGTCATTGATAATTTAAGAAATATGTATCTTTCTAACTTCTTAATAATTGATAATTGATATACATGTACACATGTCTCAAGATCATGTTCTATAGCTATAACATGAAAAGATACACATGTGTACACATATACACGTCTCAAGAATAAACATCTACAGATCTAATATATCTCTATGTAACTGAAATGAAAACTCTAAATCTTGAATAAATACATGTATGTAGCAAAATATAAAAAGTCATATATACGTACATGTGATGGTATCTAACTACTGAAGTACTCAATAATCAAATAAATAGTGAAAGTACATGTATGTCATCAAGGTACTGAAATACACATATGTGTACATGTAAAGTGTCTCCAATATATAAATGTATCAAAAAATATATAAATCTGATCTACTACCAGAGGGACCCCTTAAGATGCATACAAATAGAACAACCCTCTGATCGAGTCTCTTATAGATCAACTGAACCCTGCAAATATATATACATATATACATACATGTTAGAGTTCTATCTTTAAAACATATATATACATACACATGCACATGTACATTCAAATTAAATACGAACTTGCATATATATATATATATATATATAGTTTTCAAAACATGTAAATAACTTTAAACAAACTATTTAAAACTCAAATACCTGAGCACTATTAGGTGGCTCAATATGATGCCCTAAACCAATAGTATGTGTAACCATGTGCTCAACGACCTGTGCCTGCATGATTTATTATGAGTTAAATATTAAATTAAATATCTAGATATATATCTGAGCTAAATTTTTTAATAAATGAACATTTTTTTAAATTTTATATATATTTAAAATTAAAAATAAATTATATATGTACCTAGGTCTCCAAAGGTGGAGGATGATCAGCACACTCCATCGTATCATCTATTGATGCACCTGAGCCTAAAACTCTAACACCTACTGAACCGCCCTCAACACCATGTCCAACTGCTAGTAAATCTGAGTGAAGTGGACTATGTAACCAACTGGGTAATGGTGTAGAATTAGTGCTGCCAAGTCAGAATGATAGGTCCATGTATGATGAAATACCGAGGCTCAAACTAGTATCAATCTCAAACAGGCCTCACAAATTCTCACCAAAATCATCAAGACCCTTAGCTATGATTTGGACATCTTCGACTCGTATGCTCGAGTCATCTGTAGAGTGTCGTGAGTTTGGAGCTGAATGCTGTGAGCTACACATAGGTGTATCATCTGTCACTGGTGTGGCAACCCGTGTTTGTGGAACTATGTTGGGGCTCTGGTGCTATCTAACAACATCCATCATCGAGTGTACTAGAATCCCCTATGTATCAGAAATATAGCTGATAATGTGGAACATATCCTCCAAAAAATACAGTGCCTTATCCATATGTGTCTTCTGTCTTGAAAGACCACGAATATCACCTAGTAGTGGTAGCCCAACAGCTCTATATGCATCATTAGAGGAGGTGCCTGAAGTGCTACTAGATGCCTCTGAAGATGGTTGACCAGGTGGATGAGGATATTGACTATGAAGATAATGACCAATAGAATTTGATGTGTTACTAGCCGCTGCAGATGCAATATACCTAATAGTGTCAATTTATCCCCTTTTAGAAGTAATTAAAACTCTATCTACAATAGGCACATGTGCAGGAGTCAAAGGAGGTAGTCTTTGTCCAACAAACTGTCTAACATCTGCAGGTGGCAGACGATATGCACTGCAATACTGGTCACAATCTGCAATTCGACTACACCCCTGTTTGCAATAATTAGGAATATCCAAGTAGTTGACTTTGAGCCCTATATGAACTCAGCGTATAACTATTGTGCAAAATAAAGGGGTATCTAGTTGTTATTAGGATAATGACCATGTGCAGCTAAAAATCATGGATAAATCATGCTAGCAATAATAGGGTCTCTGCATCGTGCAACTTTGTAGCCTCTCACCCTACCCTATGCTCCCTTATATGCTAGAAAGAGCTCTCTCTGGATGATGTCTTTGGGGGATACCCTCTCAACATCATTGAAAGATGCATCTCCTGAAACCTCAGCCCTAAGCTCCCTAGATATGGAAGCTAATATGGCAGGAGTAAATGAATGGTGAGCTCTAAACCTAGCTATCAAATCTTGTAAACTCCTATATATTGTAGTACATATGTCTCTATAAAGACCATCATCAAAGGTTGATATAGAGTGTTGTAGTCTAGCAACCTCCTGCTCTGAAAATGCAAATAAAGTATTGATATCAATGCATGGAGGTGGTGCAGCAGGACCTCCACTAGGAGCTACAGGTGCAGCCTGACTTGGAACAAGAGCCACACCAGGAGCCATAGTAGGACCTACACCACCTGAAGTTGCACCAGGAGCTGGAACATGAGCTACATGATGAGCCCTACATAGAGATACACCACAAGTTGTAGCATCAGCCCCACCATGAGTTTCATGAGGGACCAGATCAGGAACTGTGTCAAGCACTGCAATAGGAATCACATCAACTTGTGTTGTAGTAGGAGTTGCAGCAGGAACTACATCAAGTGCCCCACTAGAAGCCACATCAAGCTAATTGTGTGAAGCCATATCTATAGAAATGTATGAAGAGCTAAACTGCCTACTGTACACATAATTTTTTATTTTTAAAATTAAAAATTATACATACATAATTGAACATACATCACAGATGGACCTAGATAATTTGTAACACATGTACCATGATTTGATAAAATTTAAATATATATGATTGAATGCATATATGTATACATACATGAGAACTTTAGAAAATATATTAAACATACATTGCATGTTATTGAACTATAAGAAAAATATAAAAAATCTAGCTAATTTTAAAACCATTTACGATTAATATTTAAGGGCTTATAATTTAGGATAAGAGTTGGGGCTTATCGTAACCTATCTAACCCTAATCATAATCATAAATCATAAATGTTAAACCATGACCCTAAATACTAAACCCTAATCTTTGTACAAACTTTCAATTTAGTATAAGGGAGCTTATAATTCAGGATAAGGGTTGGGGCTTATCATAAAAGAGATCTAACCCTAATCATAATCATCAATCATAAATGTTAAACCATGACCCTAAATACTAAACCCTAATCTTTATACAAAATTTCAATTTAGTATAAGGGTTTACCATTTACCTAAATTAGTATAAGGGCTTATAATTTAGGAATTAAGGATGTAACATATCTAACCCTAATCATAATCATAAATCATAAATGTTAAACCATGACCCTAAATACTAAACCCTAATATTCAAAATAAATTTCAATCATATATAATAAGAAAGTTCAATAATATATTTACTTATTGTTAATTAAAAATGTGTTAAATTAATTAGCTAGATTTTCTATATTTTCCAAGTTAAATAGAAATAAAATTTATATATGTGTGTGTGTGTGTGTGTTTTAATGCGTGTTGTTTTCATACAAGTGAAAATTTAGTATATCATTTGATTAAAAATATTGTAAATTATAATTTAGATTTATGAAATAAAAAATGTGTGCATGTGTGCACTCAATTTTTTTATCATACTAATTTTTTAACCATGTATAGATCTCTAAATTTTCATATAGATACATTCATGAATGTTAGGGTTCCAAGGTTAAAGCCTAAAGTTTATGGTTATAGTTTATATCTTATATTATAGTTAAGACCTTCAAATAGGGATATATATTAGTTTAATTAATGTTATGATTTAAGGAAATTTAAGGTTAGAGTTAAGGTTAGCAAGTAGGATAAGGTGCAAATTAGAGGCCCGAAAGTCTTTGATTTATTGTTCTAGGATTTTATTATACTTTGGGGGGTATTATTAGAGAACTCAAATAAAGGACCTAATAAATTATTTATATTACTCTTAAAGGATAATTTTTCAAGGTTTAGGTTTCAAGTTGGGTTAAACATATATATCATTTAAAACAAGGGTCATACTTCATGTATGTACATGTGTTTAAATGTATGTGCATGTATCTCAAATTTGTAATTTATTACAATTTAGGATTAGGGTCAACTTGTTTTAATTTTATGTAAGCTAGGCCTCAATTAGGTTTTGAAATAGGGTTTTAGTGTAAAGGTTATAATTAGGCTTAATTTTAGGGTAATATTTAGGACCTTATGACATTGTTAGGGTTTATATGAATTTAGGGGTTAATATGAAGGTCCATGGTTAAGAATTTAGGATAAGGGAACTTAGCATATGAAGTTTATGTTTTGGTTCAAGATTATGATTTAGGGTATTTATTATCATTTATAATCTTGGGTTTAGAAATTAAATTTTAAGATCAAGGTTAGGGTTAGGGTTTGGATAATGTTTAGGGTTAGGGTTTGGTTAGGTTAGGGTTTTGATAATGGTTAGGGTTAGGATTTAGATAATTATTTTAGTTAAGCTTTACAGTTAGAGTTAGGATCATGGTCGAGGGTTAGGAGTACAAATTATAGTCTATCAATTAAGGTTAGTATTAGGCTAAGTTAGCATTTAAAGGATTTAGGGTTATAGTTATGATTAGGGTTAGGGTATGGGTTTACATTTCTATTAGTATTATTTATAGGGATATGATATATATATATTTAGGTTGACATTGTTGTTAGTTTTATTTTTAGGGTTATGACTTGTATCGGGGTTAAAATTTATGGAAAGGAAATTTATGATTAAGGCTTATAATTTAGGATAAGAGTTGGGGCTTATCATCTAGTATAAGGGTTTACCATTTACATTTAGTGTTAGAATTATGGTTTTTAACTTACTTAAAATGAGTTAAATAGCTCTTTTAGAATTGGAATTTAGCATTTAAATCTAACATTTTAGGATCTTAGTGTACAAAGATTGGGGTTTAGTATTTAGGGTCATGGTTTAACATTTATGGGTTATGATTATGATTACGGTTAGATCTAGGTTAAATGGGTTTGCATCATTGTTAGAAGTATGGTTTAAAGAGGGTTAGGGTACATGGGTTTACATCATTGTTAGTTCAGTATGGTTAGAGGGTTAGGATTTGTATTAGGGATAAGATTTTGGATTATGGTTTTAGCACGCAGTTTTAATATTTATAATTAAAGTTAGGATCAAGTATTATGATTAAACACTATTTAATGTTGGGGTTTATCATTTAGGTCTACGGTTCAAATTGATATTTAGGAGTTATGGTTATAATTTATGATTAGGGTTTTGCAGTTAGGATTATGACCAGGTTTAGTATTTAGGACTAGATTGTTTAGCATTGAGATTTAAGAGTTAAAAATTAAGTTATATATATATATATATATATACAAGATCTTTACATGTTCAAATATATGATGTACATTCTTTATGTTTGTATATTATAATCAAGTTATGTTAGATTATAATTAACTTTTATTAATTAAATTTTGTAACATGTATTCTTTAGGTCATACACACATTCTAAAGTTATATGTTCTTATGTATGTTATAGTCTTACCTATATGCAAATTAATCTACATTCTTATATATGTATAATTTAGGATCTCCCCTTAAGAAATGCCATTGAATTATATAGTTAATTATATACTTAGATTATTAAGACATTAAAAATAATAACATATAAATTTAAACATGAATATTGAAAACATATGTATGGACATCTATATTTAACATGAACATATTTACATGTACATTTATGAAATAAAATATACATTTTAATCTACATTCTTATATGTATAATTTAGGATCTCCCCTTAAGACATGTCATTAAATATAGTTAATTACACTTAGTTATAAGACAAATTAAGATCAATAGTTAACATATATACATACATATAAAAATGTGAATTTATTAAAAACATGTACATACATCTATTTTTAACCATGAACAAATAGACATGTACATCTATGACTTTCAAAATAAAAAATTATACATTTTAATCTAAATTGTTACATGTATAATTTAGGATTTGGACCCTTAAGATATGTCATTTAATTAAACTTCTAAGATTAAGACATTAAGATGAATTTGACATATATACATAAACATGAATATCGAAAACATACATGTGTACATTTAACATTAACATGTGTGTGTGTGTGTGTGTGTGTGTGTGTGTGTTTTAATCTACATTCTTAATTTATAATTTAGGATCTCCCCTTAAGATGTATTCCATTAAATATAGTTAAAATTACACAGTTTAGATTAAGGTGCATAAAGATGAATATCATACACATAAACATGAATAAGGCATTAAGATGAATAGCATATATAGATACATGAATAAAACATATATACGTAAACATAAAAGATTAAGATGTATTAAAAAATCAATGACATACATAGATTAACATTAATAAATTTATATGAATATTGAAAATATTTTTCTAAATTTTATTTTTAAAATATTTTTAAATACTTTTCTAATGTTTTCTAATTTTCATGACTAACGTTTTTAAAAATATTTTCTAATGTTTTTTCTAATATTTTTCTAATATTTTGTAATGTTTAAATCCTAATTTTATTTTCTCATAGTTTTCTAATATAAAATTCTAAATTATTATTTTTAAATATATTTTCAAATGTTTTTCTAATATTTAAATGTAATTTTTTTCTAAATTTGTTTTCTAAATTTTATGTTATTATAAATTTTCTAATGTTTTTTCTAATTTTTTTTCTAAAATTTATATTATTATCATTTTTCTAATGTTTTTTTCTAAATTTGTTTTCTAAAATTTATATTAATAAATTTTCTAATGTTTTTCTAATATTTTTTCTAAATTTTCTAATGTTTTTCTAATATTTTTTCTAAATTTTTATTCTAAATTTTCTAATGTTTTCTAAATTTGTTTTCTAAAATTTATATTATTATAAAATTTATAATATTTTTTCTAAATTTGTTTTCTAAATTTATATTATTATAAATTTTCTAATGTTTTCTAAAATTGTTTTCTAATGTTTTTTATATAATATTTTTCTATTTTCTAAATTAATATAATTAAGTTTAATATAAATAAACAATAAAAAATATTAAATTAACATTTAAAGATGCTTTCAAAACATTAAAAACATAAAAAAAACATTCAAATATGCTTTGAAAACATTAAAAAATGCTTTGAAAATATTAAAATATACTTTGAGAACATTTTAAAATGCTTTAAAAATGTTAAAAACATTAAAATAATAATATTTTGACACACCTGAAGATGAGAATCAGAAGGAAAATGACGAGATGATGCTGACAGAGCTAATAGGAAACACTCATTTGCTCCAACCCTCAGAATGAACAATTATGCCGTCGAAAAATGACCCAAATGGGTTAAATCGTCAGTTTTATTTGTCAAAAATCAATGTGCGCAATGTTCGGGCGAACAAACTAATTAAATATGTTCGCTTGAACATGACATATTATATGTGGATATGTTCAGGCAAACATATGTAGTTAGTGTGTTCGTCCAAACATGTAAACTATGTTCGTGCGAACATATCATGCATGAAATTTCCATTTTTGCCAAGTTTATGTAATTTTGTTCGTCCCACTATAGTGGAACCCATTATTGTGAGTTCAATCCCTTAGTTAGCTTACACACTAAGAAAAGAAGCTTTATCCATAAAGCATGGATACAAAACAAAAAACATGCTAAGTTTTATTTTCTATCACCTCCTCCCACCCCCTATCAAAATATGCAATAGAAAACCATCTTTTGAGACACAAGAAAAGTGTGGATGGCTGTTGAATGATACTTTTCATAGTGCTAGATGAAAAAACTCCTTTGAAACCAAAATGAAAATCAAGATCAATCTACATGAGTGCCCCTAATGACACTACTTGAATATTGAGTAGACAACAAACTAGGCATAACATATGTCAATCGAAGATACAAAACACAATAATTTGGATAGAAGCCCCTAAATAATGAATAGATGGAAAATGTCATGCCCAATTTTTTACAAGGCAAAATACTGCCAATTTTTTTTTACATTCTTAATCCGTTTACATGAGACATTATTCATCACCCATTTGATCAAAGGACCTTTTCACATAACATTAGTGAAATAACAAAATTGAATTTGAATTACTTAATTCTCTTAGCATTTGAAATCTATTACATTACATTTCATTTCTAGCAATGATGGATATACACCATACCTAATTTCTTGTTATCACAATATTGATACCAATCAATTTTCAAATCTATCTACTACCATATAACTACTTGCTTACAATTACCTTTGTGAACATTAGAATTCTGATGACTTCAATATTTTTTCCTATCATCCCAGGTCAATCCATTACCTCTTAGTTACTTGATAAATTATTTAATTAGCACCCATACTCCAAGTTAGTACAATAAATATTTCTCCAATAATTCCAAGCAAATGACATGCCTTACAATTATTAATTTTAATTTAATCTTTTTTTAAGATTTAGTTCATAAATATATTTTAAATCTTTGAATGTTTACATTCCATACTATACTACGCAAGTCTCACTCCATTTTACACCACCTTTCAACTTTGTCTCCTAATTTAAGTTAATCATTATTTCTTTATTTAACCTTATTGTAAATTGATTATCTATTTGTTTAATTATTAATATTATTTAACATTATTCATTTGTTTCACTAAATATATATATAATTTCTTATTAAATTAAACTATATCAAATTCCTACCTCTCCCTACTAACTTATCTCTAAAGATGTCCATCTAACAACTTTCTATTATTAAGATTATTATTACTAATATCATTTCTAACTCTTAACTTCTACTAACCAATCTATCTCTCCTACCTCACCCCACATACTTCCTACTTACTCACCCATATTTAATTTAGCTAACACTACTTTATTTTTATTTATTTTTTAAAATGTTCTAACCAATCCACACTACCAAGTCATCAAATATGATAATAAAGCTCTATAATACTCACAACTTTCTAATCATCCTATCTACCCTAGTCTACATCCCTCCCACTTCTTTCCCTAAGCCCAAGGTGCCTAGGTGGCTAAGGTCTTTATTTGGCTCTTGTTTCAAATATGAGATGTGAATGCAAAGGGCAAAATGGCTATGGCTCTATAACCTAGGCCTGTGTACTTCTCTTCTAGCGTGTCTCTCATTATTTCCTAATGATACGAGAGGACTTGGATAACATATTAAACATAGTTTTATTTTGACTTCCCCCATTTTCTTTGCTTCAAAAACATGTGGGCGACTTAGGAGAGAGTCTGTGCATTTAATTTCTAACATTAAGTCAGAATGTGCAGCGCCTTAAGTCTCTCCTTCAACATGGGTAGACATGGATGGGAAGATGGGAAGGTGGGACCCTTCCCTTCCCTCTTCCCTATGTATAGTAGGCGCCTAATAAGGCAGCAACTTTAAGGGCTTTTTGCTATGCTCTTTTTGTTTTGTTTAAAATTTGCTTTGGTGGATTATGCAGTGGGTATATGTCTTTTCCATCACTTTAGTCGACCGCCCCCCTTTTTTGGGGTTGCCTTATTCAATATATATTTTTAAAAATCGTCTATGTCCTTTTTATGTCACTTCTCAAGTTGCCATCCATTAACATGTAGGTAAATATGGAATTTTATGATATATAAGTCAGATTTATATTATTATAGTGGTTGGGGAAATGAATATTTTATTGGTCTATAATAGACTTAGGATTAATTGTTGCATCTCCATACAAAATCCAGAGAAAGAATGGACACCTACAACAATTATTCTTATACTCTTATACAATCTTTTTCATATATTTGCTCTTCCTCCTTTGTGATCTAAGGTTCTCATAATAAGCTATTGCAATGAAAATATGAAGTTACTCATTAGACTAAGTATGGTCTAGAGTAGTGATTCATTTAACATTCAATTGTTAATTCCAATACAATGGATAGACATTTCATGACAAGGTGTATATGAGCTAACTGAAATATTCTTACCTATGAATTATGCAGTGTAAAACCATTTGCATCACGACTACCATTGTATGCTCATGCAAAATTCAACTTGAATATACAAAAACAACCAATATGCAATAGAACTGAGATGATAATAACAACCATGAAGGTTAATCTTCCTATCATTGCCACTCTTTTTTTATATCAAATTTAGTTAACATTCCTCTGCATACCACTCAAGAAACATCAAATATTTTTAATTCTTAGGTTTATGTTCCCATCCAAGGCATTGAAACAACAACATTATTATGATGAACTTCTCTTCCATCATACTCTCATGAAATACAAAAGGTGGTAAATCAACATATCAAAATATACACAAGGAAAATTCTTTATAACGAATCTCCTCCTATACAAGAGAAAGACTTCATGACATCAAACTTTCAATACTCTCCAAATGAATACCTGCACAAAGAAACAAATAGGGAACCATGGAGGCTCACCTCCCAACCTAGGCCTCAAGGAGGCCACCCACCGAGCTCGGGGAAACAAGGTATAAACAGTTTCATGCTTCACATTCACATGCCATGCATATGCACAATAAATTGACAGGATTACACAATATACTCTCTCACACCCCATCCCAAGGCTTTGCACAAAGGTTCAACAAATCAATCAAGAATCGGGTGAAGGTGGGCTCTCATAATGAGGCGGATTGCACAACCTTCATTCACAAATTACACATCTTTTCAATATCAAAATGCCCTTTCGGGGCAATTCTTTTCAATATCAAAATGCCCTTTTGGGGCAATGAGCATCTTCCCTTCTACATACCTCCTTATACCTCCCAAGATGCAAGTGAGCAAGATAATTTGCATTCGATAAAACATATACAACCATCTCCACACAAGGGAGAATTCCTCAACTCCATGTGTGTGCCCAACTAACCCCTTCACCCCAGGCATTCTTTCCTCCCAAGGGTGAGTGATGCCTCACACCCAATTCACAAGACTTATAACATGAACAACAAATTCAAGAGAGACTCACACAACACTACCCACAAGCAACATACAACAAGATCCATTCATAAATACATCACAAGACACCACCATCCCATCATGAAGTGAAAATACCATTTCTAACCTACATGCAAAATGAAGAGACTTCATGGATCATGATACCAACCTTCCTCCAAGAAAGGCAATGGAAGATTGTTGTAGAGCTCCCTCCTTCTTCTTCAAACCCTATTAGTCTCTCAAGGTAGAGAGTTGCCAAGTGAGTTCAATTTTTTGCCATGCCTCTATTTATAACCCTCTTATTTTCGGATTCAATGAAGAATGTCATTTTCATGGGGTCTCCTAGGTCCACTAGACACCATAGAGGTCATTAGTAATCCCCTAACCTATAGTACTAACATGGGTAAGGTTAATTTTAATCACAATTTACCTTAAAGTTACTTTATGACCCTTCTTAAAGCTAGGTAATTCAAATTTCAAATTTTCTTTCCAAGGGTGATAACCTTGTCCTTTTCTAACTAAGGCAATAAACAAATTTCTCAATCGAAGCATATAACACGGAGCCTCTGTTAATTTTCAACTTTCTTAATGTTCATGGTTGAAGATTGATACACATTATTTTATTTATCTTCATCAATTTTATTATGGTTAGTCATTTACATTTGATTCATTGTTATGGACAAAAAATTATTTGCCTTTATTACTTTGTGGTAAAAAGCATAGCAATATTTTCATTCGTTGCACATATTTTAAGAGGGAGTTACACCTCTCAATTTAGAGGAGAATTATCAATTTAATGATAACTTATCCAACTGTTAGTTCAATTTATTCTTATTTTGGGGAATGTGGAGTCAATTTGTTTATCTATTCTTGTAGGATAAATCTATTTACTAATAGATTGTTGGCAACTCCATTGGAGAATCAAAATCAAAGACCAATTCTTACTTTATTTCTTTAGTTTATTTTTGCATGTGTGAAGTTGGAAATTTTATATTTGATTTGAATATATCTTGGTAAAAAAAAATCCAGGATAAATATGGCTTTGGTTGCAACTCATTCACAAGGACACAAATTGGACCTTTCACTTTACCCTAATATTCAACTCTGCCAAAAAGATCAAGATAAATCCTCCAAAGTTTTTTGGAGATAAAACTCAAGACCCAGATGATCATATTAGAGTAGATACTATTGCATGTGAGATTCTCAGAGTGCAAGAGTAATATGTGTTTGCCAGATTATTTGTTGAGAGAATTGTTGGAAATGCTACTAAATGGTTTTAGAATTCGCAAGAGGGATACAATACCAAATGGGATCATTTAAAGGTAAAATTTCTTAGAATATTTCAAAATGTAAATGATTCTTGTTGAATTTATTTCAAATTCAAATGGAAAAGGAAGAATCTAAGAGAGATTTTATTGATAGTTATAGTAGGTGTGTTGGTAAAATCTCTCAAGCATGCCAATCAAATAAAAATAATCAATAGTGTGTTTTTATTGTAGCATTAAAAACTAAGATTAAATTCCTATTAAAATGCAAGAAAATGCAAAATTTGAAAGATGCACAAAAAGAGGCTACTAAAATAGATGACGATATATTTTTAAGTGAGATGAAGTGCATAAATGAATGCGTTGGAAATGTACCTCAATCTAAAATTTGTCTTAATGATCAAAACTTTTTATTCCAAGAAAAAGTCTCAGCAAAAGAAATGCATTATGAAAGATGAAAAAATTAGCTTTTCCTATCTCACATCATCAAAATTTAATAGTCTTTAATGATTAATATCTTCATGCATGTCTTGCAACTGAAAAAATCTCTCCTCAAATTGCAAGAATTTATCCTTTGCATGTGGACAATGATGATTCTTCTAACGACAACGATTATTAGAATGTAAAATTAGAGAATTTAATAACATGTGTAGATACGTATTCTATTGAGAAGGGATTTAACAAAGAATGATCAAATGAAAGCACACTTGAAAATGTTTCTTTTTCAGATTTGCAAACCTTTTCATTTGATAATTCTAACACAATTTCAACAAATGATTTTGATCAAGAAGTCGTGGAGAATCTATACGAGAAAAAAAATTTGATGGTAAAAAATTAAATGAAATCTTTCTAGAAAGTATTTTTATTTTAGAATTTCAATCTTTTGCACTTGATATTTCTAATATAATTCTAGAAAAAAATATAAATTAGGCAAGTATGATGGATCAAAAAGAACAAGAAATATGTAGTGGTTGTAAAATATAAAATTTCTTTCATCTGAATACATAAGAAGAATATGAAGCCTTTAAGTTTATAGAAGGGGACATTGTGAATAGTATTTTTATAATTTTAACAAATCTATTGTAAAATAATTTTATATTGAAAATACAATGATATAATCTAAAGGTTTATTTGTTAAATCTTGTGAAAAAATAAATTCCATGTGGTGTCCAAAAGTTTCAAAAATATAAAAATCTGATTAAGAAAGGAAATTCTAAAGAGAATGTAGAGTAGGAAAATAGCCATGCCAATGAAGTGTTGCAACCTCAAGAACTATTGGTTGGTTTAGATGACACTCTTCTTTGTCAAGAAGACATCATACATAAGTTTTTGTCAACTATTGGGCAAGGAAATATCCTTGCAAAAGAAATCTAGTTTCTCTTTATTCTAAGATTGGTTTAAATGCTAAAAGTCCTTTTAATAATGATGACCTTAAGAGTGGTGAGCATGAAGTCCAACCGAGAAAATATTTTAGGAGACCAACTATTGAAGAGTTGAATTTTGAGTATGATCAAATATTGCAATATTTTTGGAATGCCTTTAAAGGAAGCATTTGTGATACTTAAATTAACATATTAAATTTATATGAAGATCTAAGATATTCCCTATTACTAAAATTAGTGTACCAAAGATATTACTACCTCATGAGCTTAAAAGAAGAGATTTTGATTTCAGCAAAAACACCAAAGAAATAATTCAAAAATAAAGAATCATTGTCTCCTAATTTCTTAGTTCTCGAGGAACAAAATTTTATACCAACAACAACATACACATTAGCACATTGGGATCACTATCAACAATAGAAAGAAAGTCCACACCAAGCTAAGAATGAATATTATAGATCTTCTTCATTATGTATGCAAGAGGACAAAGCAAGAAGATGCATGTACATGAATGTCTTTCAATTAGTATTGGTAATAGTGTGAATAAATCCAATTTTCATCCTTCATGTTTGTTGGAGATTTTTTTATTCAAGAAATAAAGAAATATTTCCTTTTAAATTTGATTCAATAAGGATGACAAGTAATATCCAAAAACCTTTATTTTTAGCTATATATCATGAGAATATTCTATCTTATGGATCACAAAGGTTGTCTATGAATTCTAATTTTTCTTTTGTGTGTTAAGACGAGAATGCAATTGACATTATAGAAGTTGAGTTGAAATCTGAAATAGATGATATTGAAATTAATTGGGGTAGTATGAATGCATTATATCTATCTACAAGATTCTATTAAGATGTTAAGATAAGGGATAATCCTCCTTTTGAACTTCATAATTCTCATCCAACCAATAAGAATTTATCCCTTCTCTATGAAGGAGCTTAATTAAAAAAATGTATTCTTCAAAGTAATGACAATGAAAGTGATGATGACAATTTTATTCTCATAAGAGTGGTGTAAATGAACCTATGCAAACCAATTTCTTAACAAATTTAAATACAATGCTAATTAAAAATTTGAAGGGAATATTAATGAAAGTAAGAAAGAGGGGATATAAGAGAAATATAACTCTTGTGATGGTGCTATAATAAAAGAAACAGATAGCTAAGACAATGTAGGAATGGGTAAGGTAAAGAATGGCTTAATCTTAGAGCCTTTTATTTTTGAAAATAAAGACATATATTTCTTCTTTGTTACACCTTTAAATGTTGATCAAGAAATTTTGATTAATGAGTTAGAATATGGGGGCCATGTATTTATTAAAAATGTGCCATCAATTTATGATATTCATCATCCCATCCTATTCAATGGATTCCCCATTAGAGATTTGATCTACTCTTCTAAAAGAATCATGTAATGTGAAGATAAAAATGTTGTAGTTTATCCTATACAACATGATGCACTCATTGCCCCCTTGATCCAAATTGGACCAAGCTAAATTTTGATGGTTCTGCTATGGGAAAACTAGGTTGGGTGGGTGGGGGTGGCCCTTTGACGAACTTAAATAGGGATATCTTGATTTCTTACTTGGTTGACTTGGGGGTTCGGATTGCTTATGTGACCAAACTACTAGCTTTGTAACACAGGGCTATTGTGCTGACTAGACAAAATATGAGGAAGGTCATCATTGAAGGTGATCCCTTAATTATCATCAATATTTTTAAAAACATGGAAATGATAGGACGGAATCACAGAGATGTGATTGCTAAAATCAAACACTTTCTAAGCAACATAGTGTTGGAGCCAATGTTCCAATGGTAGTCAATAATAATTTTTGCACATGTGGAAAGCCTTGTTGAGTTGTTGGCAACACAAGTTTAATTTAGGATTGAGTCAAAGAGTTTTAGTTTGAATCAAGTTCTTATTATAGATGTGTTGAGTTAGGTTTTCCTAAGTTTTAGTTAGTGTCAAGTTTATGTGTGTGTTGTCAATCATGAAATAGTTTGTTGTCAATCTAATTAGCAATCACTTAGAAATGTTGTTGAGTCAAGCTATTGTATAAATTTGCATCTACTATTCAATAAAATTAAGCTGGAAGTTCTTTCTTTCTCTATTATATTTATGTTGTTCTATTTTTCCAATATGGTATTAGAGCTATCTTCCTGGTAAGTTGTGTGTGTTTGAGAAGAAATTTTTAAAAAGATGAGACCAAGAGAAGAACCACTGGATGATTATGTTTTCATTGAAAAATTTGTTTGATTTTGAAGATATCAATGTTTTGAAAAATAGGAAAAGATGTGGTAGAGGCTAGATGTATGTTTGAATAGTTTGAGGTGCTATAGGATTGGAGAAGCTATACCTTTACAAGGGTTATGAGGCATTCCATGTGGAGATGGTGTGTCCAATAGTTTGGGGAGATCTAAAAGTTTGGAAGTTTGGTATCTTACCTTTAAAAGGGTTATGAGACATTTCATGTGGAGATGGGGTGTCCAATGGTGTTTTGAAGCTGGATGATAGCTGCATAACTATGAGAATGTCTTACTCCTCTATGATATATTTTCAATGTATAATTTCTAGATAATGTTTCCTTAGTTTTCACATTAAGTGAGGGTGTTGGAGTTAATATTCCAAGGTAGTCAATAATAATTGTTGCATATGTGGGAAGCCTTGTTGAGTTGTTGGCAACAAAAGTTTAGTTAAGGATTGAGTTAAAGAGTTTTAGTTTGAATCAAGTTCTTATTGTAGATGTGTTGAGTTAGGTTTTCATAAGTTTCAATTAGTGTCAAGTTTATGTGTGTGTGTTTCCAATCATGAAGTAGTTTGTTGTCAATCTAATTAGCAATCATTTAGGAATGTTGTTGAGTCAAGCTATTGTATAAATTTGCATCTAATATTTAATAAAATTAAGCTAGAAGATCTTTCTTTCTCTATTATGTTTATGTTGTTTTATTTTAATAAACCTGTTCTTAGGTTCGATTCTAATATATAACATGGTGCATGGAGTGGGCATGTGTACTAGTAGCACCTCCCTCCTATTTTATGGGCTATGGGGCATCTAGAATCTCGCTCGTGGATCCATCAAATTCCATGGGGCTAGGGAATAATCTAATAGTAGGGCAAGTAGGGCATATTGGCTAGGGAGGCCCTACCATGGCAATAGGTGGGGTATGCATGTAGGGCGTATAGTTTAGTCTGCAGGTTCATTTGTCAAGTTGACAAATTATAGCATTTTAAATTTCCACAATATCATTCTCACAAGTATATACTTAAAGGAACTTGGTATCTTTTGTTGCTATCTATTTTGTTTCATTTCCCCTTTCTTTATTTTCCTATTTATTCAAATTTCTCAATGTGAAAATTGAGAAATCTATCTCAACAAAATTAGATGGGGTTGTCATTTTAACACACATTTTGAGAGGGTAATAATGCCACTGATAGGTTGGTGAGCATGGGAAAATTTATGAAATGATGCAAAATTTGGGATGACCCTCTATTTATCCTCGTCAAAGCATACACATGTGATCTACCACGATCTCACCCAGATCACATATTAATGATTTGGTCTTTATTACTCTTAATGGCGCCTGTTTTCCATAGATTTTTTATGATTTGGATTTTCATTTTAGTTTTTTAGTTGAAAGTGGCCACACCAAAAAACTTAAGTTAATTTTTGTTTGTGGCTTTGTTTGTTCCTTAAGTGGTGTGTATTTCCTCTATTCATCTCAGAAGAAGGATGTGTAGAGACCTTATTAGATTAAGCCCAAAGAGTGGGGAGAATAAAAAAATGACAAGGAGATCTAGGAGATCCTTGATAAGGGTGGTTTAACTAATTACAACACAAGCATGAAGGGTTATAACCCTTAACTTTCTTATAAAGTTGTGGAGTCCTGGAATGAAAGAAACATTAGAGTGGGCGTGTCACATTTATCGTCACTTTGGACTCCATCTCTACCATCACTAGGTTGAGTATGGAAGGGGCCAAAATTTTGATAAACACCAAAATGTCATTCAAGGATGCTTTAGAGAGATTTAGGGAGCTGGGAGGAAAATATCCCTAAATTGCATCATGGATTTAATAGATAGGCGATGAACGGAGTGTAGAAGGCCCTAGTGAAGGTTCTTATCCATTTAATCATCTATAAGCGTAGGTATAAGAAGTTTCATTCCCACACTTTTCCCATGTTGAATCATTTTCAAAGTAATGACTTATTTTGTTTTCCTTTTCAAAATTCTTGGACTCCCTTTTGTTGTCAATTAAAAAATGTAAAGTAAAAGGTTTCCAATTGAAATATCAAGGGCATTTTCTTAGGATTTATGAGTTCCATTGGAACATGACCCTTCAAGCCTCCCATCACCTTACCAATGAGATAAATAAATATGTTTTCAAGATAATCTCTTCCACAGTGAGACAATCTAATGTAGGAGCATCCTAGGGAAGTCAACAATCCTGTATGCAGGAGCTTCATGCTCAATTTTGTGGAGTTATGTTGCGTGGTTGGAGATCTATTTGAAGCATATTAGGGAACCATTTCTTAAGTGTCTATGATGTTTGCAGTCATCATCTTGGAGTTGGAGCCATTCTAGTGGTTGTTGGTAATGTGTTCCTATTTACTGATAGAGCTTTGGAGATTGTATTTGCAAGCCTCGATCTAAGGGAGTTGGTGTGTGCACTCTTGGATTTGGATAGGTGGTTGGTACATGGACCTATATCTAACTACATGCATTATTTTCTGCTCTTTTGAGTTATTTATGCATTGGAAACTTGGGGCTTGTCCTAAGTTTTTAACTTTATGTCATGTATTTAATATCTATCGCAAGTTGACTTGTGGCTTGAAGGATATATTTAATGTGTGTGTATTTAATAAATGTAACTACAATAGGCCATCCTGTGGCCATGCAAGTATTTAAGGAGGGCTTGGGTAGTGTTATATGTATAATTTTGGGAATTCAAGTGGAAGAGGATGAGTAGCTAAGATAGAAAAGTTTGAGGAGAGCTAGTAGCTAAGTGTGGTTTGGGAAACAAGAAGGTTTCTTGGTGGCTTGTGGAAGAAAGGATCTAAGATCTAAGTTTAAAGTAGAATTCAGATATGAGATGGCTTTGATGAAAAGTGATATGATCATTCAAATCATAAGTGCTATAGGTGTTGTTCCTCATTATATGGGTACCGAAGATGGTTATGATGAAACTACTGAAGACTTTGAGGTTGCTAGATCGAGTAGTGAAGGTAGAACTAATCAAGTTGAGAGACCTATGGGAAATAGGGTTGGTCATTTTGATAGATCTGGTTCTTAGTTAAAGCTAAAGCATTAGATGGAAGTTTCTAAAACTTTAGGTAGTTTGAATCCTAGAGATCTAATTGATTGGATTGATGAATTGGAAGATTGCTTTGGGTTAGGGGATATTGAAGATCCACTCAGAGTGTGGTTGGCACAAACTAAGTTGAAAGGACATGTTGCTTTATGGAAGAAGGAATTGCAACAAGATAAAGAAGAGTAAGGTGAAATGAATATCACTAGATGTAGATCGATGCTGACTAAATTGAAGGCTAAGTTCATTCCTTTTATTTATGAACTTGAGTTGTTCAAGAAGTTGCAAAATCTAAAGCAGAAAGATATGGCAATGAAATATTATATAGAGGAGTTTTACAAGTTGATTATTTGGTATGGACATAGAGAATTGTCTAAAGAAAAGGTGGCTAGATATAATAATGACTTGAGATTCAACATTCAGAATGAGGTTTGTATGTTGAATATTGCTTCGATTGAGGACACTTATCAATATGCTTTGAGAGCATAAGAGAAGTTGAAGAGGAGACATCAAGGTAATCTTCAAGGGATGGAGAAATAAGATCACTTGGTAAAGAAAAGAAATTTCTGAAGATGAACCAAAACCTATTGAATAGAGAAAGAGGATGGAGAAAGGTTCATTTAAGCGTACTGTCTTGAGATGTGGTGAAGAAGGACATAGATATTTTGAAGGTCCTAAGGCTAGTGATAGAAGAAATGTTGTTGTGCAAGAGGCTAAACACTTGGTGAATGAACCCAAGAAGGATGGGGTAAATTTGTTGATTCAAAGATTTTTTCTTGGAAAGATGACATTGGAACCTTGTCAAAGGAGGATTTTTTTTAGGACTCGTTGTAACTCTGGAGGTAAGATTTGTAATGTGATTGTGGATGGTGCTAGTATTGATAACCTAGAGATGGTTCATAAACTTGGTTTGAAGAGGGTAATTCATCCTTATCCTTATAGGATTGGTTGGTTACAAGATAAACATTCTTTGGAAGTGAGGGAGCAATGTCTTGTTGATTTCCAGATTGGGCCTGGTATAAG
Organism: Cupressus sempervirens; assembly: GCA_028749045.1. NCBI lineage: Eukaryota > Viridiplantae > Streptophyta > Pinopsida > Cupressales > Cupressaceae > Cupressus > Cupressus sempervirens. Next base: position 637,459,557 of record CM053791.1, read on the forward strand.
GATCAAGTGTTGTGTGATATTGTGGACATGTGTAGTTGTCACTATTACTTGGTAGACCTTGGCAATATGATTGCAAAGATATGCATGATTGTGTCAATAATGTGTTTACTATTGAGAAGAGTAGTAGGAAGCATCCCATAATTCCTTTACATAATAGAGAGCTCAATGGGAACCTGAGTTTTGGTATCCAAGTTGAGTTGGGAGATTTTGAAGGGTTAGAGATAAATGTGGAAAGAAAACCTATTGTGCACCAAAGACAGATGTGGAGATGATAGTTGTAGAAGAAAAAAAAAGGCAAGAGTGTACTAGTTGACCTAGTGGAGGACATGTATGTGAAGAACTAGTTTGGGGTTTATGTGTTGAAACCTAAAAGATGTTCTTCTAGCTATTAAGAGCATCTTTTTTTCTCACTTGGGGTGTCTGATGTAGGAGCATCCTAGGGAAGTCAACAATCATGTTGCAGGGGCTTCATGCTTAAGTTTGTGGAGTTATGATTCATGTGATTGGGGATCTATTAAAGGAATTTTGGTGAACCTTTTCTCAAGTGTAGGTGATGTTTGGACTCATCATCTTGGAGTTGGAGCCATTTTAGTGGTCGTTGGTAATGTGCTCCTATTTACTGGCACAACTTTGGAGATTGTATTTGCAAGATTTGATCTAAGGGAGTTCGCATGTGTGCTCTTTGATTTGGATATTTGGTTGGTATGTGGACCTATGTCTAAGTGTGTGTATTCTTATGTGGTCTTGGGTTAGTTATGCATTGCAAACTTGGGGCTTTTCCTAAGTATTTAATTTATTGTCATGCATTTAATATCCATTGCAAGATGACTTGGGGCTTGAAGGATATATTTAATGTGGGTATATTTAATAAATTTGTAAGTACAATAGGCCAACATGTGGTCATGAAAGTATTTAAGGAGGGCTTTAGTAGTGTTCTAGGCATAATTTTGGAATTCAAGTGGAAGAAGATGTGTAATTGATATAACAAAATATGAGCAGAGCTAGTAGCTAAGTGTGGCTTGGGAAACAAGAAGGTTTCTTGGTGACTTGTGAGCATGATTTTAGATTATTCTTGGAGCTCTCTACCGGGTTGCAGATTTGGGCTAGCTAGTGGTTTGGATCTTGTGACATCTTGCTAAACTTTTATTATAATTGTTTATGTATTTGGCCATAACTTGGAAGAACATACAACCAAGAATGTTGGATGAAAATTATTTTATGAGAAATGCCATTGTGTGGATCTAAATTTTTGTGTTATTTTTTATATTATGTTGGGTCGTTGTTTGCTGAGGGTTAGGACATCTCCTTTGGGGACTCTCCTGCCTTGCACTATGCACAATCTCGCACTCATGCTACTCCCTTTGGTTATGGGGTTAGGACCTTGCCTCCTCATAAAGAAACAAATAAAAAGGATGAGCTCCCTAATTCAAAAGAAGAAATTGTAGAAGTTGCAAAGGACTTAGAGAAAGGCTACTCAACCACTTTAATTGAGTGTACCCCAGAGACTTTGTCCCAAATTTTTATCCCTATTTTGTTGGGTTCTACTATGTTCCCACCCTCCCCTAAATTGGATTTAAGCTACCCAAATGAACCAAGAGTGTCTAGAGAGCCCTTGACTAGTCCAATTCCTAAAAATGATGATTGAACTAATGATTTAGATACTCTAACCCTCTATTCTATAGAGAAGGATTTATGTTACAACAGGTTCAAAGTGGTAGCTAGGTGGCTCCTATTTCAAATGCATGAAGAAAAATTAATAGAGAAAAGGTTATTATAGAAGTAGAGAGAAAGTCTATAGACTAGATAACTGGTGGTAGGGATGAGGTTTAGTGGGAAGTAGGACGGGAACTAGGAGACAAGCTCACTAGCAAGGAAAAGCTAGAGGAATAGGTGGAGGACATAAAAAACAAAGTGTCCCTTAAGGAAAAGTGTAATGAGGTGTTAAAAGCCTTGGTTTCTATCAAGAAGGAGCAAGCACCACTAGGTGATAAAAATTAACAATCTAGTCACACAGAGAATCCATGCCTAGAACAAGATGGAAGGGGAGATTTGGATTTTGAAGGCTTTCTTGGTGGAGAAAGAGGCAAAGAGGAAAAGGAAGAAGGAGACTCCAAGAAAAGAAGAAGGTCAACAGGAGACTTCTCAGGGGTTTAGTGAGTTCAAGCCTTCTAGCCCAAACTTCTCCTTGCTGGACCAGCTCAAGAAGCTGCAAAAATAGGGGACATGATGGTGGTTGTTGGTTGGTGCGATGCGATGTTGGTTCTAGTTGTTGGTTCAATTAGATATGGACCTTCATATTATAAAGTTTTTTTAAAAAAAATTATGCTTTAGCTAGCATCTTAGCCCATCTAAAGACTATGTTAGTTGCCTGGGTTTTGTTTTGATCCACCATGGTTAGTTATTTTTCTTTCCTCTTTTTTAGCTATAGTTGTTGGTTCTGGTTGTTAGTTCTTTTATAGGGTCACTTGTTGTGATATTTTTGGACCATCTTCTCTAGACTTGATGTTACTTTTTGTTTATGGGTTCGAGTCCTTCCCACTTTAATTAATCAAAACATGATGTACTCATTTTTTCCTCAAGAGATATGTGATAGAAGGTGAAGTTTTGACTTCAAATGTATCTTGGTTTATTTTTTTAAGAAAATATCCAATTGGCTTGCATGTCATACTTATTCTTGCAAGTGTTTTAAAAATAAATATTCATATCTTGTAGCATATCATATCTCTTCTAGCTTGTCAATGACTTCATATGAGTAGCAAGATGAAGCTATAAAGGTAAAGGTTGTTAGCCATATCTTTTGTAAATAAAATTTTGGTGTAATATAGCTATCCTTTGTTTTGGCTTTCATTCTAGTTCTTCTCTTGTTGAGTTTTTCTAAGCTTCCCCTTTGCCAACTTATAAGTCACTACCCATGCAAGATTTGACTCTTTTACCATCCACTAGATTGCAATGCTATGCTTAATCAGACTTTCTGTAATTTATCTTCTTTTGGCATGGAAAATTAGTCCCTAGATAGAGCCAATTGTTGGCCCACTTATGATGCCCCAACTTAAAGGTTTAAATGTTTGAGGTGGTTCAACTAGGTTCAAAGGTTCAAAATTTTCAACGTAGACTATAAATAAAGGGAAAATAATCATTATGAAGGAAAATATTTTTGTGAGAATTCTATAACTTTGAACTTTAGGTTCAAGAGGTTCAAAAGATAAATAGGGTTCATCCAAGTTCAAATGAGTTTAACTCAGTTTACAGGTTCAAGGTGGTTCAATGCTTCTATTAGGTTCAATTGTTTAACATGACAATAAATTTTTGTGCACACATCTCTGTAAGGCCATGGGAATGGTTTCCACTTTTTGGCCAAGTTTCACACTAAAGTAGATATTGTTAACAAAAACTTTATTTTCAAATGCATATTATGAAAAAAACATAAAGAACATCATGATGATGTAAACTAGTGATTTTTAGCATTTTCTATCTAGTTTCTAACAATATTTTTTAGTTTTTTTAATAATTTCATTTGAAGTCCTTTCTTTTATCTCCTTTGAGAAGTGCTTTATACCAAAATTGATATTTCCAAAAAGTGATGGGTGTTTTGATCAACATAATTTTTTTTTAATATGATAATGACAAATTTCTTTTTGGGCAAGAATAGTAACATCAGTAAGTAGTAAGTTTTTTTGGTTTGTTCAATTTTGTCAAAAATAATAGGTTTTATATTTAGTGTCGAAGTGACACTAATGATAATTTAGACATAGGTTGCTTTTTATCAATATAACTTGATTTGTATATATCAAAATGTCATTTTTCTTAACTTGCTAGAAAGCTAATACACATAGCTTTGATGACCATATTTATTTGAAAAAAAATCTTTATTTTTATATTTTTCCCAAGGCTTCAAATGGAGGTTTCTTAAATGATAAAAAAAACCTATATTTAATAAAATTAAAAATAAAACATCACTATAAACACAATATATGCTAAAAACATATTCATTGGAAAGCTTATTGAAAGGAGAACACATTTCTAAACTTAGTTTCAAAGTTTGAACTTATTTAGCCCTTGTTTGAGCCATCAAAAGAAGAAAATTAATCAAAATTTGAGCATAATCTGAAAACTTTCCATTTTTGGAGGCTTCATGTGAAGAGGATTTTGTTCTAAGCCCATTTTTGGGTCTTCAAGCAAAGCAACTTTGCACAAAGCCCCTTGACTGATTTACTGCCCCTGTGAGTGGTTAGGGTTCTTAAGGGCTTCAAACGAAGTTGTAAAGGCTTTGAAGGAAGCACATGGCTTTGCTCGAAGCCGAAGTGGACCCATGGGCGGTAAGGGCTTTGAAAGAAGCATATTGCTTCCATCAAAGCCCTCTCCACATGGCTTTGAGCGAAGCCATTTGGTGGCTTCTATGGAAGCCAATGCTTTGCTTGAAGTGCCCAAATAAAGTTTTTCCACTATTCATCTAATCTATTCATGATGAAAAGTGGGAACGAGTTGCATGGGATGACTCATCTAACTGTTCAAAAATGCAATTGAAAAAGGTTACTAGTTTTTTGAAAATGAGGTTGACCCACCTTTTCTTTCACCTTAAATATTCCCAAATTTATTTGATAACCATACAAGCATACATGGTATATTATTTTAATATTTTGTTTTATACAACATATTAAAATAATACTTTTAATTAGTTGGAAAGACAATAATTAAGGATTTCACGTATTTTATCTTTTTACAAAAAATTAGTCACAAAGGAAAGAAAGTGGAGGGATAAATCTGATTTTTAGTCACAAATTGGGGAAAGGTGTAAAAAAAAGAATCATCAAGAATTAGTTATCCTTAAAAGTTATAGGGAGGAGGTGGAAACATCTATAAAAAGAGAAAGCCTTTCCAAAAGAATAAATAAAAATTCTTTGGACTCTTTTACAACCTTTTAGCTACAAAAAGGGGCTCCTTTTCTATGTTGATATGA